>JAOYMR010000015.1:11595725-11632239 GCA_025802075.1 Tenebrosternarchus preto | reverse complement strand
CCCCCCCCTCCCCCCGCCCCCCCCCCCCCCCCCCCCCCCCCCCCCCCCCCCCCCCCCCCCCCCCCCCCCCCCCCACAAAGTTTTCACAAAAAACACACAGATATTCACCTCAGAGGGCCTGCGTCGATGTGCTCGGATGAAAACAGTGCCAACAGTTTTGCATGTGTAAAATGAGGCAGAATCAAGTGTGTGTGTGTGTGTGTTGTGATGGTGCAATAGCATTCAGGCGTTTAATTTGGGCTCTTCCATATGTAAAAGCACATATGTTTGTGTATGTGGGGTACTGTTCCAGTGTGGGTATGTAGGGTGTACTGTTCCAGTTTGGGGTATCCAGGCTGTATCTGCCTGCTCCACCCCCTCAACTCACACCATCACAGCCCTCCAGGACCAACTTCGAATAACCAGCCTCTCAGTTCTACACACTCATCTGTGTGCCATGTGGGCATGAACCATGCAGCATTCACAGGGACCTGCCAGCAGGGCTCTTCTGGATCCTCTCACGCTGCAATGTGTCCTGCAGGGCTGTCCTGGCTCTTCACTCAGGGTAAAGTGGGTTCTGCTCTGCTTAGGCAGCATTGGCTTCTGCAGGGCTGTCTTGGCTCTTTTCGAGCTGCAGTGGGTCCTGGAGGGCTGTCGTGGCTTTTCTCTAGCTGCAGTGGGTCCTGGGGGGCTGTCCTGGCTCTTCTCGAGCTGCAGTGGGTCCTACAGGGCTGTTCTGGCTCCTGTCTGCCTGCAGTGGCTCCTGCAGGGCTGTCCTGGCTCCTGTCTGCCTGCAGTGGCTCCTGCAGGGCTGTCCTGGCTCCTGTCTGCCTGCAGGAGCCACTGCAGGGCTGTCCTGGCTCCTGTCTGCCTGCAGTGGCTCCTGCAGGTCTGTCCTGGCTCCTGCCAGCCTGCATTGGGTCCTGGGCCCTTCATGTAAACACACCACTTCACCAGAATGTTTACACACAAGCCTTCTCTGGGTTTACATTGGTTTTAATAATCTTTAACAAAAGCATAAACTTCCCACTGCTTTCTGCACAGTCAGATGAAGAGCCACATGACCATAGTCTACTGTAAATGAAGTAGTGTTGGTTGCCCTGTCGATGTGTTGATGTGTGTTAAGCTGGGAGGGGCCATCTCCACCCCCAGGGCTGGGGTTTGATCCCGCCCCCCGTACACCACTGTCTTCCCTCCAGTGCCAGCTGAGATACTGTGTCCTATAGTAACCTTCAGGGCCCACCAACCACACACACTCAAACATTCCACAAAGGGCTGAATAAGATATCCTTACAAGAGGCTTGGAGCAGAGAAAGAGAGAGAGAGAGAGAGAGAGAGGGGGGGGGGGGTGGGTGAGAGTGGAAGAGGCAGGTGAATAGGTTAATAGAGAGAGAGAGAGAGAGAGAGAGAGAGAGAGAGAGAGAGCATCACTGGGTTGTAAACCACTCTGTAAACATTCCACTGCGGGAAAGAAGAATGCAGACAGAGTTCTATTCAGATTCCAACACACATATACACACACACCACCACCACCACCACCACCACCACAACAACAACAACAAAGAAATTCTAAGATATTAAGCACAATGTATAAACTTCGTCAACAAAAACAGGCTTAGTGAGTTAGGGTTACCTACATTTCAGCACTAATATGTTCCATAATGGATAAATAAGCAAAGAAGCCTTAGTTCTACTTTTTGATGTCATACTTTCAGAAAACAGCTGCAAATTTAAATGTATATTGTCGAATTTAGCAATTGTAAGCCTATTTATTTTGTTTAATGTCTTACTACATTAGCCCACTTTATAAATAAAGTACCATATCGTGTAATTTTCAACATTCCTTACATAGCAATTCACATATATAATATTATATACGTAAAATGTCTTTGTTATTATAACTTTTACACGCCAGGTGGCGCCAAATAGAACTGCGCATTCTCAGAACTGTGAGAGGCTGAAACAGTAGGAGCAAGGATTAACAACGTTCACCTCTAAAAACATATTATTTACACAAAACAGCGTTTAAAAAGGACTGCCCCGTGAAGAGCTTTAACTTTTTTGGTTAAAGTGCCAAAATTTATTATTAACTCTAGGAGTAAAGTGGCTGAAATAAATCAGAAAAATTCTTTAGATTTCTTTAGAGTTGAAAAACGGTTGTATAAAATTGTAATGCAATTCCAGAAATGAATAAGTTTTTTAAATTAATCATCGGATTGCCTACTGTACCGGTCATCCTTATTTTGTGTTAATATAATCTCAAAAGTTAAAAAATACCCTTAGATGAGACACTTGTAGAATTTATTTGCTTGAGGGAGGCATGGTCGACAAACATTTTACCCGCCATTCAGCAAACAGCTAGTTTAAAGGCTTTTATTTTGAAATGCAATCGTATCGGTGACTATTTTAGACATATGCTAGGGTAGCTGAATTCACACTACTGTCGTAATTGCGATATTGTTCACACCAAGTGTTAACACCAATTCTCTTTCTGTCGACGATAAAAATACGACTCTGGATTGTTTGAATGGACAAATAAGGTAAAACGCAGTTCCAGTCGTGTAATGGCATGATTTTATCGGAATGGCTTGCTTACTATCTACCGTTGGCTACATTACCTGTTACCAATAGCTAGCTAAGTTAGGTATTCTATGCTGGCTAACTAGCTAGCTGGCGTTTTTACAAGCTCTGTAAACTAGCTAGGTAACCTAGCTGTAATCGTCTTTAGTGGCTTTTTAACTAGCTAGCAAGTATATCAAGGAGGATAGTTCTGATGAACAGTTAAATAACTGGATAGCTGACTAGCAAGCCTTGCTTCGGGTTCCAAACGTCAGTATCTGGATAGAGGTAGCTAACTAGCTACATAGTTGGCTATATAGAAATGTAGTTACCTAACATAATGTAAAACGCTTGCATTCCTTCTCGTAACTTCGGTAGTTGGCTAACTAAAGTGTTATCCCATAAAAATCATCCTAATAGGTAGGTGATGTTAGCGACAGTTAACTGCCTATTGGTTCTTTTGGTTCATCAGCTAGCTAATTAGCTAGCGTATGTAGTCTCTGAGCTGCCCATTAGGAACTGCTATCGACTCTTTTAAGTTAGCTACCAGTTAGGCCAAGGTTTTACAAGAATTTTCAGGTAGTGTCTGCGCTGATTTCATTTATACGCACAATAACAGGCGTTTTTAAACTTAAGTGTTCGTAAAGCAATATTTCGGTATGTTGTCTAGCCAAGAAGCCTCTTCTGCTGCATTCAACCTCCCAGCACACATAATGACCTCAGGCTTAGTAATGGTTTGTACGTAATCCGGTCAGTTGTGGTTTTTCAATCATCTTGATTTCCCATCAACACAGTGCACGAGAAGACTGCTATTTTGTTTGAAATGTCTCTGCCACAATGCCATAAAGCTTTGCAAACATGGAAAAAATAAACCATGAAGCATGTATACTGGTGAAGAACCAGGAGAAGATGGTGTGTACACTCAGCTGTGTATTGGGTATGTGAGAGAAATGTGCAGTTTGTTGTTACACACTGATGTGGTGTGACCGCACGCTCATCTGCTGTATGTGCAGTATCATGCATGTGGAGATGTCTTTAGAGAGGCGATCCGTCCTGCCTGCTTTCCAACAACCCCGATTTATCCATAAACAAAGTAATGGTTCACTATTACTTAAAACCCTGGAGAAATATTGTAGTTTCCAAGACTTATTGTAGCAAAAAACTCTTGGACTAATCTAGGCAATTATAAGATCTTTAGTTCCAGTCTGTAATTAGCACAGTTTTCCACTTTTCTAGGTTATATCCTACTTTTTAAAATCAGAACAACCAAGTGTTTTTGGTTGTTGATGAGGTATCTGTCAGCGTAGAGCTGCATGTTTTATTGTAGATCTGTGTTTTTATGCTACTCCTGCCTTTACTGTGACCTTGGGTAAAGATGGCTGGTTTCTGGTTGTTTTCTTAAGCTGCTATTTAAGGGCATGAGAGTTGGAGTAGTAGTTGTAACTGTGCTCCACGGGGGTGTATCGCACACATTCTAAGCATATGTTCCTGTAGAAATGCTGTGGTTAATTAGCTCCTGGCTTGAAACCTTGAATTCCCTTGTCGCACGTTCAGGGGTGCCAGCGTGCGTTTGGACACCGCCGGAATGGACATCACCACCCGCTGCACCCTGGGTGACCCCAACAAGCTGCCGGAGGGGGTACCACAGCCCGCCCGCATGCCCTACGTCTCGGACAAGCACCCGCGGCAGACGCTGGAGGTGATCAACCTGCTGCGGAAGCACCGTGAGCTGTGTGACGTGGTGCTGGTGGTGGGGGCCAAGAAGATCTACGCGCATCGGGTCATCCTGTCGGCGTGCAGCCCCTACTTCAGGGCCATGTTCACGGGCGAGCTGGCCGAGAGCCGCCAGACCGAGGTCGTCATCCGCGACATCGACGAGCGCGCCATGGAGCTCCTCATTGACTTTGCCTACACCTCGCAGGTACGGCCCAGGAAAGGAGGCGCACAGGCTCCTTTTTAACCCTGATAGTCACTCATTTCAGGTCAAGGGCGGAGGGGAGAGATTTGAATGTTTGGTGGAAAAAGCAGAGCAATCTGTTACAGTTCTGCTTTTAATAAAAAAAAACAACAAATCTAGTTATTTTTGTTGAACCTTAAAGCAATATTTACATGTATTAATTATTCCAAATGGTACAAGTCTGAACTCTGTAGCTCCAGATCTTTTTGGGACGCATGTTGTTGCCTTTGAAATGTTGACACTCTTGGCGTTTCTTTAATGTACGAGTTCAGACTACATGCACATCCACCTGTATTGGAGCATTGGAGTTGGTGCTGTGGGAGGAGCTAACGGTAGCCGTTGGTGCTGTGGGAGGGGCTAACGGCAGGTGTTTTCGTGGCTCGCAGGTGACGGTTGAGGAGGGCAACGTGCAGACGCTTCTGCCGGCCGCCTGTCTGCTGCAGCTGGCCGAGATCCAGGAGGCCTGCTGCGAGTTTCTGAAGCGGCAGCTCGACCCGTCCAACTGCCTGGGCATACGTGCCTTCGCCGACACGCACTCGTGCCGAGAACTGCTGCGCATCGCGGACAAGTTCACCCAACACAACTTCCAGGAGGTACGCCACTCCTTTTCGGACGCCTCTGCTGGGATCTGCCACTGCATCGAGTGCCTGGTTTGCAGGACATCTGGAAGGAGGTCCTTTCTGAGTGCTGTGTGCTGTCCAGTTATTTTTTCACATCATGTTGCACATTCCTTTAAGTACTGTTTCTTTATGTACTGTCTCTCACCCTCTCTCTCTCTCTCCCTCGCTCCCTCCCTCCCTCTCCTAAACCTGTTTGCTGTTGCTTTCTCCTCCCTTGCAGTTCCTTGTTAATAATCTTGGTGATTATAAGAGACTGTTTTCTCTTATTGGGTACGGGAGGTTAGAAAATGTACTCGGTTGTGTTGCCATTATACTTTGTATTGCTCCTGCTAAAAGTTCACGTGACACCTTTTCATGAGGGTAAGACTCCTTTCTGGGGAGTGGAGCCTACAGAGTTGCGCCTAGCCATGCTCTTGTAATAAACTGGATTATACGTCTCTCATTTTCCGTTAGTGTCGCGTTTCGTGGGTGACTCTGCTGTGCTATTTTTGTCCTGAGGAAGGAGTTTGAATCCCCTCCTTTCCCAGTCAGGTGCCTTCACTTTGTTCTCGGCAACCGTTGGAAAAGAAACCCATTACGTGGCCTGTGGGCTCTTCTCTTCCCATTACGTGGCCTGTGGGCTCTTCTGTGCCCTTTTGCCTGCGTCATTTGTTTCAGTTAAAGAGAAAAGAGTAAAGAAGAAAAATGTCATTTTTATTAGTTACAGTACAAAAATATATAATGGAAGTTACATTGCAGAAAGGGTGTAATATAAGCATATATGAATATATATGTAACCATGACTGGGCCTCAAAAGCTGTTTATTATTTGTAATTTCTTTGCTGAGTCTTGTTTAAGTTAGCTGGACTAACTGAACCCCTCCCCCTAGGTGATGGAGAGTGAAGAGTTCATGCTGCTCCCAGCCAATCAGCTGATCGACATCATTTCGAGTGACGAGCTGAACGTGCGCAGCGAGGAGCAGGTGTTCAGCGCCGTCATGGCATGGCTGAAGTACGGGGTCCAGGAACGACGGCCCCAGCTCCCGCAGGTCCCTTGCGCGCCGCCATTCCTCCCGCGTTTGTTTGTTTTTGTTCGTTCATCCAGATGTGCTGGATGTCAACAAACTGCTTGTAATAAAGAGAGGCTCGACAGCTGTGAATTAGAGAAGCTTTGAGAGCGAAGGGTTCGGCTTTGCGCTCGGCGTCGGGTCCGACACGAGACGTGTGACGGGGCTGTCCGTGTTCCTCCGTGTATGCAGGTCCTGCAGCATGTCCGTCTCCCGCTCCTGAGTCCCAAGTTCCTGGTGGGCACGGTGGGCTCCGACCCCCTGATCAAGAGTGACGAGGAGTGCAGGTGCGTACGTGCTTCCCCCCCCCCACCCCCACCCGCACAGCCCTGCAGCGCACATGTGAAGGGTCTGGAGCGGACCGTGCACTCTGGGTGTGACTTCGTTTGTCCTCTGCAGGGACCTGGTAGATGAGGCGAAGAATTACCTCCTCCTGCCCCAGGAGCGCCCCCTAATGCAGGGGCCTCGCACGCGGCCCCGGAAGCCCATCCGGTGTGGAGAGGTCCTGTTCGCTGGTAGGTGGTTTATCTTCCACCTGGGGCTGTACGCCACGTGTAGAACTTCACTGAGGAGTTGGAACTGATGGTGCTGCGCTCACAGATCAACTTGGAGTTTTTGGACCAAATTTGTGAACTTTATGTATTTGTTTGTGTTTTTGCTCCCACCTTCATGTTGATTGTTTTGATGTGGTGCTCCAAGTGTGCACTGCTCTATGTGAACATAAGATTCACCCATTTTAAACCAGTACAGTATAGAAACAGGGTAAAGTCAGCATGTGGTGGTCAGTGTTGATGGGCCGCCACAATTAAGCATTGGTATGTGATCTTTTCGTGTGTGTGTGTGTGTGTGTGTGTGTGTGTTCCTCAGTAGGCGGATGGTGCAGCGGTGATGCCATCTCCAGCGTGGAACGCTACGACCCTCAGACCAACGAGTGGCGCATGGTGGCATCCATGAGCAAACGGCGCTGCGGGGTTGGGGTCAGCGTCCTCGACGACCTGCTCTACGCTGTCGGCGGCCATGACGGCTCGTCTTACCTGAACAGCGTGGAGAGGTGAGGGAGGGGTGGAGGAGAGGTGAGGGAGGGGTGGAGGAGAGGTGGAGGAGAGGTGAGGGAAGGATTTGCCAAGAACACATTAAAGGCTTAGTCACTTTACTTCTAGACCACTAAGTGTCAGTTTAATGGCTGAGGAATCACTGTTGTAGTAAAATCTTTACCTCCTAGAGGTCATTTAAATGACCTCAATCCCCTCATCAAGCTTCATGATCTTGCTGTATGGTGAACTAACTACTGCCCTCCAATGGTCACCCGCAGGTATGACCCCAAGACGAACCAGTGGAGCAGTGACGTGGCCCCCACCAGTACATGCAGGACCAGCGTGGGTGTGGCGGTGCTGGGCGGTTACCTGTACGCAGTGGGTGGCCAGGATGGGGTTTCATGTCTCAACATAGTAGAAAGGTAGAGCAGTGCGATGGTATTGGACCTTCAGATGTTTGTGTAGTGATGTGTGAACTGGCCCAGCCTCACCTGTGCAGGCGTTTAGCGTTTGTGCCCGAGGAGTAACTCTTAGGTGTGTGTGTGTGTGTGTGCCGGACAGATACGACCCAAAGGAGAACAAGTGGACGCGGGTGGCGTCCATGAGCACGCGGCGTCTGGGCGTGGCTGTGGCCGTGCTGGGGGGGCTGCTGTACGCCGTCGGAGGCTCGGACGGGACGTCTCCATTAAACACCGGTACGCCTCGCACGCACGCCCCCGTCTCGACCCTCGCCCGTCGCTAGCGGTGACGGCAGAAACACGTTAAAAAAATAACCTACAGTGCAGCAGTCGTTTCTCTCTCGTAAGTCTTAGAAACGAGCAGAGAAACTCAACTTGCCACATTCTTGGCAATGGGAGAGATTTTTTTTATGATTTGAGTTTCATTAAAAAGTGAATGTGTGTAGTCTTGTTTACTATAAAAAATAATAGTCTCCATGTTCGAAAGCTGTTTTATAGGTGCCATGAATGAGAAATAATTATGGTGCTGTTTATAGCATGTGGGTGATGTCTTTATGCAATTAAACACACACACACACACACACACACACACACACACACACACACTGGGGAACACAGCCACAGCTTTTTATACCAGCTGTGTGACTGGTTCAGACACATCAGGCTGTGTGAAGGCGGGGGGAGCCTGAGCTGATTTGTACTGCCCCCTGTCTGCAGTGGAGAGGTACAACCCTCAGGAGAACCGCTGGCACACTGTGGCGCCCATGGGCACCCGACGTAAGCACCTGGGCTGCGCGGTCTACCAGGACATGATCTACTCTGTGGGAGGCCGTGACGATACCACCGAGCTCAGCAGCGCCGAGAGATACAACCCACGGACCAATCAGTGGTCACCCGTGGTCGCCATGACGTCCAGGCGGAGCGGGGTATGTGCCCGGTTGGCTCAGAACGTGCCCGTGAGCTTGGGGTGTTGGCAGGGCAGCAGATAACCGTCTGTGTCTCGCTCCCTAGGTGGGGTTGGCTGTCGTGAACGGCCAGTTGATGGCAGTGGGAGGATTTGATGGCACTACCTACTTGAAAACAATAGAAGTCTATGACCCCGATGCCAACACATGGAGGTAATGAACCAACACTCTCTGAGACAGAATTGCAAGTCACTTTAGATAAGTGTAAATCACCCATTTTGCCATAAGGGTAGATCAGCATTACATGGAATAACTGCTAGCTGAGACCAGTAACTAATGAGTTTGTTTTTGTTCTTTCCAAGGCTCTATGGTGGAATGAACTACAGGAGACTGGGAGGGGGGGTTGGGGTAATTAAAATGACTCACTGTGAATCGCATATATGGTAATACCCCACCCCCTGTGCTCAAGCCACACTCTAGATGCATTCACATAGCTTGTGCCTCTCATTGAGACATTGATTCATGTGCAAGAGGAAAAAAATAAAAAGACTGTAAGTAAGACTATTGCATCTCCAGCCACCGAGGTCACAACGCCAAGGATAAACGTCAGACCTTCTTGCATGGAGCCTTTCGGCAAAGTTTCACCCCCAGGGCTCCGGGTCGGGGTTCTCGGCACAGGACCTGCCCCCATAACTAAAGGCCAGTTTCCATTCACAAGAGACGAAACGGCTCAGAGGGAAGGTGCAGGTCATGTAAGGACTCTGGCCCGTGAAGGCAGGTGCGGGTTGGGTGTAAGGACTCTGAAGAGATGGGCACTGCCAGTCGTGTGCACTAGGGACTTTTGCAACGCACGACTCATTGTGGCAAAGTGAATCTAAAGTTGTGTATCGATGCCCTCTGTCCATACAAACGCTAGCTTGTCTGAATTGTTTTAATCTTATTTGATGCACTGTGATGTTTTTTTTCCTCCTTTCCCCCAGTTGTGTGTTCATTCTTCGGTTTGTAACATAACTGCACCACCTGCCGCTTCATCCGCCCCAGTGCTGCAGGTGTTGCAGCATCGTTACTCTTGAGGGAGAGTGTATAGAAGATACAAGTCCATCCCTTAACCTTCTCCAGGATCATGCAGGGTCTCCTGCATTTTTGGTTATTTTAGATGAATAAATTCCCTGGTTGGAACCAGTTCTTCCATGTTTGGGGGGAGGAAACAATCCAACCATGTTTTAACCAGTTGGTCTTAAACTGTGCAAAATGGTCTTTCACACTTCCCAATGCAAGGCAGCTGTGCCAGTTAACAGCATGTTATCTGTCTAGGCCCCAGTATGGCCACCTTTGTAAGAAAGCTGGTTCAGATTAAATGCAAAGCAAAGAATAGTGGGATAGCCAGATGCTTTGCACTTGTATTTGAGCCCATACGCTTGTGCTCGACTGGTTGGAGGAACCTGCAGTAACAGCTGTAGCAGACAGGGGGCGCCTTCGCCCACACTGGTTCCTTCCGCTTCGACCCCAGCAGGCCGGGCCTGTGATGGGGAGCCTATGCAGACCCATGCGCCGTTAAGATCGTTTATGAAGGTTTTCAGCATTTCAAAGACTCGTTCACATGGTAGGATGCGTCAGAAAGGTGCACCTCATCTCAAGATTTGACGATGTTCCGTCATTAAATGCATAATTACCATTATTTTCCAGACTGGATGATGTGGCCCCAAGGCTGTTCCTGATGCTTGAAGTGTCCAGTTCTGACCTGCAAACTTTGCATCTAATTGTTGATTTACTAAATAAAAAGGATGCATTTTGATCTGCTTGTTGTTGTTTATAGAAGTTATACCATAGACAGCGTACACCATTTGACCCTTTTATAGTTGAGGTGCAAAGCATGACATTGCAAAACTGCCACAGCATCCCCCTGTGGCTCAACTGGCACACTTCCCTGAGTAAAAGTACAATTGTAATGGAAAAAAAAATAAAAATGCAGACAGCCTTTGTGTTTGGAACACTGACAAAAGCAGAGTATGTTTATTTACATTTGAGTAACAATTGAATAAAGTGTTTACACACACACAACCATTTTTCAGGTCACAGATGACAGTAAAAATGCATTTAGGAAATCACATCTGAAATTAAAAAAAGTCTTAAAAAAAATGATCATATCTAGCAATGCAACACAGAACTTACACAGGTGTTTTCAGTAGGGCGCACTCAGTGAGCAGTGTCAGTAAGGTGGTAATGTAGTCACTGCTGCCAATCTGAAAGAGAAAATACTGGTGTAAAAGTGGTGCCTTTGGCTCTCCTGTGAGGACATTAACCCCCCCAGGTGTACTGCCCTGTGAGGTCTGGGCAACACAATTTAACAGACTGCAAACATTGATGTTAACAATACTGAACAACACTGATGACAATTTTAATACCAAATGTCTTGACAAATTGAAGTTGTACCAGAACTACAGAGAACAACATCTAGCGATATCTGGAACGATTCCAGGAATTTAAATGATAATGTAAAGTTCAATTTTACCAATAGCGTGAACCTATACCCATCTAAGATTTTCTGCAAATCATCACTGACTGTGTAAATTAATCCATAAGTGGGTTTACTCTGCGCTCTGTCCAGAAACTCTGATTTAAGGGACAATGGGGTTGATGCAGCATTTAATCCTTAAGGCCTGGTTTCCTAGGTCATTAGTCCTAAACCCAGGACTAAACAGTGACTTTCTATTAGGAATCACCACTGAAACTACAGTTTAATCCAAGTCTATGATAAAGTCCACATTCAAGCCTCTCCAATAGGAGCCAATCAAAACCAGAGTTAAATTCAGCTGTTATCCTCCCCTACCATCTTTAATCCCTTCTGACAAACCCAAGTGTTACTGATGCGACAACAGATGACGTGTACCTTGATTTTACCGTCCTGGTGTGCTGAACCAATGGCAGTGGTCACTCTCACAAGCGACCCAGCTGATAGGTAGATCTTAAAATGTCTGAAGAAATGGGTCTCCAGCCCAGCCATGAAACGCTGGACTTCCTCAGCACTGATAGTGTCCTCTGCACCATCCTCCATGTGAATGCTGTTCCACAGGTCCCAGGCGTTCTGCGGGTTGACTGTATATTCCACATCCAAGGTGGGCTGTGTGGGCATTCTCCAGGATAACTTCAGGTATCTAATATTGCAGGTGGGGTGACAGCCAGTCCACAGGGCAGCCAGCCAGTTTAGAGTAGTAGAACTTAGACCTAGTGGGCCAAAGTTACAGTCGAACGTCCGACTGAACCAGGACTTGATGAGAGCCGTGATGTATTCAGACCCATTGCTGCAGAACAACGGGAGGCTCACGAAGTCAGAGGGTAGTGATCTCAGGTACTCTGGGTCACCGTTGACGCAGGTAAGCCAACCACGCCACACCACCTTTGGCTTGTCTGCTGCAAACACGGGTTTGGAATGTACCTGAAATACATAGCGCAGGAAAAAAAAGAGAAATCAGCTGGATACGCTGGAACATAAGTGCGAGCATGAGACGTTTGAGTGAAAGGCCTGCCGGATTTTCGGACGACGATTCACCTGAATGAAAACCGTTTCTGCGTCCTCTTTCTCCGCCATGCCGACTATAGCGGAGATCGTAACCTTGAAACCGGCCTCCAACCCCACTTCGACCGCAACACCCTGCTGTTTCTCCGCCAGGATGAAAGCCGCAAGGTGTCCGGAATATAATTTCATTCGGGTGTACTCAAATCGGTATAGGGGGGTGACGTAGGACAGCTTCCACTCATTTTGGACCAGTAGAGCAACTTGCTCTGGGTCAACTTTATTCTATGGAGAACAAGGTTATAAACCAGATGACACTTTGCCATAATACTAGGGCGTACAAAAAAACCCCAAATATCTAAAATTGAAAATAAATTGTATACTCTTACTGCAATATTGCACGCTTTGGCAGCCCCTCTGACGGTTGGTGTCCGGAGCCCGAGGGCCGTTATGTGGCCTGGCGTTTGCCAGAACAGAGACGGGGGCTCCACGCAGCTTCTGCCGTAACTCTTGCTTCTTGGTCTAACCGGCCTGTCCGCGGAGGTGGTCGCTGCGCTGTAAAAGCGCAACATAAGTTTAAGCTTAAGCGCTATTTGTCCGCATATTCTGGACACTCCATAATGCTATCCTAGTTTGCCTGGATACGCTCTCTCGCTATATAACACTTCAACGTAACAGAGAGTAGCTAGCTGGCTAAAAACAAATAATGTTGATTGATTGATACCGTTATCTAAACCTGAACAGTTGATACCAAGTAGTTAGGAAACCATACAACCTGAAATCATGTTAAACCATTAATAGGCTACACCCAGATTGCTGTAACGTAACTTTACTATTAGGTAGCCAGTTAACATTAATGCGACGCGCAAACCGAACCATGCAAATAAAATGAAACATAGCTATCGTTATTTTGATTTTCAAGGAAAGACAAATAAAAGATTTTATGTAAAGTTACAGATATATGCTGCACATTATTATTATGCCGTAAACAAAATGGAATAAATAAAATGAGTGAGCGAGCTACCTGCCGCGCGCCTCCATGACAAACAACAGTTAAACCAGAAAGCGAGAATTTGAACATCCCGCTTTCCCATCATGCATCGAGGTAGGACAACTAATCAAACATGGTTTTAAAATACACTAGAATTAATTTCCGCCGATTATTAGATTTCAAATAAAACTTTAAGTTACTGAAATATTTTATTTTATTTAAATAATGAACTGTCCTACTTGGTCATCTATGGCCGCTTTTTGTAAAGATTATCGATCGATTATATATGAGTACGACTAGTTGTGTCAGAGAACATGTTACAGCGCAAGCGGATATTCCATGAAATAGAAATTAAAAGTTCTGGGCTCTCCATAGATGTTCAATTAAAAAAGCTGAGTTGCACGTCTCTGTTTACTTTTCTACTGTATGTCGTGAGTTTTCTGAATATGAAAAAGCTGAATATGACTTCAGAAACCTGTGACTGAAAGGCAATGTGAAATTAGAAGGTGACCGTGATTGCGTAGACTAGCTAGCTTCCTAGCTCTCATCTCACTGGGCGACGGGCAATAGTGAAATATTAGACTGATTAGTAGCAAACTACTAAGATTCCTAGCTATGCTATAGTTTGTCAGTTAGATGTCTATCAATATATTATTCAAAAGTATATCTGAAGACCTCGGTCTTTAAGGAAATAACAAGCTAGGTGTTAGAATTCGAAAACTGGTCAGACATTTCAAGTTTTTTTTGCTTTGGAGAACAGCTAGCCTTTTAAAAAGGCATTTTGTATAATGGCAAATAAATATACATTGTTGCTCTTGGGGGCGCCACGCCAAACATTTAGATATATACGTCGCGTAACGGTTAGCAGGAGAGCGTTACCTGCGACCGCACATCAGACTTACTCTGCCAAATTGATTGTCCCACCTTTGATGTCCTGTCGGTCCTTCAGTAACGCCACTTGTTTCACCTCAGGTAACTTAACATAAAACTTTTGAAAATGAACATACAGACATAATGTCACTGCACCACTGAAAGCACTTGGCTGTTATTAATTATTATTATTTGATTTATTAATATCTTCTCTAAAGTTCCCAACAGTTTTTCCATACGAAGCCACACCTGTGGGGGTCTATGTTCCAGTCACATAGGAGCGGAAGTTACTTTATGCGGCTGGGTTCAGTATTTGAGGTTTGATTTTGTTATTGTTTAAGATATGGTTCATGCGTGCTGTACAATTTTATTGCATTTAGCAGTATTCCAATTAATTACTTTTCTTTCTCTTTTTTGAATTCATCAGACAGGATCTGTTTGTGATATTGAGAGACTTCAGTGGATTGGTACAAATTCTTATCCCACAAGATGAGGTAGCATTACAGTCCTATTAACTAATATGTCACACTGGACACCTGATTCCTGTGTGTGAAGTTGCTCGCGGTCTCAGCCTGGGTTGCTTGTCTGTGGTTTTTTTTTTTTTTTTTTTTTTTTTTTTTTTTTTTAGTCCAAGCGTGAACTAAGGAAAACATTCAGTGGTTTGTCAGTCGAATCGGTCCTCATGATCAAAGGAACGGTCAGGCGTCGTCCTGAGGGCCAGGAGAACAAGGTCTGTCTTACTGGACTGATATGGACAAACATACACACACACAGCTAACTTGAACAACCATGCACACACACACACAGCTAACTTGAACAAACATGCACACACACACAGCTAACTTGAACTCTTTTGAAAGAGGCTGTAATATGTGTTTTCCTGAATTTCAGAACATGTCTACAGGAGAAATAGAAGTCTTAGCTGAGAGCATGGAGGTACTGAACACCTGCCGGAAACTGCCTTTTGAAATCAAAGACTTTGTCAAGGCAAGTTTAAGAGTTTCACTCTATATTACAAAGGAGTGCATGTCACAGGTCATACTCATATTTCTTTCATGTCCTTACACTGTTAGAGAGAATTCATTTTTAGAGTTTTCTCATTGGGCTATGGTTAGTCCATGCTTTCTTCTATAATGTATAGTATGTGTATATTGTTTATACATGGCCCAGGTAGAGGTCCCACTAATAGCCCTCATTAAACGTCAAATTCAGCACACAAAGAAAAGGGTCAGACTGAGGCTAACAAATGTAAAAAAAAAAAAAAAAAAAAAAAAAAACCCTGCTGTTATAAAACTGTAGTATGAAACGGCTCTACACTTCAGCCATGGAAGGTTACTGAAAAAACAAACGTGCAGTTTTGAAGTTGCTGTGTAACTTGTGGAAACTTGTAGTTTGTAGAAGTTTGGAGCTCCTTGGGTTAACTGTCCTTGGACATGCATCCCGCACAACGTGAGCCATTTCCTTTAGCGTGCGGGCCTGTTTCTGTTTCCCTGGTGACAGAAGTCAGAAGCTCTGCGGATGCAGTACAGGTACCTGGACCTCCGTACGCCGCAGATGCAGGCCAACCTGCGACTACGTTCTCACTTCGTGATGAAGATGAGGGAGTTCCTTTGCAACCAACACGGTACAGCGAGCTACAGCCAGCTACAGCCAGCTACAGCCGCTTCGTCCTGCCTGCTGCAGCGTTACGTTTGTAGCATGCAGTATGTAACACCGTTGTGATTTTCCTTCAGGGTTTGTGGATGTGGAGACCCCAACGCTGTTTAAACGGACCCCTGGGGTATGTTTTTTCTCACCCATTCGAATCCAAATTCACTCTGAAAAGACAATGTGTGTAATTGATTTGTCTGCAACATTTGGAGAACTTTAGCTTCATGCTTGTATTTAATCAGACTAGAATTTTATTAAGAATACTAAGCATATACATACATCCAGTTCTTAAAATATGAGTTAACATCTGTTTATGACCTGGATTTTATATTATGACTCATGCAACGATGGTCTTTTCTTTTATTTACCTTTATGGCGCTGGAGAAATTCCATTCCCCTCTCGTTTATCGTTGCCGTGGTGCTGTGTGTGCTGCTGTCTGCACACGCACGTTCGGCTGTCACTCTCCGTCTCTCAGGGGGCCAGAGAATTTGTGGTGCCATGTGGAGAAGCTGGGAAGTTTTACTGTCTGCCACAGAGCCCGCAGCAGTTCAAACAGCTTCTCATGGTGGCTGGTGTGGATCGGTGAGAACAGTCCTGCCTTATTTCTAATAACCTGAGCACTTTAGCGTTCATGTTGCAGCAAACATACTGTTCATAGCGTGTGTTTTTTTTTTTTTTTTATATATATGAAGCGTGTCGTTTTGTATTTACAGACTTAATTAAAGAGGTTGTGCTAGTTTAACATGTTTTGTGTCTGTGTTTGCTGGAATCTCAGCTACTTTCAGATAGCTCGCTGCTATAGAGATGAAGGCTCCAAACCTGACAGGCAGCCTGAGTTCACACAGGTAAGGAGGAACTGAAATGCATTCACTGTGAACTGTGCGTGGGTTTGGCCTGGATGCTGGCCAACACCTTGCCGACTGTCAGCAGGCTGTCCATCTATGTCTCTGGACACCCTGGTGTGGTCTTTATAATGAGAAAGAGGGAGTGTCTGGGGCGTTGGCAGCGATGGGCCACAGTCTCACAGTCGTGTGCACTAGGGACTTTTGCAACGCACGACTCATTGTGGCAAAGTGAATCTAAAGTTGTGTATCGATGCCCTCTGTCCATACAAACACTAGCTTGTCTGAATTGTAACATAACTGCACCACCCACCGCTTCATCCGCCCCAGTGCTGCAGGTGTTGCAGCATCGTTACTCTCGAGGGAGAGTGTATAGAAGATACAAGTCCATCCCTTAACCTTCTCCAGGATCATGCTGGATCTCCTGTCAGGCCGCCCTGGCTCCGCCCAGGCTCCGCCCTGATGCCTTCCTTTGTGCCCATACAGGTGGACATTGAGATGTCGTTCGTGGAGCAGGCTGGGATTATGGCTCTGGTGGAGGGTTTGCTGCAGTACTCCTGGCCTGAAGAGAAAGGACTCATCAGCGCCCCCTTCCTCCGCATGACGTACGAACAGGCCATGCAGGAGTACGGTGTGGACAAACCCGACACCAGGTTTGGAATGAAGGTATAAACGGACCAGAGGCATGCACCACATGCCCTGAACACTGCAGTATACAGCAGCTCTGCAAGATCATGATCCTGATCTGCCTTTATAAACACACTGATGAATCTTTCATGGGACAGGGTTAAAATCTGCTCTGTATTATTCTGACTTCTCATCCCACTCAACTGATCTCAGTACAGCAAAAGGCCGCAGTAGATGCTGCGTTACTTTGCTGTTCTAAACTGCACAGGGAAACGATGGCGAACAAATGAACAGATGTGTTCCCTTTGTGTCTGACGAACGTTCGGAAGTGTCACAGTGGTGCAAGTTTGCTGATTGACGAGCCTGCTCTCGTTCTTGTAGCTCACGGATGTCACAGAGATATTCCAGGACACACAGATTGGCTTGATGAGGGAATCCGTTGTCCAACCAGGCGGCTGTGTCCAGGCCATCTGTGTTCCAGAAGGATCTGTAAGTGGAAGATAAGAGGCCTGTGCCCTCTCTCTCTCTCTTTCCATCTCTCTCCCCCCTCTCCTCAAACACTGAGTCATCCTCCATGCCAAGCTGTCGGTGAAGCCCTGCCTCCCGCTTAGCTGTGGAGGTCCTGAAAACTGGTACTGATGGCTGGACTGGCAGAAGACACTGAACTGTTCCTGAACTGAAAGGTCTAGAATGAAGGAAGGAGAGTGATGTAGATGTATCAGTTTCTATCACAGATTATTCCCTTGGCCTCCTTTTTTATAGGCTTGAAAAATGTTTATTTAATTATACATGTTATCATTCGTCTATAATATTATCTGTCTATTAGATATTAAAAGTTTATTACTTTAATGTAATATATTTCACTAAAAATAGAATTCAATGTATTAATTTTTTAAAGTCATGTAAACATCAATGCATTTTTACAGCACCATTGTAAACACTTTTTATCTCTTGCTCAAGGACATTTGTATAGTTAAGTGCCATTGTAAATTAATTTTGTTGGGCTGTGCACATATATTTGCATACATCGTGCGTTTTTTAAATGTGACGAAATCGAAACATAACGCACGAGCGTTCGGTGAGGCTGATTTGCATGTTGTGTTTACATCTTCAGAAACACTTGAAGGGCAAAGACGTAGAGTCACTGAAACAAACGGCCAAGACACAGTTCAACCAGGCAAGCTTGCTCACCCTCTGTCCCTCCCTCCCTCTCTCCCTCCCTCCCTCCCTCTCTCTCTCCCTCACTCCGGCTCTTCCCCTCTTTCTCTATCCCTCCATCTCCGTCCTTCACTCTCTCCTACCCTCTTTCTGTGCCTTCATATCTCTCCCTCTCCCTCTCAGTTACAGCAGCATCACCAGCACTTAAGATGCACACAGCGGCAGAGAAACAGACAGCCCTCATGAAATATTTATCCGAAAGGTAATCCATAAGGCAGGATGATAGCATGGTGGAAGCGTCAGGAGTTGCATACTTACCCTGAAGCAAAGGCAGACCACACTAGAGGGCTACGTCTCCACAGATACTGCCGGCTAGAAAGGGAATCATAAATTCGCACTTTTTCTGTCCCGCTGTTACACACAAACACACAAAAATGAAACGCGCAAATGACAAATGTGCTTGAGTAATTTGTAGTCCATGGCGATTTTGCCTATTTCGATGAATAATTAATAAATGGGTGATAATGGTTTCTCCCCCTTTATAAGAGTCTCTTGGTAATGAGATTGTAATGATGGGGTGGGGTTGTCAGAGAGGGGTCTTGAAGATTCACCTTGGTCTCAGGCTTTATCTCATCTGCCTGGTCCAGCGCCTCAAGGCCTCTGCTTTCACTGAAGCACTTTGGGGTTCGCTCCGGTGAGTCCACAGCTGGCCATGTCTAATGCAGTGCTTTGCTCTTGGCCAGAGCGTTGGGAGGTTTTCGTATGCAGTAATCTCTTAATTACACCATGTTCCATGATCCATGGCTCAAAGTGTGACCTGCCTCGGTTCCTCTTGGTTCCAGATCCGAGGATTCTGGAATATCTTTCTAACCCTCATAATAAGGCCCCTTCAACACTGAACTAAGCAGTATTTTCTTAATAGTGATTCAGACTTGAGTAGGTGTATAACGGATTCTATTTTTACCAAGTGCGTGGGGTGGATGACAGTAAACCTCTCAGAACAACACGGTGTTATTGGTATATTATGCGTACCAAGTTGGCAGTAGATCCAATACCCTAGCCAGATGCTATTTTAATCTGAATACTCCCAGTGCAATGTTTACTGGCATATTTTCTTATCCTTTTCTTGGAAACCCCAGAGAAGGCGGCTTGCTAAACCGCTCTTCACGAGTACATAAAGCGTTGTTGAATGCAGAGGTCTTAAGTGTGTATCTGCTACATGATGTGGCGGGGTTGCCCATGACGATGGGCTCTGCTGAGGGACTCTGGTCCGTTTCATCTTCCTCGTGCGTAACCCCTGGCGCTTCTGTCTGAAGTGCGTTGTTCACTGATGTACTGTCTGATTTCATTTCAGAGGCTCATGGCTTCCATGATATTAAAGTAAACACACTTGCCTAAAAAAATTAAGTAGTAACAGATTAGTGAAAAGATTTATGTTTTCGTATTTTCCAGCCACATTTTGTACTCATGTTAAGATTTTGGTTGAACATAACTTGCAGACTACATGTAGTCACCTGACTGAGATGATACATGTTGTATCATCTATGAGCCTTAGCTATTATATTGAATGTACATGTAATGGTTTTATATTAGTGTTGCTTTGGTCTCTGACTCATTCCAGTCCACTCAGAGTGAAAGTACTGCTGTCTGGTGTCTCTGCTGTGTCTGGTGTCTCTGCTGTGTCTGGTGTGTCTGGTGTCTCTGCTCTGTCTGGTGTCTCTGCTGTGTCTGGTGTCTCTGCTCTGTCTGGTGTCTCTGCTGTGTCTGGTGTCTCTGCTGTGTCTGCTGTGTCTGGTGTCTCTGCTGTGTTTGATGACTGTGTCCATGCCCTGTGCTGTGTAGGAGGTGGACGTCATGCTGGTGAGAGAGGACGGTTCTCTCAGGTCTCCTCTGGGCCGCCTGCTGATGCCCACAACCCGTCACCAGCTGCTGGGCGCGACCTGTGCCAACGCTGGAGACATGCTGCTCCTCGCTGCAGGAGCCCGCGAGTGGGTGGTGTGTACCGCCCGACTGATGCTACGCTCACACACACGCACACGAATTCACACACACACACACATATTCAGCTACTCTGTCATTTAGTTTCCTCAGGTGTCAAAGAAACATGTAGTCTGGAAGTGTAGCTGCTTAACTACAAATGCAAACTGCTAATTAGGAGACAGAAAATATTTTAATAATAATGCTTATTCTAAAGTGCTACTATAAACTGATTTAAAGAGGATTTTCACTCAACAGATTTCTTTTTTATGGCATAAAAGAGACTTGCTGGCAGGCGTTTTCACAGGTGCGGAAGGCCCCCACTGAGACCCACAACTTCAGGAATAACTTCCGAACGAAGGACCCTGCTTAAGATTTACGTGCCAGTCTGAAGCGGCATGTTGGAACAGGAAGCTGGGAGTCTAACTGCTAGGAAGCTGGGAGTCTAACTGCTAGGAAGCTGGGAGTCTAACTGCTAGGACGGCTTGGTCTCTGCTTCCCCCTATTTCTGCTGAAAAAAGCCTTATTACCCACAAGTACCTGTCCGTCATTTCAAAAACACGCCCACCAACGATGGCTGACAGCCCTGTGTCGGCCCCACTGCTTCGGAAATGGCACATACACGCTTCTCCTCCCCACCCCACCTTCCCACCCACACACCTCCCAGAACCGCGGGCGGTGCAGATGGCGTGCTTGGCGCCGGGGAGACGAGCCAACCGTGTGGTGGCAGAACCCAGGTCCGCGAGACAGCCGGGCATCGGTGGCAAACTCTGTGAACCGAGGCAGTGGAGCGAATTTTAATGTCTGCGAGCAAGGCCAGACTCTGGCAAGCCAGCGAGCAGTTTGTCTGCTGTTTTCATATATAATATATATATTTATTTTTTTTCTTTTTCTTTTTCAAGCCACACCAATAAATGTTTGTGTATTTGGAAATCACATTTGATGGCTTGTATGTGCCAGGCGGTGTCTGTATCATATGACTTTATGCTTTGTTTTGAAGGGCAGGCATTTATAATGGCATTTTCCAAATGCATTCCTGGCAGGCTGTTTCTACAACACACTCTCACTATGTAAACAGAATCAGTATCAGTGATTATTTAAAAGTCCAGTTCACAAATTTGCTAAAGTGGCATCATAACAGCAATCAGTAATAACACATGTCAAAGGAGAGCTAGATATCAGCAAAGCTGTTTGTACTGGGGGTGTTCCAGTAGAAATGTTTTCCAGGTCAGTGTAAATGGCTTGCTGGCACTAATGCAGGAAAAGGCAGTATTACTTAACGTGGTGAGCAACATGTCAGTTGTCACTTCTGTTTTTGTCAGATTAAGCCTTATAGCGATGGTGGCTAAGCTAGATCTGCCAAGGTCACTTCCTGCTTGAGAAGGTACTGATTACCAGGACCAGGTGTATTAAATGATACTCGGCATGAAGGCATATTTCCCAGGAACAGTGTTAAAGTCGTGGAGCGAGGTGTGACCGGTTGTAGCTCACGCCATTGATGTCCTGCTGTTTTTCCTTCCTTCTCACAGCGCCCCCTGTTGGGAAACCTGAGGCTGAAGTGTGCTGAGCTGCTGGAGGGTCGTGGTGTGCACGTGCGTGACCCTTCCGTCTTCCACTTCCTCTGGGTGGTGGACTTCCCCCTCTTTTTGCCCAAAGAAGATGCCCCAGGGCAACTGGAGTCTGCCCACCACCCCTTCACTGCCCCGGTCCCGCAGGACATCAACCTGCTTTACACTGAGCCAGACAAGGTCTGTGTTCTCCAGGACCGTCATCTCCACGACCGTCACCACCCTCCGCCTTGTACCCTGTAGTCCTGCCACCAGGACAAACTCCACAAATACTGTCAATAACTCTAGAGCCAGTAAATACATATATAATCACCACCTCACATCTGTTGGTTTTTATAGAATTTGATTATATCCTCTGTATATGCCTTTATATCACATTTCTATCACATCAAATATAACCCCTTTCACATATAATGTTGTTTGATGCATACAGATACAGAAGTGCATGTTAGCTGCACCATGTGTTCTAAATGGTTTCTTATAGTATTCGAAATGGTTTCTTGTAGAGTTCTTATAGGGTTTACAGATCTTGAAGCACCTCCCACTTTGTCGCTCCTCCCCCCAGGTGCGCGGGCAGCACTACGACCTGGTGCTGAACGGCTGCGAGGTGGGCGGCGGCTCCATCCGCATACACAGCTCCGCCCAGCAGCTCTACGTCCTGGAGAACATCCTCAGAGTAAAGTATCACGAGTCAGAAACGCTGCTCCCCGGAGCGTGGGCTGGGTCTCGGGCCGCTGTTCCTGCAGTCCATCACGAGCGCTCGTCTCACTTAACACTCCTGCTCTCTTTCGTTAGCTCGCAGCTCTGTCGCCGTGGTAACCTGCTAGGCTATATTTAAGGCTTAAACTGGGTTTAGCTGCCGGCAGCTGGGCAGAACGAGCGTAAAGTCTAAGTGTGTTATTTATTTATTTGTGTGTGTGTGTGTGTGTGTGTGTGTGTGGGTCTGCATGGTGCTTTGTAGCCTGGCAAACCTGCTCTCACGTTCTCGTTAAAGTGGGCCCTTGGCACTGTGCGGTTCTGATCCACCACAGCAGTGAGATGGCACTTCTCTTGGAGCGCTTCCCCAAGGCACACTCTGAATGGCTCGTCAGAAAAGGGTTTTTGTGTGCGTGACTCCCCCCCTGAACCTCCCCTTGGCCTTAACGCTGTGCCCTGTATTACAGGAGGACGTGTCTCTCCTCACACATCTGCTGGAGGCTCTGGACTCTGGAGCCCCTCCTCATGGCGGCATCGCATTAGGTAAGCTCGCTCCGTCACCTGCTCCTCTCCTGCTCTGCACATCCATCGGTCTAGAGGGAAGGGCGGAGGGGGAGAGAGGCAGGGGTGGAGGGAGAGAGGGAGGGGAATAAGGTCACAACAGGGCCACCGTGACTGAAAGACTCTCCGAAGTGATCTCGTCACATCAGCCAGCTTTGGTCATGCTCCCAGCTAAAACTGATTGTCTGTCTGAGATTACTTGGCAGGATTGTGACTGTTCGAGGACCTGAGGCTGGAGTGAAATTGTGCATGTGTGCACTTCAGCTTACAAGCGTGCCCTTTGTAAAAGAATCGAACTAAAAATCATACTGCAGGTCTTTTTCTGTAGCCTGACAAACAAATCTGTAAGCAATACTGAAATGCAGCCATAAACAGTGAGTGTGTTTCTGCTTCTGCTCTCCAGGGCTGGACCGTCTGATGTCCATCATCGTGGGCTCTCCCAGCATCAGGGATGTCATCGCCTTCCCCAAGTCCTTCCGAGGTCATGACCTCATGAGCCACGCCCCTGGTTTTGTGTCCGAGGAGGAGTTGAAGCCATATCACATCTCGGTCGTTTGGCCTCCTGGTGAGGGAGGACAAGACAATTAGCACTGTAGCACCTCCTGGAGACTTACGCTCTGTTCGGTAAGGGAGATGAGACTGCAGTAGGGAGGGAGTGGTCCCTGGCACCTCCTCCCTGGTCCCTGGCTCCCCTCCCTGGCAGCAGCTTCCAAGCAGGAGGAGACCCTTTGATCTTCTATGAAAACTGCACACTGTTCTGTGTGAGTGAAGCATATCGGAGGAAAATAACCCACAACTAAAGTGCTCTTCTGATTCCCTGTTTAGAGCAATAAAGTCTGTCCATTCAAACCGCCTCGAGTTTTAGTTCGGAGCATGTGGGAGAGAGGAAACGCTCCAGTAGGGGGCGCTGTCGTTCCACCAACGCTGCCTCTCCTCCGGAGACAAAAGCAGTGGCATGTAAGCGCTCTCAGCTTTCGGCGTTCCAGCCTGGTCCTCCCCATCTCCGAGCTTTATCAGCCACGCCGGCCTGCTTGTCTCCACGTATTCATCTCGCAGATTGTTCTTTCACAGCAGCCCCGTGTGCTGGCTGAGAGCGGCAGCGTGGTGCTCACGTTAATCTTTGTTAAGCGCGCGGAGCGTCCCTGTGTGCTGCGTGGGCCTGGCTTTCAGTGGCGCTCTGCCACTCGCCCACCTGAGCGCGATTCCATACGATGCAGGTTGCCAACGCCGACACGCTCGAGCACAGATGTTCTCATTAATTCTCAAAACATTCGCATGCTCTCAGGAGCGCACGTGCACATTCGTGCGGAGCGTCCAGCACATTCCCAGGTGTAAAGGCAATCCTCTCCGTCTCAGAGAACGGTGGGCCAAACCAGAGACCTTTTAGGATTCCAGACAAAATATTTGTGTATTGAACTCCAAACTGTCACTTGAAAATCAAAAAAACTGAATTAGACCTGATGACATGGTGACGTTCCTGGTGACATGGTGATGTTCCTGGTGACATGGTGACGTTCCTGGCGACGTTCCTGGCGACGTTCCTGGTGACATGGTGACGTTCCTGGTGACATGGTGACGTTCCTGGTGACGTTCCTGGTGACATGGTGACGTTCCTGGCTTGCTGCGCTGTTCCGAGTGGGAGCGAAGAGTGGCAGAAGTGGTTGTTTAGAATGAGCTTTGACGCTCCCTGCTGCATTCGCTCTCTGCTGGGTTCACCACCACCCTCGATTTATTCCCGCATTCAAGCCGCCTAAAATAACCAGCAGTGCTTGAAATACGCAACAAACTCGAAAAGTCACTTAAAGGCCTGTGAAATTTCCACGTCCTCCGCATAAACCACGGTGAATGGCATGTTTCCTGAGCAGTGCGGCTCGGTGAGGGGAAGAGTAATTATAATGGATTCCAGCTGAGAGTCTTTCTTCGCAGCTTAATTTGTCTCTGTGTAAATCTCGTCCGTTTTGTAATCTCTGGGGACGGAGCAATCGGAGTGAGTTGGTGAGCAGTGCAGGGGCACTGGGAGCTGATCCCATCCTTCGGGATGGACACACAGCAGTCATGTCTAACGTAAGGGATGTTTACAGGGTTCCTGTCAGCTGCTGTTCATCGCCGAAGACATGTGAAACATTTTAAGCCCAAAAGATCCAAGAATGATTCATAGCTCAGTGCGTGTTGCCGACAGGCGCGCAAAAAAAAACCCTTGCAGTCTGTCTCAACAAAATACACAGACCCCCGTCACCAGTGACCCCAAGACTGTTTATGCAGCTGAGAATCCGTAGACGTTTTCCCTCCGTGTCCTCCTCATCCACATCATTTCACGTTTCAGAAGAGAACCGGAGGAGAACCAAGGTGGGTTTCCATCCTCCCAGCACCTGCCATTGGTCCAGCGGGTCCGGGACATGTAGCGAGACACGAGGGTGACGAGTGTCCCGTCCCACGCGCGGGTTCGGTGCGATAGCGGGCCTGTGCTTCAGAATAACGGAAGAGAAGTGAAAAATCGTTGCTTCGTGTTCTAAGGAGCACGGTCAAAAACAGACGTGAAAGAGGACAGGAGAGCGGCTGGCGGCTGACCCTGCACAGAGACGCTCGGTCTCTGCTTGTATTAATTATCTATGAGTCAGGCTTTTGAGTGCGGGATAAAACGGGAGAGTTCAGATCCGCAGCAGTTTGCCTGTGGCACAGGCAGGGTGGGAAGTTCTGCTTTATGGTTGGGTTTTGAAAAGCCAGTCACATGGTGCTGGGTAGCTGGGCACCGTTTTGAAGTCAAAACCATTAGTATTGATGTCATGCAGTGATACACTGTGTTCGAATAACTAAACAAAGTAAGGAAGGTTAATGTGTTGTGCGACCTGCAGACTTTAGAGTGGCAGGCATATATTAAAGAGGAGAATCTAATTCCTTGTGAGGGAAAGAACTGTTACCTGCATCTACCTCCTTTAACTGTTGTTTAAGAGGAAGGGGAGGATTCGTGTTCTCGAACTGTTTTGTAACGAGCTTTGCCCAAAATTTCAAAGGTGTCTGTCAAAGAAAAGCCAAAGCTCTTGGTATTTGGTAATATAATCAGATCTTTTCCTGATGAATCATTACGTGATGACGCGTCATGTATTCGAATGCACTGCAGAAAACACCCTGAACTCAAGCGATTTGCCTCGTGCGAGCAGTCGTTATTATTCAGTCGTGCAGTTAGCATTGCCTTCAGCTATTACACAGGAGGAAATTGCACATGTCAGCTTAAACTGTTCTTTTTTTTTTTACTTTTGTGCCACGCTCAATTAAGGTCAAAAATGCACAGGGCAAAGGTCACGTTTATATAACATGAACCATGGCGATTCAGCGGCTTTTACCCCGGGAAAGTTTATAGATCAAGCGGTTGTAAAACCGTCTAGCTGTCGACAAGTATGTTTGTTTACGACACTTACACAGAGACTTTGAAATGTAAGCAGCTTCAGACAGCTACTGGACTGCAGGTAATCTTTTGCATTCGGAAGTCTTGTCAATGAAACGGTATATCCTTATCTAGAGAAAGGAGGTATTACGTAATTCTTTAAGATATGTCATACATGTGCATCACATACTTCAGAATGAAATTCAGTGCATGCTAGAAAACTGTTAAATCTTTAAAAGGGGAATATTTCATGCGAAGCAATAAGATGGGGGCAAAGCTACTGACAATAAGACCGACCGACAGCGAATACCAATGAGTTTCAAAAGCATATTGAGCGGTGGTTAGCTAATTCTGGGAGACCATTCTGCGAATTTTCACTCGACGCTTTGCAAATATTTAACGCGCTTCTGTTAATGTGCTACGCCTGTTGGATTTTTCATGAGGTTGGCAGTATCAGGGTCGGAGGGAGAAGTTTTCTGAGACTCACATTGGTTCTGGGGTGAAACGCACTGCATAACGGAGCAGGGGCACCGCCAATGTCCCAAGATTCATCTGTGACGGGTTGCATGAAATCACATGCTTTAATTGGTAGAATGCTTGTGGAGTGCAGTGGCGATTTAACCCCCTCCCCCTTCCCCTTTCCCTTTTTCAATTTCCGAGGCAGAGGCTGTCATTCCGTGGAGTTTAACAACGCACGCACATACGGAGTTTTTTTTAGTTTTTCCTTAGCTGGAAGAAAGAACCCATGAGATTTTAAAAAATAATTTAAAGGTGTCGAGCCGTCCAGTGCTTATTAAAACTCATTAAGGAAGGCTTGCAGGCGGATTCCCCAGGGCTCGAGGAAGATTACATTAATGATGCCAAATGAGCAGCGGCCCAGCGTGTTCTGCGGATCTACGTCACCTATTAAGAGCGTTGCTCGTTCGCGGAGAAAACTTCGAATGGCAGCGTGCTGGGCTGCTTCACTCGGATCAAGAATCTTTTTCATACCTAATTATTTATTTATTATTTTATCATTTATTTATTTTTAAAATTACAATCTATGTAGAGGAGAATACGCAACGTTCCGCTTCTACATCACTGAAAATCTGCTGCGTTTGTCGTCAGTTTTCTGCAGGGGAGACCGCGCACGCCCTCGCTCCCTCCATCCGTCAAGACGTATCGGGCCCTGAATAATAGATAGTCTGTCAGACCCCCTGATGTCATTTTCTGTCAATATTGAAACAGCTTGTTTAACACAGTGTGCTTAGGGACCGCGGAGTGCTTGTCTGCGCACTTATTCGGGGCGTAAAAACAAACACGTTCAGTATGGCTAATTTGAAGTCATGCCTAGGAAAGGAAAGGTAATATTGACCAGCGAGATTGTTACTCCTAAAATAGATCGTTGATCAATAAAACGAATGGCTCGGTTGACGTATGGCGATTGCAATTCAAATACAAGTACGGTCACAACAAATCAGGTTCTCATAAACGGCAGACGTCTCATATATCTTAAGTCTAAAGTAATTCAAGTATGACTCAGGCTATGTGATATATATTTTTTTCTTTTTCAAGGCGGAAGACACCACAGTATTGAAGAACCTTTAAGTGATTGAACGTCTCAGAATGAAGACAATTAATTGAGTGTAATGTATCTGTTTACAGGTTATAGGTCTAGTCCTTAATTTGAATCTTAGACCTGTTGATGTATTGGTCTGAGCTGAATTAATTTGAACTCCTGAGTAAACTGTTTTTCTGGGAAAGTACGTGACATTCTTGCATATGTAACTGAAGCTTTATATATTCAGAATGTTTTGAATTAGCAAAGCTACCAATTTCTGTCAATTTGAAAAGATGGCCATCAAAATCCCAGTGCTGTCATGGACTTCTGGCAGCTCTCTAGAAAACCACTCCTTTAGGAAACAAGGACATGCTTGTTATTTTAAAAAAGCTGTCTAGAAAACTGCTTTCATAGTAAACAAGGACATGGTTGTTGATTTAAAAAGTCTTTCTAGAAAACAAGGACATGTTCATTATTTTAAAAAAGGTTCTCTAGAACACTATTCCCTTAGGACACAAGGATATGCTCATTATTAAAACAAACAAATAAACTACACAACAAAGTGTATAGACCTTTGTGTTTGTAGGCAGGAAGATCCAGGTTCAGACGAGAACAGAGAGGGCGCTAATGGTTCTTTTGTCATTGTCATTCTAGACCCACTGTTCGTCTCCTATCTGAAACCCCGCTGTTGAGACACCAGTCCCTCCCCTGAGCTGAGAGGGGACACCACTGTTTGCAGACTTGTTTACACACTTGTTTACACATCCCTGCAGACCTTATGGCTGTGGAAAGGGCCTGCAGATGTCACAAGGTGCACTCCTGCTACAGGCATTTGTAGAAAATCATTTTATGATTTACTTTCGTAAAACTCACCTGTCCCAACAGCATTTCTATCCATGTACATTGCATTGTAAAGCAACCTTGTGTTTGTAGCAGGTGCTATAAAAATCAAACATTATTATTATTTCAAAAGTACGTATTGGAAACCGCTCTTTTCAAATGAATGTCTTTGCAGTCTGATTCCATGGGATTCAGTCTGATTTCGTGGAACTTTGTTAGTTGTCTTTGAGTCAGGTGTTTGATGGTAATGAGATATGGCTCTAATGACAGTGGAACGTGTATCTCAGTGTTGCTCAGCTCACCAAACCTTCAGGAATGATTCTGTGGACGAGCTCTGGACCTCATCCTGCAGGAAACCCCCTGTTGTTTTACCAGGCCAGCTGCTCAAGGAAGCTACTTATTAGTTTTACATACAAAAATACGGGCCACCAAAAGGATATAGCGTATATATATATTCTTACAACCATATCTTCATACATAAATGACCTTTTCAAAATATGTGTGGTCAAGGTGGCCCAGTAATTGTGATGGATTTTCTTTTAACAGAATTGATTTCTGTCATGGTTATTGATTGATTGTCAACTTGTATGTCACCGTAATTGGTACCGCCAGCCCATTATACAGTGAGCTGTCTGGGCCAACACATATCGCCACCAATTTCCTAACTAGGTTATTCCAGCAGAAATTCAATCTGTCAGTCATTTTCCATGTCAAAGCATTGCAGTGCATGCTGGGTAGTGGAGTATGACACAAAACAAGACATGTGTCCTCTTTCTAGAACAGTCATGCACTTCAAGATTTTGTATGTAGGCATGTATCCTGTTTCTATGTAGAATAGTCATCCAGTTCAGTATCTGTATGTATGTATGTATGTATGTGTTATTATTATTATTATGTATTAAAGAACCAAGACTTATAATGGTTTAATTCTAAATGCATGACCGAATTGCATAATTACATTTTACATTAGTGAAAACACTTATAGATGCACTTGTTTCCTGTTCTTTTGTCATTGTAAATAGTCATTTGCTCTAGCATATGACTTTTTAATTTGCTTAATGCTTCATTCTGACTTTAAACCGAGAATATTTCCATAGGGTTACAGAATCATATATATGTGTATATGTGTGTGTGTGTGTGTATGGGGGTGTTGGGAGAGATCGTCATGTGAAACATGTGAAACATTTATCATCATGTCAGAAAGCTCTCACAACTTGTTCCTTTGATCTTAAAGCTGAGGAAATTTCCATTTGTAGCCCTTGGTACCTTGGGGCAGGGGGGGGGGGCAGCAAGAAGAGAAGTGATGCTGATATGTAAAAGGAATTTTCGTAGGGATATGAGCAGAGAGGACCAAGGGAGGGAGCACAGGAGAAATGTCGACGTGTGTGGGAGAGACGGAGACGTCTCCTTCAACCACAGGCTGAAGCAAAAAATGGTGCGCAGGTTTCCTGTCAGTGTAATACAGTCGCTGGAACATACAGCCGTTGGATGTAAATTAATTGGTTGTTCCGTGATGTAAGAAAGCACTGCTGTAGTGTAGACTGGGAGGGTGGCCACACCCTGACGACCCTGACGATGTCCCCCCCCCCCACCCAGAGTGGGAATATTATCCCACGGCAGGGCTCCGATAGACTGCGGTTTCCTTCCTGAAGCGCGTTAAACCTCACAGCTTCTCTGAATTCAATCAGTCACTGGGGCCACTGGCAGGTTAGTGCTGTTCTCCATTGATTCCAACCCGGGGACCCAGGCAGCCTATAACGTGCGTTTTCAATCTTCCCGTTTCCTGCACTGCTGCTAGGAACCCCATAAATAATACATCCAATGTATTTTCATCAACTGCCGTATTTCTGGGCGCGCAACGCCGGGACGAGTTGCAGAACCCGTGGAGGAGGCAGATGTGCTCACAGAACCGTCGGCCAGGTGTTTGACGGACACTCGATTAAACCCCCGTCGCAGAACACGTTTGGTTTTTTTGGGTACATCAGTGCTTCATTTCTGAGGTGAAATCAGCGGTAAAGAATAGTTAATGTTTCTCACGTTCACTGACGATGATGAACTGGAATCATTACTGACGGCTCCACTGCCATATTCGCCTGTCCAGCTGGTGATGAATAGGAAGATCATCCTGAGGCACGAACGCAGCCCAGATATCTGGTACAGTGAGTTCAATGAGATTCCAGCTGCCAAAGGAGAACCTTCCCATATTTTCCTTTAATAAGTGACCGTTTTTCATATGTGGAGAGACTTCAGGTGTAGTAATTCATTGAGATTTAGAATGGGCTGACATGAAAAAAAGAGAGAGAGAAAAGAAATGGTTAGTGACAGCCCAGAAGACAGGATTCTGTACGCGCTGTAAATCTGGCAGTGTGAGCAGGCTAGCAGCGGATATTAGAAACGCACACAACGTCGTGCTTTATCTCGCTTCACCTTCAGCCTGCGACTCACTTGCCGCCTCTTCCTCCCAGCGTAAAGCTGCCGCCACTTAAAATCGCCGCTTCTGGGCCGCCAGCGGAAAATGCGAACGAACGTGCACATGTTTCCTTCCCGAGTTCAAACCGTGTTTCATTAGCGCTTGTCAAAAAAAAAAACCCACTGCTCTTTTAGCTACGGGCTACATGTGAGAGGTGACGATGTGTATGAATGATCTACATGTCCTCTGGAAGATTGGCTGCTTCTCTCTGGCTCTTGCCTCATCAAGACTGCCAGCAATACCTGTTTGAAGGTCTTGTAGCCATCTCAGGTGTTGGGGGTGGTTTGGCAGGGAGCAACTTTAGCTATGCAGTCTACCCTCTCTCAGCTGAAGGATTACCCTGACCTCACCAATTGATTAATACTACTTGTGCATATATTTTTTTTCTTTCCTTTGGCTGTAATTACAAGACAGCCTAATCCCCATATCTAAGCCCCAGTGCCTTTTCCCCCAGGTGGACTGACCTCCATCAGAGATAAAGAGACCACCTTCCTTTCCATTTTCCACTAATACTCCTGAGACTGGTCTGATAAACTCTCTCTGTTAACAGCCTTTTGTCAGACGCTGAACCTTGACCTCCGGAACACTCCATTTGAAGATGAATGTTTTTCTCATGAGCCTGAGTAGATGGGCTTACCGGAGTGATGGACTCTCTAGAGGGCGCTGTTCACCTGGCCACTGAGATTGGGACAGAGGTTCAATGCACATTTCAGTTTTGCCTAGCATTTTCCATCGGAACAAAGTTAACCGCTGGGCTGGGCCTACACTGTCCACTACAATGAGTGTTACTGTGTCCCCTACATCATCCACTACAATTAGTATTACTGTGTCCCCTACACTGTCCACTACAATTAGTGTTACTGTATCCCCTACACTGTCCACTACAATGAGCGTTACTGTGTCCCCTACATCATTCACTACAATGAGCATTACTGTGTCCCCTACACTGTCCACTACAATGAGCGTTACTGTGTCCCCTACACTGTCCACTACAATGAGTGTTACTGTGTCCCCTACACTGTCCACTACACTGTGCCTCGTACTGTCCCCTGCTCTGTCCACTGCACCGTTCCCCGCATTTCTAGACTACTTACTGTATTGAGGCACAGCTTTACCCCTCTGCTTGCCAGTCAGTCGTAGGACCAAATCTGGGTAAAAAACCTGTTTAAACTGATTAAATGCAATTTAACACTGATTAAAGTGGGTATTACTCTGCCCTGGATGAGAAACGAATGTCCTGTAATTCTGCTTAGCAATACTGGATAAAACGGACTTTTACCGGCGTGATTTTAGTCAAGTACAGCAACATTTTATCGGGGCACATACCCCTGTGAACTGGGTCTGATGACACCCTTCCTGCCCCCTGCATTGTCCCATCAACTGCCTCCCTTTCCCAGTCTACACTGGAAGTCTTGATTCCAGCCTTCTTTACTTTAATCCACTTTTAATCCACTTCTGGATTCTGTGCCAGTTCATGGAATTGAATAAAATGGAATTTGCTTGGCAAAAACAAAATAAAACCAACAAACAAATAAACAAGCATAAATGATATTCTCCAGTTACCGTATTACTAATACCTCTTTATCACACCCCTAAAGCCTGTTACCCATGTGTTGGCATGCTGGGTTTGTGTTAAATATCCTCTAGCTGTTTACCGACGGTTAGTTTCTAATCATCTATCTGATGTGGGCTGGATATTTTTGGATGGTAACACATTGATGTGATGCTGATGTGTTAAACCATCCAGCCGTAGTACCTGACACAGTCACACCAGATCATCACCCACAAGCGTTTCGCCATCATGGCTGAGTTAATGATGTGCTGGAAATCAGCCACCATCCAGATTCTGTCTGGTCAGCTGTGTGCACAAAGGGATCAGTGGAGAATGAGGTGAGGAGGTACCTATTAAATGTGTGTCTTGAGTATGGGTACCAAGAAGAAGATTCTAGCAAAAGCTCTAGTGAGTGTAGATTTTTTACCAGTGCATATTCGAGCCTTCCAGCTAGCAAAAACACTTGCCTCCAGAAATCAAAGACAGCAAAGTGGATATTTGCATCATTATTCCTAGCTGGATCTTTAATGAACAGTCTAATAATGCATTAACCTCAAACTAACCATAAACTAACCCATTATTATAATGAGCTTCATGGTCTAGCTAGTAATTTTTTACCTGTGTTATGAACATGGCTAATACTGTACCTCCTAACTACCACATGGTCATATTCACAGCTGGTCCTCACAAGGCCTCGGACAGTCTTTTAACACTTGCCACTGGCTTGTCTCCAACACTCTTCCTCCAACACTTAAAAAAAATAAATAAATTCTCTTCAATGATTGTGCTGTCCAGTGCTCCCAGCAGGAGGACTGACTCCTTCTTCCAGTCTTTGTTCCTTCCCAGATCTCTTCCCCACACCTTTCTGAGATTCTGGGTCTGGATTTTTACGATGCTGAAGTGAGCATTGAGCTATGAAAATCAGCTGAACTTAAATGAACTCGCCCAGACTGGCTGAAAAGCTGGAATAGCTGTGAAATGGAGCCTTCTCCTTTACCAGTGCTAAAGAGGTGGCAGTACAGTTCAGTCATCACATAGAGAGGATGAGTGTGCAGGGTCTGCTGTCACCTCTCTCCTCTAGAGACGGAAGGAAAAAGGGAGTGAAGCCTATCATTTTTACCAGAGTGACTATACAATGAGATGTGTAGTAGTTTTTATCGCTGGACACAATAATGCAGGTGGACAGATTTCAGTAACACCGCAGTACATTGTGAAATTATTTCATATACTGTAGTTTTAAAGCAGGGCACATTTGTTTGTATAGCAGCTTCTGTACACAATGGCATTTTAAAGTGCTTTACATAATACATAGAAAACACTTTAAGTGAAATACCTAGTAACAAAGATTTAATGTATAGTAGTTGCACACTATTGTTGTGTCATTGTGTTGTATGGACTTTGCAAGATAATGTCCAAATTATGACATCATGTTGACATGACATAACGATGACATGATGATCAACATATGTACAAGACCACATATTACACTAGTGTAACTACAGTCAAAGTGTAGTTATCTCCTGATTTGGATAACGCAGCTTCCAGTGGGTTTTCACCTCCATGAACTTGTGTACTCATGTACTTGTGTGTTTAGCGTTCTCCTTTTTTGCTCTGTGTTCTGCTCACAGAGGCTGCGGGTACGAGGCCAGGTCCTCGACGGATGTTGTGATTGGCGTAAGCGGGACAGGCCTTGGCCTGTTCATCTATTCCTGGAAACCACACAGTTGGGAATGATTTTCAGATGATTTTCAGATGGTCCGCCCTCCAAACGTATGGTGCTCAGGAACGCTCCCTAACGAGGCAGCTGCTTGCAGGCTGATGTGCACCAAGATAACGGGGTCTGTCAACGGTGATTTCCTGTGTCAGTCATTGTGTTCCAACATAATTGCTCACTGTCCGCTGAAATGTATCTGTCATTCCACTCAACTCTTGGACTTGGTGCTCAGAGCTGTGCAGTTGTGTAAAAGTGCTCTGTAAAAGAGTGTAAAACTGTCATAGTTTACACATAGCCAAGCTTCTACAGCCCTTTAGTATCTATTAGCACCACTAATCTGGGAAGAAGAAAGATACTGTGCTTTATATATTAAGATTTCCATCACCAATTTACACCTTTATGACCCCTTTGCAGTGCTGGAAAGAGGCTGGGCTGTTCAGTGGAGTGAGTGCCTGAAACCAAAATGTGGCATATGGCACAACTGGGACTCAAACCTGAAGCATTGCAATAGGATTCCTTTTTGGCCTGTTAAACGGAGTTTGGATTGAGTGCGTCCTTGTACTGTATTGAGTGTCCTTGCGGTGTTTATGACGACAGGACTGCGGAACGTCTAATTGAAACCTCAGGACGCTCAAGGCCAACCGACTGGGGAGCGCACGGTGACGTCCAGCCAAGGCTTGTCTGCACTGCCTAACGAACCTCATAGCCTTACCCAGGGTGATCAGGAACATCCAGCGTCCCTCCTCACCCTCACTAGATCCACACAGAGCAGTGGAGCATATGCCATCTCCACACTGGGCCTTGTCAAGAAACAAATTAGAACTGAGTCCACTTTCACAGTTTTTGGAAGTGGATTTTTTAATGGCAATCTTTGCCATTCTCTCTCTCTTTCTCTTTCTGTGTCTCTTCCTTTGTTTCTCTCTCCCTTCCTTTCTCTCTCCCTCCCTTTCTCTCTCTCTCTCTCTCTCTCTCTCTCTCTCTCTCTCCTTTCTCTCTCTCTCTTCCCCCCTCCCTCTGTCACACTGGAGGGAATATATAAATATATAAATATAAAGATGAAGATTAAGAGCTTGTTGGGCGGCAGAGCAGCAAAACCCAAAACAGATTAAAGTGCAGTTTCATGTTTTTGTTCTGTGCTGTTTTGTTTTGCACTCTGTTGTTCATTTAAAATCAAATCAAATATTTAAAATGATATACAATTTGAATTGAAGTGGGTAGGGCGGAGAGGGCAGAACGCAGAGTAGAGTGTGAGGAAGACGATGGTTAAAGGAAGAAGTGACTAATTAAACATCTTAAAAATTCATTATCTGTTTTCATGCACAAATTTTTCGTTTGAGGACAATAAGTTCATTTCAATTACATTAAACAGTCAGTATAGCTAATTAAAATGTTTTAAAGGTGAGATGAATCATTCTAAATGAGCAGAGTTTTGGCACATACATTAATTACAGAGAGAAGACACCTGTGAGGACATATTTGGTCCAGTAAGGTTTACAGAGTGCAGTCCTGAACCCTTTGCCCACTCAAATACCAACACATTCTGAGTCCTTTTCTGCATGATATAAAAATACTCAAGTAACCATCATTTGAATCGGATTAAAGATCTTTTCTTTCTTCTCTGAGGACGCGAGCGATGTTTCTTTGACTTATTTAAAGCATGCTCAGCAAATTCGATTTTTTTTTTTAAAGACGTCAATGCCCTGACAACAGCCGGCGAGTTCCGCGGGACCTAAAGGACTAAAGACTGTCGGCAGTTGTGCCTCTAACGGGAGGGTTCTGTGGGTTTGGCTCTGCGTCACCAGTGGCGCTCAGCACTCATACATGAGAGAGAGGGAGTGTGTGTGTGAGAGCATAGCCTAAAGCAAATCCATTCTTCAACTCATTAGTCAACCTCGTCTTCTTGAGGAAAAATGGTTTCAGAGCTTGGATCCCCCCCGTGGGGGGGGGGGGGGGGGGGGGGGGGGGGGGGGGGGGGGGGGGGGGGGGGGGGGGGGGGGGGGGGGG
>JAOYMR010000015.1:11561246-11572017 GCA_025802075.1 Tenebrosternarchus preto | reverse complement strand
AAGCCCTGTCCTGAAGCCTGGTGTATAGTAGTGTAGGAAGCCCTGTCCTGAAGCCTGGTGTATAGTAGTGTAGGAAGCCCTGTCCTGAAGCCTGGTGTATAGTAGTGTAGGAAGTCCTGTCCTGAAGCCTGGTGTATAGTAGTGTAGGAAGCCCTGTCCTGAAGCCTGGTGTATAGTTGTGTAGGAAGCCCTGTCCTGAAGCCTGGTGTATAGTAGTGTAGGAAGTCCTGTCCTGAAGTCTAGGGTTTAGTTCACGGACATGTCTGGGTTACTCTCTGGAGCTGTCAGTCCTCATCTTTTATATTTGATAACAAAGCTACACTATTGAGTTTCTTTTTTATAGGTTAATCACAAGAACATTGCACTGTTATTAAAATGGTTTTCGAGACAATTGTGAAAAGTGTGGCACAAATCTAGCAATAATCAGCATTTGTATAGTTCCGTTGGTGAGATGCTCAATAACATGGATAAGACTGAAGGTGTTTAAGAGGTTTTTCATTTTGAATGACATCGTATGACTGGTAACAAATAACTCTTAAGAATCTCTCTCCATATTGTGTATGGTCTCAATCTTAAGAATCTCAGTATTGTATACGGTCTCACTCTTAAAGAGTCTCTCTCACTATCTTGTACGGTCTCACTCTTGAGGAGGAGGACACGTATTGCTCTGACTGCTGGACAGTAGTAGAACCATGAACACGACCATCATGATCCATCAGAATTTCATCTGGATTCTCCATTTTCTCTCAGTTACATGCTTCAGTCAATAAACTCAAACTGACAAACCTTCGAGACTACATGACAAAGGGAATGTCCATTTTTTGGCTAAGATACACATTGTTATTTATGAATAATAAGATAACATTTTGAGAATATATGGAATAAGACCAGAGGCAGAATTCATGTGTCAGTGAAGGGGTGTGTGAAAATACTGTGTTCAGTAACACTGGCACTCAGATTTTCTTCATTTTAAATGGATAAAAATAAAATGCATCTCAACCAGTAATAAATAGGGCTTACAAAAACTCACACAAACACACTCACACATATTCACTAATTTCTAGAATATATATGCTTTGTGTCACAAACAGCAACAAACTGTTTATGAAAGACCCGTAGACTTCATTCAACTGTGCATGTTTTGATTCAATACTGGGCTTTTTGCTGTGTGACTGCATTGCTCATGAGCCCAGTTATTCCTGAGTCACGTATGAGGCACTGAAAAATTCCTTTATGAGGTACTGGAAAATTCTTTTATCAGGTACTGCAAAATTTCCTTGTTCTTTCAAAAATATGAAATTTAGTAGCAACAGTTTCTGCCTCCCTTTTTGCCTTCCAGTGCAGGGATGTTCCCCCCAGAGGAAGTTTGCTCTCTACAACATATACCACAATGTCAGCAATTCTACCTCTAGACGACATTTCTCTTGAGTCAGGCAGCAATCAGAAGGTTAGATATCTCAGTTCCCCTGGCAGCCTGTGTGTGCCGTTCTTTCCAAAGGACCTTGCATTTCAAATGTTCTTTGTATGATGCATACCTGCCTGAGCCTTTGGAGGTATCACTCCATTTATAACCTGTCCAGCTATGCCGAAGGTTTTGTCAGCATTAGCACCGGAGCCAATTCAGAGTTTTCAACAGACAGCAGAAAGCTGTGTCTGATTTGTAAGAATATTCCATCCAGTTTTTCCCCCCCTGTGCTATGAAATAAACTCTCCCCGCTATTGAGGAAGTGTGGTGGATCATTTTTTTCTTTCTTTCTTTTGGATGTTCACTGCTGAGGTCACCAGCCCCTTGTAGCTGACTGGTGGGGGTGTGTTCGGTCGGGTGATTTCTATCTAGATTAATGAGGTTTCTTTCTTCTCCGCTGCAGTTCGCAGTCGCTCTGTCTGGTTGCTCTGAGACATGCGCTGGGGGCCCCTGAGCTGGTGAGGGTCGTTTAAAGTTAATAGTCAGTTGACCCTGTTTGTCTAAAGACATTGTTGATGAAAACGATTGTGTTCCATCAAATGTGCATTAAATAAAGCAAATAAGAGTAGAAAAATCAATTGTGAGAAATATATACATAAGACGATTAAAAAGTATAGCGTTTATTTTAGTGTTAGCTTCAGGGAGAACAAAGCAGTAACTATAATAACTAAAGCTTAACTGCACCCTCATGTCAGTGGGATCCAAAACTCCCTGAGAGCAAGAGGAAGAAACCTTGTGAGAAACCAAGACATAAAAGGAGGGGGGGCATCCTCTTCTGACTGACCTTCAGGCACCACAATAAAAACAGTACAAACAGTAAAGTCTATCCAGCAGCAGTGAGTGATGTTTAGAAGGTGAGACTCAAGCAGAAGGTGGGCATCAGCGTGGATCAAGCAGATCGCCAGATCATGAGTCAGGAATCTGGATCTCTGGTATCTCCTGGAACCTCAAATGTAGCATGATTAGCTGGATCGAGTGGGAGGTGAAGAGAGAGGGGTGGGGGGAAGGAGATCACAAAACATTAGGTGTGATCTTATGATGCAATGGGTGCAGAAAATATACACTTGTGCAGAGGGCAAGCAGAGACTCCGGCAGGCCCAGCTATGACAGCATAACTAAAATGGGTAGATAAAGACTTCTACCATGTATTAGGTGCTAGTGAGTGTGTCCTTCAGTGTTGGGTCTGTAGTTAGTAGACCAGCACATCCAGTTAGGCTAAAGTTGTACTATTAAACCTGGTCAACTTTGACAAAGTTGGAGTGTTGTGAAGCTGTGTAGGTAATATAATATTAAATGAATCAATGTTCTATGTTGGTTGCACTGGTTCTATGTGGTGGATTATTCCTAGCATCGATATTATAGATGTTATACAGGCTGGAGAGTGCATTGGTTTTATGTTTCACATTTCGTTTAGTTATTGAAAGTGTGGGTAACTGGGTTTAGTTTGTCCACTAAACCAGTTTTGTATGTGTTAGTCATATCTTAGCAACTCCAGTGAGGGAGCAGAGTCCCTGTTCCCTTTTGAAACCCTCTCCAGGTCTTTCTCCAAACTGACTTCCTTTTCCTTTTTTACTTGAGTTTTTCCCTGAGTTGAGTTTTTCTCCAAGTTGCATGGCTGCAAGTTGGTGATTTGGGAAAAACTATATAAATCAGATAAACATTTTGTAACTTGCATGAATGATCTGCCATATGGGGGTAAGTAAAGATGATGCGACCGGTCAGAAATTATGTTTTTTTTCTGAATTTTAAAGCAGTACAGGGATAAAGTAATCCAAGCTCTAAATGTGTTCACACTGCTGAAATATGAAATGGATGCTCCAAATCTATTATACATATTTAATGATGACTCTCTCACCATATCGTCAGTACCATCTCTTACAGACACAAACACACACACAGAAAAAACTAAATAAACTTCCAATATTTGGCAACCGAGCATAAGATTCCTCTATTGGCGTAAGGGCAGCTGAGAAACAGTTGCACAGAAAAGATTGGGACAAATTGTACAATCACCCATGTGTCTTGTCAGTCTGACGAGAAAAGAGTCGACAGTCCTGCTTGTGAGCCTCCACAAGGACGACTCAGCACAAATAAAGCTGCTCGTGGGGCTTTATGGACATGAACCGCAAACAGCAACGTTTGAAGGGGATTCAAATCAACCCAGAGATAAACAATCAATCCTATTACTGGCAGCAGCCTGTCGTTAGAATGAACGATTTTTTTCTTGAGAGAGAGAGAGAGAGAGAGAGAGGGAGAGAGGGAGAGATAGAGAGAGAATGAGAGAATGAGAGAGAGAGAGAGAGAGTAGGTGGTTTCACAGAGACTTTAATTTGTGAGTTAGAACGCTCCCTTGCTATTGTTGATGTATCACTCTGTCAGGAAGATCAAAGGGCATAGCGTTAGTCATATATCTAACATGGCTACCGAATTAACTTAGTGACAACTCAGATGAGTCAAGCCATTTGATTTACTTAAGCCATCTGAGTGAATACTTATAAACAGCTATTACTCACTTAACTGGTCTAACTGGTCAAACCTCACACAGATTAGCTTGGAAAGTAGGTAGTGACATTGAGTTCCACTAGAATTTTGTAGCATTATACATATTACATAGAATACATATGCACATTTGAAGTACAATTTTTTTCTCCCTCGGCTCTAGATATTCATCATGTTTTTTCATGGTCAGAATCACAATTAGCCTCATATTTAATATAGAGCAAATGTTACCATGTACCACAAGGTCCTGGTGCTTAGCAACCATAATGTTACTCTCCATATGTTCAGCCAATGAAGGAGCAGCATTTCAGAGGCTGGTCCCTCATCCTGGGCTCCTTAAGGAAGCAAAGGCAGACTGCTAACGAGCAGCATGGCTTTGACGAGCTGGTGGCTGGCCTGCAGTGCCCCTCTGCTCTGCCTTGCCCGGGCTATTCTGGGAACCAATTAACCTCCTCTTCTCCATCTCGGACAGGGGGCTTCTGCAGAGGCCTGTGGCTTTTAGATAAACGCTGACTTTTTTGTTTACTGAGGGGATGTTTGCACAACGGGCCCGTCAGGATGGCGATGGGCGGTGTGTTGGGCATGACAGAGCTGGCGCCTGCCCGGTGTCCACCCACCGGTGTCATGTGCTTGTTGAAAGGCGGGGAACGAGGGACAGTTTGTCTCCGAGTGTACTCCATGACAGCAAGCCTTTCTCCTTTATTCACAGTTCCACATTGCCTCTGTTTGTGTAGGCTTTGTGTTGTGATTGTACTGCTTGTTGGCAGTCAACATGGACACTAGGGCGGAGACGTTTTCCATCCTCTCCATTTGGCTGACCTCATATTGGTTTCTAAGAGGCACTGGATTAATTCCCTTGTTCCATTCAGCCACAGTTAAAAAAATTACCATAATCAGAAAATAACTCATTTTACAAACACAGTCTGACCACGAAAATATTGAGACTAAAATATATCAATCAGCCTTCAGGAGAGAACAGGCTGCTATACAAATAGTGTAGGAAAAATGACCACCAGCTTTTCGAAACCTCTCTTAAATGTGAGTATGAAACATATTAAGAGCTACTGGATTCCTGTGAGTCATTGCTCTGCCACCGGATCCCAGTGACTCAGAGCTCTTCTGCTGGATTCCAGTGAGTTAGTGCTCTGCTGCTGGTTTCCTGTGAGTCAGCGCTCTGCTGCTGGATTCCTTTGACTCAGAGTGCTGCAACTGGATTCTAGTGAATCAGTGCTCTGCTACTGGATTCCAGTGACTCACTACTCTGCTACTGGATTCCAGTGACTCAGTGCTCTGCTGATGGTTTCCTGTGAGTCAGTGCTCTGCTGATGTGAACAGTGTGCACTGAGACTGCTGGGAAGTGACTGCAGATTTACTGTCTGCACTGCAATCTTTGCAAAGCTCCCACAAGCTGTCAGGTTAAACATGTGCACTTCTTACAGAAATACATTCAAACTACTTATTCACACTCTTACAGTTTAATTTGTATATTACATTGCCTCCTTTGAAACACTGTAGGCTATTCCAATTACACTGTAACATGCAATTTGTACATTCCAATTTTCCAGTATATTCTCTTCGTTCTCCTTACAAACAAGATGATATTCAGCTGATGATGTGAATGTTTGTTCACAGGCTTTGTTGTGTGGAATAATTTGTGTTTAACAGTAACACACAGAAAAACTAAGATATTTAAAACAAGCTCAGTGGGGTGTTCTTGCCACATTAACATGGCCTCATGGCTGTTAAAGTGAGCCAATTTATATTAAAAACAGGAAGTGAAGTTTTTTTTACTGAACTATCACTGTAATCTTCGCATCTGTGGTCATGGGCACATATGAGCACCAAATTGAGATGTTTTTCAGTTTCTGTTAAATCTTACACCAAATTAGCTGCTAAATTTGGCATCTTTCACTAAAACATCTTTAAGGTCTAGAAAGATTTAGCAAACATAGATTCTCACATGACTTTATTTATTCATATGAAATCCAAAAACACTTGCTTTATAATTCATTTGAATTCTTCTTCTTGATATTGGGACACAGATCAGGCCTGTTTTTGACTTTGCTAGTAATTTGTTTAACCTTTATTTCACTAGGAGGTCCCTTGAGATTAAAAAAAAAAATTTCAACGGAGACTTGGAAAAAGACTTAGATTTAAACTGATGTCCAGTGGGGATCCTGCATGGCTCTTTCCTTGTACTTTGTGACTAGGCTTGATGGGTACAACAAACAGATGTGCTTGTGGTTGTGGAGGACGTTGTGTCACTGAGGATGTTCGAATGCTTTCTGCACTGCAGCCCAAAATTCATGTCATGACTGTAGCAAAACCGAAGGCACAAAACACTTTCTGTGGGCTGAAGTGACAGTGATGTGTCATTATGATTTGAAATGTCTCTTAAGTAGATGTTACAGTGTTGACAAAAGCAACAGTCGACTTTGTTAAAGTGTCTAAGCTCATAACAACATTCCTCTATTGTTCCCAGAACTCCATGGCTCTTGTCCCAGCAGGCTCTGCTTTGCGTCCAAACACACTCAAACTCTCGTGTTGTTTATCACGCTATGAGCTGTCAGCAACAGTCAATGCCGCTCTGATTTACTGTGTACAACACCGAGGCTATTCCATAGCCATTTTCCTATAATGTCTAAAGCCACAAGCTAAGTGTAACTTCAGCGTCGTGTTTGGTGAACACAGGCCTGTCAGGCCTGCAGTCTTCGTTGAAAAGTGGAACTCACTGTGTCCCATTAAGGAATAAGTGTGTGGAGACATGAGGTGCAGTGCTGACACACTTTAACATATTCACATAATATCATGTCAAGGCAGTCAGAATACACTGAGGTGCCAGGGGAAGCTGGTTGGACCGCGGCGATAGGTTAACCCCACGCATGACAGGACTGGGATTTCACCCCACAGTGATTCTCTCTGTCTGTTTTTGGCTCTTTGCTCTCAGTATAGCAGCTCTGCTGAAAGTGTGTGCATTTAGCAATTATGTTAGATTTAATTAACTAAGGTACTCTGCTCTGTATTTGGAAATATCCTTCAAGTTGTGCATTAGGATTCCTCTGTGACTGGATACTTTGAAGGAGTTGATCTAAACAATATTCTCAGTGAGCTTCAGTTTTACAAGCAATATCAACTTGGCAATGAAAATGGGTAAAAGTGACTGAGAGCTGTAAAGTCATATTTTCTATCATTTTTGCACATCATTAGTTTAGAAACATCCTACTCAATGACCCATTGATCTGATGATGGATGTGATTAATAACTGAATGGCTCTGATACAGTAACTGTCCTTCAAACATGTGACACAATGTACACCTGGTTTTTGATTAGACCCTGAAGAGCAAAGAAGTACTTCAAGCTGTGCTTGGATGGGGGTGTTGATCTCTGGCAGGATCTTTGAAATGAGGTAGATGGTGTGGATCTTTGGAGTGAAAAGATGGAGTGAGACGTCACTCCATCCCACCTCACTCCATCTACCTCACTCAGTAGATGGTGTGAATCTTTGAAGTAGATGGTGTTAAGTTTATAAATTAATTTGTTTATAACAGATAACATATTTTATTAATTTTTTTTTTATTTTCTTTTTTCAGATGTTCTATTGTATACAGTTATCATTAACAGTGCTTCTCACTCATTGGAAGTTTTTTGTATTAACTGGTAGTGAATATGCATACAAACAGACTTACAATAACATAATTAACTGTATGGAGTCTGTGCATTTTTGGTCCATTACTATAAAGACTTACTAGACGAGATAGAGAAAAGAAGTTCATATTATTCAGACTACAGATACCACAGTGTCATAACAATACTGTGACATTGCTATGACATTATGAAAGAGTTATGACAATGCAATGACAGTGGTATTACATTGTTATGATAATACTATGACATGCTATGAAAGTGTCACGACAATGCTATGACCGTGGTATTAGTGTCATGACATTACTATAACATTGCTATGATAGTATTGCGATAATGACATAACAATACTATAACATTGCTATGACCATGTTATGACAGTGTCATGACAATGATATTGTAGCGTTATGACAGTATTTGATTTACATAGTATGTAAATTATAAGGTAGATGCAGATAGGTGTGCGCGAAACTGTAGCACAACCATTATAATAACACATTTCTGCAGTTTCTGCAAAACTGAGTTAATTTAAACCTGAAATACAGTTAGAACAAAAAGAAATGCACCTTTGATCATTTCAGGAGAGGGTTATCAAATGACATTATTTCAGTCTAACTCGAGTCTTCCCTTTCAACGTGTTTAACCCATTCTACTAGATATTTAGTAAAGTTGTAATATAATTAGAACCAGTCAGACTAACCTTCTTCTGTTCAGCCATATAACATTTCAATTTTCTGTTTCTTTCCCAGTCAGAGTGTTTTTTTCCTGATGGGTTACTGCTTAAATTGATATAGCCATCAGGCTAGCTGGTGATCATATGTTTTATCCAAACTCTACAAAAAGTTAAGCCAGTTAACATTTTTAAGTCAACTTAAGTTCCAAGTTTTGTCATTCAAAATATGTCAGAAGTGCAACATAAGTCACTGACTCAAGTCGTCATCTCTGCTAAGAACACATGAACTGACCTCTGCAAGCTGCAAGCTAACAAACTAACTTTCACAAACAAACCTCCTTATTAAGGAGAGCAGTGTGAAGATGAGTTTCTGGACCTGATCAAGTCACTTAGCAAACTGGTACCAGACAAGTAAATTAGAAGTAAAAAAGGACCTATTATATGAAACTGGTACCTTCCTGTCTGTCATTCTCAAAAGTTAACAAGTACCAAGAGTGGAACATTTTAAGGACTTATTGACCAGGCTCTGACTTTTAATGAGAATTCACAAAGCACTTTGAAGAAAGCTCATCAGTGTTTGTTTTTAATTAGGCAACAAAGAGCTTTGGGGTCAGACTAAATGCATGAGATGGTTCACAAGGGTTTGGCGAGAAGTGCTTTATCTTTTAATGTAACAAAATGGCTTGACAGCATAAGAGAAAGAAGCACTGGAGTGTTGCTGGCCAAGTCCAGAAAGCTCAGTGAGATGTTTGAAACCCCAGCCTGATAGCACTGTGCTCAGGAGGTATGGTGAAGATGTTATTACAGATATGTTCACCCTGCAATACTCAGAGCTTGATTTCACTTAGTCTGGTTTATACTGTAAGGGCACAGGAACCAGCAGAAACGTAAGTAAAGCATAAATAAATATAAATAAAGGATTTACTTTCTCTGCATTCTGTACTAGTGTTGCTGCACTACCAAGGTTCAGTTGGTTTGTATGTCTATTTCCTGTTAGATATTTTGTATATGTATATTCACAAAAGCAGTTATTCCCAAAGCAGTTATACTATGCTGGAGAATAAATGTAATGTAATCGGATCTACATACACTATAGGGACAAAAGTACTGGGACACATAGTCTGCCTTTATGAACATTTTATGAAAGAACAGGTCATTCTAAATAGCTCACCGAATTGGAGCATGGGAACAGCATACCACAATTGCAACAAGTCAGTTTGTGGAGTTTCTTTCCTCCTGATATTCCATGATCAACTGTGAGTGGTGTTATTGAAACATGGAAGCCTTTAGGAACCACAGCAACTCAGCCATGAAGTGTCAGATCAGCTACAGTTCCATAACAGGGTCACTGAGTGCTGAGGTGCGTAGTGTGTAAGAGTCACCAACGCGCTGCTGACTCAATAACTGAGTTGCTGCTGAGTTCCAAACCTCTTCTGCCATCAACATCAGCACAGAAACTGGGCGCCAGGAGCTTCACGGCAGGGGTCTCCATGGCCGAGCAGCTGCATGCAAGTCTTGCATCACCAAACACGATGCCGAGCGTCGGATGGAGTGGAGTAAAGCACAATGCCGCTGGTCTCTGGAGCAGTGGAAACAAGTTCTGTGGAGTCTCGAATCTTCTATAAGCTTCTCTATCTGTCTGGGTTTGGTGAACACCAGAAGAATGTTACCTGCCTGACTGCATTATGCCAACTGTAAAGTTTGGTCATGGGGATGTTTTTCAGGGCTTTGACAATGACACCTTAGTTCCAGTGAAGGGAAAGTCTTGATGCTTCTGCATAATATATTTTGGACAATCACATGCTTGCAACTTTGTGGGAACAGTTTGAGGAAAGTCCTTTTCTGTCTGGGTATGACTGAGCTCCAGTGTGCAAAGCAATGTCCATAAAGGCATGGTTGGTTGAATTTGCAATGGAAGAATTTTACTGCACACAGTCCTGACCTCAACCCCATCAAACACCTTTGGGATAAACTAGAACAGAGACTGGGCTGAACCAGACAGACCCTCACATTCAACGTCAGTGTCTGACCTCTTAAATGCTCTTCTGGATGAATGGACAAAAACTCCCAAAGACACTCCGAAATCTTGTAGAAAGCCTCTCCAGAGGTGTGGAAGCTGGTATAGTTGCAAACAGAGGACCAACTCCATATTAATGCCTCTGGATTTAGAATGGGATTTAATAAATTTCATGTAGGTGTAATGTGTAGGTGTCCCAATACATTTGTCCATATAGTGAACTAGTCTATTTCATTTTAGACTAGTTTATTTGAAACATATACATATGCTGTATTGCCAAAAGTATTCATTCTCCTTCCTTGACTCACATATGATCTTAAGTGACATCGCATTCCTAATCCATAGGGTTCAATATGACGTTGGTCCACTCTTTGCTTCAACTCTTCTGGGAAGGCTGCTCACAAGGTTTAGGAGTGTGTTTATGGGGATTTTTGACCATTCTTCCAGAAGCGCATTTGTGAGGTCACATACTGAT
>JAOYMR010000015.1:11534582-11551347 GCA_025802075.1 Tenebrosternarchus preto | reverse complement strand
CTAAAAGCCTGCCATGAGTGTGGCCTTATCCAGTTAGGCCTGGTTGACTTTAAATGACTTTAAATGGCCTCGCTGGCATTTGTGTGAGGTCTTTCAGGCATGCATGAAAATGCCTTGCAGGCGTGTGTGAGAGCATCTTGCAGGTATGCACCAGAAAAGCCTTGCAGGCATGCATCAGAAGCCTTGCAAACAAGCACTAGAGGTCTTGGAGGTATGTGGTGGAATCTTGGCCGCTGTGTGAGCCAAGAGGAGCTGCAGTATCCGCACCCCTGTGGAAAAGGGCAACGCCCACTCTGCCCCCTATGGGCTGGAGCACATCTGCACATCACAGGTGCCTGCAGACCTGAGGCGGCATCTCATCCTCCACAGCGCCTGACTCTGTTGCGTTCTCACCTACTGTACCCACTAAGGTGCGCTCAGTTTGCTATTGATATCTCAGTTATCAAAGCCCTATAACCCACCAGGGCGGTCTGGTTACGTGTGACGGAACAGAGAGTGAGAACAGAGTCGGTCGGATTTGAGAGCTCGTCTCCGACTAGGTGAGAGGAAAATATAATGCAGTGTGATCACCTCAGTGAAAGTGACATTCTGTAGAGGAACATGTAGAGTGCAGTCGTTGTGCACATATTTGATAGAATCTTAATTATTAAACCAATGAATTTTCTATCTCATGGGACTGAGTGGAGCAGTACAAATGTTAGGGTTCTGCTTCAGATATTATATATTATACTGCATTCAGTTTCCTTGTACTCATACATGTGTAATGACAATAAAGTTGAATCTAATCTAATCTAATCTAATCTAAAATATGTGGAAGGTTTCTATGCTGCAGTTCTTGCTGAGAAAAAACAAAAACATGTTCTTGATCAGAAAACAGCATGTGCAGTCTACTCATTTAGATTGTGAAGTGGGTTGATAAAACCTTTCACATTATTCCACAAGAGTGTGTAACTTCCTTGAGACTTCAAAAGTAGCAGATGCTTTGTTTGGGAAATAACCAGTTTGCACTTATTTGTTCTTTCACACTATTTATCTGATCCCAAACGGACTGCTAGGCTAAATGTAGAACAGTAATTGTTAAAATGGATCCGCAATTACTGTGCACATGTTCGATTTTAATATGCTACGGTCAATTATACAGCTAATTAGAGGAATAGGGGAACATGTTCTAACTGCTGTCAGTGTTCTAATCAGATATATTTTCCCATGATGCAGTAGGATATAAGAGACTAGGGTCGGTCATTCTTATATGGACCAGCCAGGGCCTGTCTTTCCTCGAACAGTTAATATGATTGTAGGTGTATGTATTTAGGGTGACCTAAATATTTACCCTGGTTGGTGTGAGAATAACTTTCTACGTACAGCATTCATGTACTCTGGTGGACAGTCAATACACTCAAGTGTTCTTGTAAAGAATAAACTGCCCTTCACAGTATAATTAAATAAATCAAAAGTTTATTTTAGAATTAAAAATATTTGCAGCCATTCTTAAATAATTCAGCAAAGGTTCATTCTTAATCTTTAAATCTGCTCTAGATTTTACATGAATTTCACATGATATCAAAACCAACAGGTGATTTATTGTGGAGTCCATAAGTAATTAGTCAGTGACACGTAAGGTCGAAGTGTGTGGTACCACATTTCATTTGATGGTTTTTCACGTCTACTAGGTTAGCCATATGAGGATCAGACATTTTAGTGTATAACTGGGTATCTTAACAGACGTGGCCAGACGATGTCATGAGTCACGCAGATGTCCTCAGGCGCTGGAAATCTTCTAGGCATCTTCTGCACAGGAGCTCTGCCTGGTGCCTCACGCAGTGTTCTTCACTTCCTGTCTTTTTCTGGAGAGTTTTGCCTTTAGTTTTCCTTTCAGTGAAATAATTGCTCAGAGGGGTTTGGCTCACATGACCAGTCAAGCGCATTTAACATTCTGACCCTGAAAATGCTCACAGGAGCTTCAGTAGTGTGTTTCATTGTTTTACTGCAAGCTGAAGTGGGTTTTGAGGTACTTGGTTGATCTGAGCAGTAAAGACACTTCAGAATTGATCCTCTTGCTGCTGTCGGCAGTCACAAAATCAATAATGACAAGTAAGACTGTTCTACCGCTAGCTATACATGCTGTGTTTCGCAGATGAGCTAGCATGCTTTGGATCATTTCCGTCTCTGCTTCACAGTCTTCTATTTCCATTCCTTTGGTACAGATTCATCTTTGGCTCACACGTCCATAAATCTTTGTCCCTGAATTTGAAAGGTTTCTGTATTCTTTTCACCAAACTCTCAACCTGGACTCTCTGTTCTTGAGTCTTCAGTTGAATGTATACACCCTCAAATGAAAGCGTATATTGTGCACTAGAACTTCCCAATTATAGATTCATCTAAAATCTGTTGTGCTAGAGTACAAAGGCAAAGCACAAAAAACAGTCCAATTTAATATGTACACACCTTATATAGCAGCAAATGTTTTTTATGAAAATAACAGCAATTGACTATGTAATTGTCATGTTTTGTTTGTTTTTTTTTTTTTCATTTTTAATTTAATTTTTTTTTGGATTTACTGTATGGCTTCATTGAGAGATGCAGTTCCAGGGGTGACTAGGATGAAGTAATGTGATGCTCTCAGCCATGGCTCTGCCTCGGGGATGTAGGGACAGAGTGAGGCAGCGTAATAGATCTGTTTACTCGAGAATGCTCAGCCCCCGCTGGGCTTCCAGGCTTCCAGCTGCACCCCAGAAGCCCTGCCCAAAGAAAGAGGAAACTTCCAGAAGCCTTGCAATAACTGCTCTAACAGGAACTGGCTCTTTTGCAGAAAAAAAAGGTTTTCTGTGTGTGAGAAAGGGAGCCTAGATAACAAAGTAGAAAGAGAGGGAGAGAGAGATAAGGAGAGAGAGAGAGAGAGAGGAAAAAAGTAGGATTTCTATGCTGTCGAGAAGAGGGAGTGTGTATGAATAGGATGGCTTGATATGATGCTTTCCTGTGATGGATCATGCCTGCCTTCCTTGGCCAATGTCTCTGTCAGATCAATAGAGGCAAAGTGAAGGCAGGAGATATTTTCCCAGAAGGTAAATAATGAAAGGACTTCTCAGTATTCCCGCTGGATCGTTTGAGTCAATTTCTCGCCCTCAATACTGCGTTATCGATTCAAACTGATACGCCACCATTCAGAGGAACATGTGCTCCAGCAGAAGCCAGATTAGCATACAGAAGTGTGAATCCAGAAAGCCACGGAGCTACACCTGTCCAGTGTAGGAGTAATCAGTGGGTTGGAAATGTTCTATTTATGAATCCACAGCCTTGACAGTTGAAGCGAAGTGAAGTTTTTAACTGAGGGAAGAGACACTAATATGAAAGAAATGTCAAAGGTTTTTTTTTTGTTGTTGTAGATATGTTCTCTTTTCAAACCAACCCCCAAAATCAGTGTTCTCCAGGTCTGGTAGCTGGTATGACACTTCTGATCCACCTTAGCTAAACAATCTCTCACTCTCTATTTGCAATGATTTTTTTTCAAGCCCTAACTTCTTTTTTTGCTCAGAAATGTGCACACCTCCACATGTATATACAGATTTGCCAAAAGTACTTGTTTGCTCTCTTCATAACCCTTGTGGTTGATCAGCAATTTACAGATTAAAATGATTCAAATCTGTGCTGGTGTACTTGTTTTATTCTCTGTGTTCTTTTTGTATATTGTATTATTAATTGTTGAAGGCTTTTAATTCCTAAGGACAATTCATCTACCAGTACAAACTAGCCAGTACAAGACCATGGGAGGTCTGTTATAAGGAGAGGTTTCTGTGTTAGAGTACAGTAATCAGACCACGGGAGGGCTATAAGGGGAGGTTACAGTGCTAGAGTGCAGTAATCAGACCACAGGAGGGCTGTTATAAGAAGAGGTTACTGTGTTAGAGTACAGTAATCAGACCACAGGAATGCTGTTATGAGAAGAGGTTATTGTGGTAGAGTACAGTAATCAGACCACAGGAGGGCTGTTATGAGAAGAGGTTACTGTGTTAGAGTACAGTAATCAGTCTAATATCCAATGTTGTTGTGCCCATGTTCTTAAACACAAGTAATATTCCAGTTAGGATTAAGGTACCAACAACCATGTTCATATACACATTAATGTTTTATACTCCAGTCAGGGTTAGGTCACTGGTGTGAAAAATGGTGTGAAAATGTCGATGTCTTATTGATAGAAGAGAATTAGACTTCAGCTTCTAATTAAGGATGTCTTAGAACCAAATAACGGGGTTCACACCCCCATCAGGACACGCCCCCAGCTATATGTTGCCTGAATTCTGATCCATTTACCTTCTGTAAGACCCACGAAAGACCCATACATCACTGCTGATAATCACTCTACATTTGGTTGATATACAAGCAGTGCAAACTTGAACTAGCTTGAAAATCGAGTTTGAGAAATGTTTTATAACAGTGTCTGTTATGGGTACCGGTAATCTGTTTGTGAACTGACTGGTTAGAGGAGAAGGTACAGCTCGGTTATTGGTCGTTGATCTGATTGTTTAGAGGAGAAGGTACGGATCAGTTATCGGTTGTTGATCTGATTGGTTAGAAGAGAAGATACAGATCAGTTATTGGTTATTGATCTGTAATAACAATTTTAAGCCATGCAGAACTGATTTCATTTTGGACCCTAGAAAGAACAGCCGGTTCTGAATGAACTAAGTCATCTAACTCATGATTTTACACCACACTGATAGAATGATGACGTCCAGAATGTCTCACATGTAGCAGCAACGAATAAAAAACAGGTTCAGGATCAGTGAATGGGGGTCAATCATTGCACTGTAAAAGGATATTAAATCAGCCCAACTGGATCCATTGTGCTAACCAAGGCCAATAGGATATTACCAGGGCTGCCAATGTTAGAGCTTGATAGAAGCAAGAAGTATCCAAATAATAGGACTTAAGGGACCAGTGAGGTGATCTGGTAATAGGCTTATATCAAAGAGGAGAATGCTTACTAGGGGAGTCAGGGCGGGGAGGGAAGCAAGGGTCAGATATTGGTCCACTCTCATTTCTGCCCTTTTCATCCTTTTAGCAGCCATCATCTCTCCCTGTGGGGCTTGTCAATTTCTACCAGTGCTCATAATTGCTTGGCCTGCCACTGCTTTACAGGCTCTCGCAGTGTTATCATGGGCCAGTGCAGTAACGATGAGTGAGATTACCTTATCGATTTCCACGACTTTTGCCTCTTCTCCCTTGTTCACTTGCTCTCTGTCAGTACTCGCACACACTGTGCACAGGTTGCCTCCGCAATGCAGCAGGTATAAGTCTCCACAGCAGCACGGAGCCCCAGCGTGACGGCCCAGACAGCGACCCGTACGACAGAACCTGTGTCCGCTGAAGAGATGATCACATGACGGTCTGAGTCAACCTGACATGCAAAGGGTTTAACTCTCAGAGTAATCACCGTGCTATAAATGTAAATGAGAAGCTTTAATTCATGTTGTTAAGTTTAGAACTCGTTTAGTTGAAAAATGTCTTTATTTTTGGCATTATACATACACACACACACACACACACACACACACACACACACACACACACATATATATATATAATAAAATGTAAATTACCATTTCCTTGGCTTTCTAGTGATATGTTTTCTAGTGAAATGTTTTCTTTCTGTTTGTATCCTATCTAGAAGGCACCTGCACACAGGCTAGCTGTCACACCGTGGTAGTCTTGGTATGTACTAACTTTTCATTTCTCTCGCTTGTCGTTTGGCAGGATTCCATATTTGCTGAGTTATGTAGCAAAATCCACTGTTCTTTTGCATAGCTGCACTTTGTTGCCAAGTGGGTTACCATGCCGATACTGAGGGTAATTGGATTTTTTGAGGATTTGCACAGTACAAATATGTGACCTTAAATAACAGAATAACCTCTGCCAAGTCTCTGTCTCTTCTGTATCATATGACAGTCCTTTATGATTTATGCTGTAGGAGCCATATTTAGTGAACCATTTCTATTTGCATGAGCATGGTCACAACTAGGCTACCACTTCATCAGCATTTTCCCAAGCTCCGTTACAGCGACAACTGGTACCCCGTCAAGCTTTGAGAGATTTTCCCATGATCCAATTAGGGTACGTGATGTCACATTGTCACATGCTGCACTGTAAACCATCTCATTACCCTGGGTGAAGTTGCAGCTTCAATACCCCCCCTCCCACCCACCCCACTTCTCGTCGGCTGGATGGCAGTGTGCTCTCAGTAACGGTCAGACAGCATGTTATCCTAGAGGCCTCTGGCACAGACGCCACTCACAGACTCAGGCTCTCGACTCTCAACGTTCCTCACATCTCTTCGTGTTGCTATAGACACGGATGTAGACACACATTTGTGATGTAAAAACAGCAAGGTCAGAATGGCTTTTTGCAGTCCATTTTCACTGTTTATTAGCTGTGATTCTCCTTTGAAAATCCTGGGTAGTCCAGGACTAAATGTACACTGGAAAAATATTTCATAGATCTTCTGGTCTACTCTTATGTATCATGTTTTACATGCAATTTGTATGTATCTTATCTGGTGGACATTTCTAATGATAATGGTAGGGTTGAATATCATATAACACAGCAGGTTGTAAATAACCTCCCTCGACAATATCAATACCATTGTCAATATGGAGGTCGTGATGAGAGGCCATTTATACAGTAAACGCTCAGGACACAGAGGTCTATGGATAAAAACCTGCTTCACAGAGAAGCTCACCCTCATTCACCACAAACACTTCCACCAGCCCTGCTTGCTTCGCCTGTGTGAACCTGACAGGTGCAAATGAGCTAAGAAAAGAAGTCTGAGCTACAGCGGCCACGTTGGCGAACAGCCAGATGCCCTCACCGGCGGATGGCACACGCTAATCACCCGGCAAACGCCGTCCATTCCCCAGGGTGCCTCACCCGCTGTTTCTCTCCCAGAATGATGTACTAGAAGAGGGACGTATATCTGGACCTCTGCTCCTACCTGTCCTACAGGTAAACCTGAGGCGAGATGGATAAAGTGTCCATGAATGAGAACTCAGACCATCCGCTTTATTGTTAACTGTTTACTGAAAGCTCTTGGTGTCCATAATTTTGAGAAGGAGACACATGTCCTTGGCTTGCTGAAGAGTTGTCTTTATCATGCTGCTTCTGACAGGCTGGCTGCACTACATCTCACCGCACGGTATAAGTGACAGAGCATCATGATCATATTTTTATACTTTTTAATGCTGAGAAAAAGTAGCTTCAAAATGACCGATAATGACACAGTTCAGGCTAATTTAAGCAAACCTTCTCACCAAATTTACAGACCACTGTATGCTAGAACCAATAAATAATAACACAAAAAATATCAACACTAAAACAACAATAAAACACAAAAAAACCTCCATTTGGTCTTTTACTGGGTGTTTTACTTTTAAGCCCAAACCATCATGTTTGTGCTCACATACTTCACAGGTAAAACATCTAAAACTAACCCACAAGTTTTTAAACATAAATATATTAACAAATTCTTTAACTATAACTTGGATGGGTTTTAAATGTCAATGAGACTCTTGGTATCACAGGTATCACCTTTGGGATTCCTGATAGCGGGCTTAATGGGTTTAATGTACAGTATTGTACATTAACGAATCTTAGGCTATTTTAGTTTCGGTTCTCGGTAGTGTCCGTCCACATAGAGCAGGTTTCTTTCAGGTCTCTGATAACCCGATGAAGTGCTCTGTCTACACACACTGGAACAGTGACGCAAAACCAACCTGGTTTTAGGCCTAACGAGGCTCTTGTTAAGTTGTTTTTCTACATCACCTTGATTTTCCACGTACACCACCGCTCATTAAACTTGCCATCGTTTTTGTTAGGCTTTTTAAGTACGCTTCGAGTTCCAAAATTTTATAGGTTAAGAGTGAATCATCTTGAAACCATGTCTTGTTTTTGTACCTAGCGTTCTGGCTTTCTGTAAACACTTGAGAGTAAGCCTGATGTGTCGTCAGTTAAAAGGCTGACAGTGCATAGTGCATTCCGACTTATGAATGACAGTGTGTTAGGAATGCTGTGTTAGGAATGCTGCGTTAGGAATGCCAGATAAGACCTGCTCACTTGGGCTGTCTGCTTTTAATCAGCGTATTTCTGCATTCAGTTCACCGTGCTGATCCTTCTCTTGCAGTTTTAAGATGCATCTATCAAACTTTGTGCAGCTCTAGGATAAACGAAGCTGACACAGCAACTTTGGTTCTTTTCAGTTCTTGTGTTTTGGACATCAGTTCATCCATTTTTCTGCTTCAGTTCAATCGTTCAAATTTCAGTTCAATTTTTTTTTTTTTTGGAAACACTTTTGGGGCTTTTTGTGTGCATTAATACCATTTCAGTTTGCAGCTGTAGTCTACCTCTCCAGGCCTCCTGGGGAAGATGTTTCCAGTACTGTCCATCTGTTGCTTTCCTTTCTTCCTATTTAAGCAGTCAAATACCTTATTTGCTTCTGTGCACACAAGCACACAGCTAGCAGCGCTCCTCTCCTCTGACCTCACTTTGTCATGCAATCATATTCAACATTTTGAGTTGCTGAAACTCCAAGAATGAAATTGTATATTTTTTTCACCTGTGAATAGTATAGTATGTCTGTCTGCAGATTCCTGTGCACAAACATCCTTCTCATTGTACCGTGTACTAGAGTTATCCCTCCAGCTCCCAGTGTGTCCTGTCTCTGACACCCCAGTCATGCCAATGAGTTGCCACACTGCTTAGATTCATTCTCTAGCTAAACCTCTTTAATCTGATCTCCAGAGAGATGGGATACATCATTGCCATGCATTCAGCAGAAATACCAGGCTTTCCCTCTCTCTTTCTCTCCCTCTCTCTCTCCCTCCCTCTCTCCACCTCTCTTACTGTCTCACGCTCTCTGTGGGAAACAGATTCTCACAGAGACAGAGAACAAGAGAGCCGGTGGAAGCAGGGAGAGGTCAAAGGCCAAGATGGCGTGAGCTGAGGAAGAATGTGCTCGCTCTGGCGCTAATTCCCATGAGCGCTCCGTGTAACGTGCACTCCAACTGGGCATTGAGCTGTTGTTGCACTAACTCACGTGAGCGCTCTGTGTAACGTGCACTCCAACTGGGGATTGAGTTGTTGTTGCACTAACTCACGTGAGCGCTCTATGTAACGTGCACTCGAGCTGGATTCCAGTCCAGTATTAATTACTTGTTGACTGAATACATATCCGTCACTGAATCTTTGTCAGGCTCACAGGAAAACACTCACCCTCTGTTTAATACATTTAATTAGAATTTGAGGCCTGATCTTACATCTTAAAGGTGTACGGAATAAAAATTTGAGTGTTGTAACTCAAATTTATAATCCCAGGAAGAAATATAGGTCACCCATGTCCCGCTGTAATTATACTAGCTGATGTAACACTTCTGTAGTCCTGATGCTCTCCAACAGTATTTCACATACTTTAGTTGTCCGAGGATAATACACCAGGCTCCCTGGGTAATTTTTGCCTCAACTTCAAAGCTTTCTTGCGTAATAAACATTTTATTTTGTTCCTGGACATAAAGGAGTACTGCATTGCCTCGTTTAGGGCCACCATTATTCAGTTTGTATGTGAAGGATGCTGGCAAGACGACTGCAAACTGCAGGCTGCATTTTTATGTCCACAACACTTTGCCTGATGCTCAGTTTTCCATGAGGGGCAAAAGTCACACACGACCTCCTGGCTCCGACTCCACCGCAGATTTAGATGTAGATGTAGATTTAGATGTAACCTCTTTTTACTTGGTTGGAGATGCATCACCAGGGCGTGCTCACCCCAACTATTGCCCATTGTGATGTAATCTATATAAACATGCACACTATTCCTCTGGGGACCTTTGGTTCACCACTGACACATTTATCACTGAGACCAGACTTTACATCAACACTGGGAATTGGATGATAAGCTAAATTGAACCCCTCTCTCATCCCAAATGAGCAGGTGTAAGGCCAACCTCATTGCAATATTGCCACTGACACTACTGCTACCAGTGGTTCTTTATTACAAACACTACATCACCTTCCTCATAGATTTTAATGGCTCTCCTCTTGGCTAGTAGATGAATGCATGCACTGTGTACTATGTTATTTCACTGTGACTTCTATTAAGCCAGCCTGAATAAGACCTCCACTACTCACCAGCAGAAAGTTCACATTTATCCTTATTGTTATGCTCTTGGCTCATAGTTTAATAAAAGATCAGTACCAGGGCAAATGGCTGATCACATATACAAGGCAGTAATGCATACATAAAACAGGCCTGCCATGTTTTTCTCAGTAACAGGTGCACATTAATGAATTAATCAATTAATCCCAGTAAAAGTGACTTCAGGCACATTCCTTCTCTAGGGGACTGGATGAATTGTTTTCTCCCTCTCAGATGACCATGGCAGGTGGGAGAGAGGCTGGTCTGAGAGCATCAGAGCCTTTCATCTCCGAATACTGTACAGGGAAACAGTGTGGGGAATATTAACTGGGGGGAGGGGAGGAGGTTTGGGAAGCCCTGAAAGAGGCCAGAGCAGGATAAACAAGCACCAGAGGGGAGATGGGGAAAAAGCAAAGTGTCAGGAATGGGTAGAGAATGGGTAGAGAATGGGTAGTGAATGGGTAGAGAATGGGTAGTGAATGGTAGTGAATGGTAGTGAATGGGTAGAGAATGGGTAGAGAATGTGTAGTGAATGGGTAGAGAATGGGTAGAGAATGGGTAGTGAATGGGTAGAGAATGGTAGTGAATGGGTAGAGAATGGGTAGAGAATGGGTAGAGAATGGGTAGTGAATGGGTAGAGAATGGTAGTGAATGGGTAGTGAATGGGTAGAGAATGGGTAGTGAATGGTAGTGAATGGTAGTGAATGGGTAATGAATGGATAGTGAATGTAGAGCACCAAACCTCTGAGCTGTATGGGTAAGGTTCACATCCTCCGAGTCACAGTGTGTGATGAATGCAGAAGCCTGACTCATCATGGGATGGTGGGAATGGCATAAATTGTTAGACTCTTTAATTCACCATAGTCTCTTCAAATAAAACAGCAAGTTCACAGCAAAACTCCAAGATGTTTGTCTTAAAAATCGACCACGCTATGTAGCCTACTTCAATAAGAAAACTTCAAAGCTACTCTCAGCACTGCAATCCCCCCTAAAAGCCTTAATATACTAAACTAATTGAACTTGATACGTTACATAATCACTCTCCATGTAATATTTTATAAGTACAGACCTCGTGGGACCTTGATCTTAGAAGTGTTCTTGCTCTGTGGCATTGCTGATTTGGTTAAGGGTCATTAACTGTATTTACAATGTTGGTTTGCTATCTATAAGACTTGGAAGTGTCAAATACCTTTGGGAACAAGGTATGTGTGTTTTTTTTTTCTGTTCTTCGTCTTTTTATAAATTCCCTCAGACAGAGAGGAAGCCTCTGTAGTTTTTGCACGTGTCTCTCCAGGTGACACCAGAGCTACGGAAGCTGCAGGGTCTTCCGAGGATCGGGTCCTCTGTCTGCACTGTCAGGTGTCATCTCGGCATTGGGGCACTGCAGAAATGATAGCTAGCTCCCAAGCAGTCAGCCTTTATCTGCGTCTGTGGGTCTCCAAAGACCATGGCATGCTCCAGCGCTTTCCTCGTCCTCCTGGCACAGCGGGAAAACGGAGGGAAGGGCTGCGACGGTGTGACCTGGTTCTCGCCGCCCTTGCTCCTCCGGGTGACATCTGGGGGTAGACACAACCCTCCCCGTCAGCATGCGAAAGCAATCAAGCGTTTCTGAGATCTTGAGGATGGATCGCTCTGGGACAATCCAGGCAGGCACCTTGACCTTATTACCTATTGTTTCTCTTTCTGTCTTTCTCTGTGTCTCCTCTTTTTAGTGGGCCTGCAGCACCCATAAGTATGTTTTCTTCTGAAACTGGGTTTGCCAGAGTTTTTATCAGTTTTAACAGGCCTGCATATTGGAGCTTCAGATGTTCCAAAGCCATCAGCTCCTAACCCATCTTAATCCTGTATCCCAAAATCATATAGCAACTAATTAACTATGCTTATTCAACTAATTATGCAGCATCAAACATACGAGACCATTAAGAATGTTTGTACACACACGGCCCGTATGCACATGGAGGGAATTCTCTGTTTTTCTTTGAATGCATTCCAGCCACAAATTAGTCCTGGATTACATGTACCATGTGCCGCGGATGGGTTCACGTGTATTGTGTGCCCTGGATGGGTTCACGTGTACCATATATCCTGGATAGGTTCACATGTACTGTGTGCCCTGGATGGTCTCACATGTAGTGTGTCCTGGATGGGTTCAATTGTAGTGTGTGTCCTGGATTGCTTGACGTGTACTGTGTGCCCTGGATGGGTTCACGTGCAGCGTGTGTCCTGGATGGGTTCCCGTGTAGCGTGTGTCCTGGATGGTTTCACGTGCAGCGTGTGTTCTGGATGGGTTCACGTGTATTGTGTGTCCTGGGTGGTTTCACATGTACCGTGTGCCCTGGATGGGTTCACGTGTAGTGTATGTCCTGGATGGGTTCACGTGTAGCGTGTGCCCTGGATGGGTTCACGTGTATTGTGTGTCTTGGATGGTTTCACGTGTACCGTGTACCTTGGACAAGTTCACATGTAGCGTGTGTCTTGGATGGTTTCACGTGTGCTGTGTGCCCTGGACAGGTTCATGTGTAGCATTTGTCCTGGATGGTTTCACGTGTAGCGTGTGTCCTGGATGGTTTCACGTCTACCGTGTGCCCTGGATGGGTTCACAGCCCTTGGGATAACCCAACTCAGTTCGCTTATGTTCTGCTTATCATCCCTGTGCCTTTGTTTACAGAGGAAAAAGGATAAAGGGTGTTGCGTGTATACAAATGTAACGAATACACCTTCTCGAATGTAATGTGAACCAGAACACAGCCTTTTAAGCACTCAGAGGTGTCAACTGATCACTGATAAAAATGGTTTATACTTATAGCCAGATTCAGCTGGAAATCAATCCTTCTGATTACTCCCTACGTCCTTCTGCACTCCTGTCTTTTCCAAAGCCCTTCTCAGCCCAGATAACCAATCACGTCTTATTTTCTCAAGCAGGAAACAGATTTGTCGTATTCTGCAACCCCCCCCCCTCCCCCAACCAACCCCACCCTCTTGCCCATCTTGATGCACCAACTTCCTTTGGAGAAATAATTACTATTCATTAAAGCTGGCTGTCCTGGCTGTCAGCTTGTCTCTGCCACTCTCTCCCTGTGCTGACGTCCTTCAGCACTGCAGCTACCTGTCTGCCTGCTGTCGGTTTATTGATTGGCGCATCTCTGCTGGAGCACAGAGAGCTCAAGTGCCAACCCCCATGTGCCAACCCCCATGTGCTTTCCCTACACTTGACCTTTTTATCCCTTTTTAAAAAAGGATCTTTACGAGTCACAAACAAAGCAGCACAGAACATTTATTCAATCTAGGGCCTCTCCCTGAAATATGCTTTTGGCAGCACTCTTCGTTTTACTTTGTGTGTCTTTTCCACGGAGGGTTTGTCTCCTAGCGCACTTGGAGGAGACAGGAGAGTTTTGCTTTCACACACTGTTGTCAGGAACGTGATGTGTGGGAGTCAACAAGGGCAAAGTGGACACGTGTGTTGACATACATCATAGAACAACGATAAATCAATGATAAATCAATGATAGAACAATGACAAATCAATGATAAATGAATGATAGAACAATGATAAATCAATGATAATTCAATGATAAATCAATGATAGAACAATGATAAATCAATGATAAATCAATGATAAATCGCTGCCATGGTTCAGTGCTCTAAGCAGCAATGACCTGGAAGTTAAGAGGATTTTTAGCTGCTTTAGCTATTAATACGACCCAATATGACTTTGCATGACTTCACACCAAAGTGATATAAAGTGCTGATAAATGATGTAACCACTGTTAAACACGTATCCATTAAAGTATATTTATTTACAGACATTGTAGGGGGAAAGAATTATGTCATTTTTTTTTATTATTTAAGAACATTTACATCTTGTTAAAACACTGAGAGGAACAAATGGGCTTTGTTCAAACAGTAAAAGAATAAAGTTCAATGTTTCATTTCATGACCTCTCGGCCAGAGTCAGCTTGGTCTACAGGAGACATTTGAAAACTCATGAACCAAATTCACAATCTGCGAAAGACTGGAGTCTATGATGAATGCCAGACTTTTCAACCGAGCTGTGCTCTCTTTCATAGGAATCAATGGAGTCAACCAGTGAATATTTACATTCAGCACTTTGGTTCTGGGTACCGATGCCTATATTCTGTTTTCAGAGGCGACAGATGATGTCCCGGAGGTTGAAGGCATTCTGAAAGTGTGACGTCAGTGTTGATAAGATTAGTCCCACCCATCCACACTCGCCTGGTTCACTGCATCCTATTCATTATTTATGTCACTTTTGCATGTACAGCCATGTTACACTTGCGAGAAAATGGAAAACGTCTGATGTGTGAAGTCGTGCCATGGGGCAGAAACATGATGTGAAATTGACCGGAAGCTGGGAGAGGTGGGGGGGTTAGTGGTGGTGCCGGGGAGGCAGTAGCTGGGCTGGGGGAAGGGGGTCTGGGGGGGGGTTAGTTTTCAAATGGCTCGACTGAAGAAAACTTAACGTGATCCCCATATCAAATCATGACGCTGTGCTGTCTACATTTACGCCGCTCTGCTGGGTTAGCGCAGCACATGGCATGGTGCGGGACAAGGGTTAACAAGCTGCACGCTATGACTCTTCGTTTTGTTTGTGAGTCAGAGTCGAAAGTGAGTCACAATGCAGGCATCGATGGACAAAAAAATAAAGGAAAGAACCCTTATGAAGAAACCCTAATACATGACATTTCACGTGCCATAAAAAGAAGTGATTCAGACTGTGAGTGCGCTATTGAGCTAGCAGAGAGCTGCAGTGTGCACACACTGAATGGATCTAAATGCTGTAAAGCCACATAAGAAAGACTGAAAAAAGGCTCCATTCCTCTTACTGTTCATCTGCAGCCTGTGCAATGACACCTGTCTGGATCCAGGTTGAGCTCCACCTGCCTCCACCTGTCTGGATCCAGGTTGAGCTCCACCTGCCTCCACCTGTCTAGATTCAGGTGGGTTCAGAGACACTACCACTTATCAGGGCAGCACAGTTGACTATCAGGTACACTCCTTCTGAGACTGGGGGAAAAAAACTCCGGAAACTATTTTTCAATCTGAACCTCGACTGAAGTCGTACTCAAAAACCTTAAATCCGAACATGAACCAGCAGTGTGTGAGACATTCCGGTATGAATCCCCAACTTGTCGTCCGACTCCATGCTGACTCCTCTGCTTATGGACCTCCGAGTGCAGAAGCCTGTTTGCCCCTGAAAGCCTGTCGGAAGAGGGGAAGGATTTCTGTTGTCCTCGGAGATCTGGGGTGGCAAAAACCTCGGTGTTTATTCTATTTAGTAAGGAAGTTCAGTTAAGAACTACGGCAAACTAAAACAAAAAAACAGACAATGGTATCGATACAAAACATTAAATCGCAAATCTTACATCGCATGTCTTACTGCAGATGCTATAGCTTACGGTAAATGGGAGACCCTCACTTGTAAATTGTAAATAATAGGAAAGGAAACTTTTAAAGGATGTAAGAGACACTTTAAAGTGAAAGTTGTTGGACCGTAAGTCTGTGGAAATGGCTTGAAAATAGGTCATATGTGATAGAAACGAAAAAATGGAATAAGAGAAACAAACTCTCAGAGAAGCATCCTCACAGATGGCCACAATTTAAAATAAACCGTGATTAACATGTTTAAGAGCCGATTATAAAAGATGTTACTCATCAGAGAGCTAAATTTATGTAGCACAGGTTTGAGAACCGTTCCGTGCTCAGCTTGCACTGATTCCATGTTACAGTGTTTTTCTTTAATAAGAAACCTGTAATGTATGGTTGTTATGTGGTTAACCCTGTATGTTACCTATGGGTTAAATACATGGGGTTGTAAGAGTTCATATGGAAAAGTGAATATAGAAGCCAAATCTGTATTAAAAAAAGCATTTTCATACATTGCAAAGCCCACTAGAGAGATACACTCCTATCCTTGTTAATACAACCATTAACCATTAAGGGTACCTTCAAAATATTGTCTGAGGTCGTTGATGTGACATATTCTTCTGCATCAACAATACGTTGAAGGATGAGAACTGTTTGTTTATTTGTCTTAATGCTAAACAATGTTTATGAACTTCTGTGATTATGAAACGCTGCCTCTTCAGTGCTGCATTATATGACGTCAACATCTGTCTTATCTGAGTATAAAACTGGCCGTTTTGGTCACAGGTATACACAAGATAAAGGGACAATATCTGTCAGGGTACTGGACCCTCCGTGAGGACACGGTTTGGCCAAAATTCAAAATGAAACTGTTTCTTTCTGTTGACAGATGATAGAAGTATTAGATGTTTTGCAGATGGATGTTGTGTTATGGACGTCTTTCTTACATTTGTGAACGATGTTCGGTTCTCAACCACTATGTGTGCTGTCAAAAAGCACCTCTACAGGTCCTGCGCTGTAGAGTGGACAACTGCTCCCTGCCTCCTGCTCCTAGAACTCCCTCAACTGAGCGCTACGACCTGCTCCCTGTTCCCTGCCTCCTGCTCCCTGCAGAACTCCCTCAGCCGAGCGCTACGACCTGCTCCCTGTTCCCTGCCTCCTGCTCCCTGCAGAACTCCCTCAGCCGAGCGCTACGACCTGCTC
>JAOYMR010000015.1:11524201-11534482 GCA_025802075.1 Tenebrosternarchus preto | reverse complement strand
CCTAGCTCCCTGCCTCCTGCTCCCTGCAGAACTCCCTCAGCCAAGCGCTACGACCTGCCAGCTGCCATTAAGGTGGGTTTAGCACACGGGCAAATGTGGTAATTATGACAACAATATTAAAAGGTTTCCAAACGCAGCTTCTCATATTTGTACAGATCAGACATAATATTCTTTATAATTCGATTTTTAAATGAAAGTTTTAAAGATTAGTAGTCACTGTAAAATTAGAACTAAGAAAAGAGAACAAACAGGGAACCAGAACTGATGCAAACGGAGCAAACATTTTTGAGAGAAAGTAACACAGCTGTGCTTTGATATCTGAACATAGACTCCACTTTATAAGGCATACAGATACTTGTTTTTGTTGAGTAAGAAATGTTTTGGTCTTTGCACTTTGAAAAAAGTACAAATTTAGAAGAAGGTTTAACCGTTTCTAACCAGGAACAACACACACCTTTGGCAGCCTGAATGAGACTGATAACAGAGCGTTATTTACAAAGCTGCTCACAATATTTCGTCAAAACAATGCATGTTATCTTAAGATCAACATCTCAAAAAAGTGAACATTTAAAAACAGACTTTCACCATTCAGTTTGCCTCGATGGTTGTTTACCTTTGGGTTTAGTCAGATCTCCGAATGTGAAGATTCCATTAAGGGCATCTCCATTCCGATGTGTTTGTCAGTAAAGGATTATGAATTCAAGATCAAGTACAAAAGCAAGGTAAACTTCTCATTGATAGTTTCCACCTCACGACACCCATTTAGCAGGACGGAACCCTTATCTAATAGGCCCTTTTCAGATTGAACAATGACATCACCAAAGAACACCCACATTTCCAGAACAGCAGAGACAGCAGACGAGTGCTGCTGTTTGGAACAATTTTAGTGATGTTTGTCAGGAAATTCTAGGAGGCAGTTCTCTCTCTCTAAGCTCCGCCCAGAAGGCTAGGAGGCAGTTCTCTCTCTGCAAGCTCCGCCCAGAAGCATCGCTTCATGGTGTCTGTGTCAGATCCAGACATATTCAAACTGTGTGCCCTCCTGTCCATCATAACTTACTGTTTGTAACATTTTGCTGCCCAGCAGTGTCAGGAAACACTCTCACTCCCGCACAAATAACATATATACGTCTGTTCCCAAAATAGCTCTGCATCTCTCTTCCTCTTTCTCCCTCTCCTGTCTCAACCCTTTCTCCCTCGTTCACGTTCTCAGCCGTGCGCCGGTGTTTTGGGCGGGAGAGAAAGGTCTGAACTAGCTGCACAGCTGGCCGAGCTCAGGCTCAGAGGAGCCTGGTAGCTTGGCGGCAAAGCTTCGCAGGGCATCGCGGACACGTGACACTTCGCTGGGCGACAGCTTGAGACGGTGGCGAAGCAGGCAGGAGAAGAGATCCAGCGGCTGGGCGGCGGGCGGCGAGAGCCGGTTCACGCGGTCCCGCATCTCCAGCAGTACGAGGAAGGCGGCGTCCTGCGAGCCCTGCGTGTACGGGTAGTCCAGCTGCAGGATGAGGTCCTTCATCCCGTCGGCGTTGAAGTGCATGCTGTAGCCAAACACCTTCAGGCTGTTGATCTTCATGTATCCCAGGTTGGCTGAGCGGTCGTCCAGGTCCAGCGGCTCGTAGAAGAGTGTCTCGTTAGCGGCGGGGTCGTCGGTCAGGATTCGGCTGCGCAGGTAGACGTGCACCGTCTCGAAGAAGGACTTCCATCTGCTGCCCAGCGTCAGTGTCCAGTTGTAGCACTGAAGAGATGAGTCCAGTCTAGTTCTCTCCCAGTCAGGGAAGTCCTGCTGACTGACGGGCATGAACCAGCTCTCCGAGTGGCTTCCACCGAAGGGGTTGACGTAAATGGCGGGCACGGGCTCTAGTGTGCTGTTCTTGGTCAGGCAGATCTGGAAGGAGATGCCCAGGAGGATGTGCAGGAGGTTGGATTTGTTCTTGTTGCTCTTCAGCGTAAGAAGCATGCGTTTGCGCCAGGCCGGGTTGAACCAGCTGCCCAGGCGCACATCGTTGCTGATGTAGATGGCGTGAACCTCCATGCGGCCGTCCAGCCTGCGCAGCAGATGTCGAGCCTCGGCGTCGGGCACGTCCAGGTCGAAGCTGACGTAGTGGTCCAGTGAGCCGGCCACGCTGGGACGGCAGGAGCCGGCGTGGAGCACGCTGCCCGGCTGGCACGTTCCGCAGCGTGTGAGGTTGTCGGCAGCGCAGGACGAGCATAGTGTGCCCTCGCCTAGCAGGCACGGCATGGCGCCCTGGCAGGGGGCTCCCAGATCAGTCCCGCACACGCATCCCCGCGCCTCCTCGGAGAACCAGCCCGGGACTCCATGCTCGTTGCAGTACAGCAGAGACTGAATTCGGTTCAGCCAGAACCCCATGGTCCTGCAGGGATGGAACAAAGTTGTTAGCACAATCACAAGCACAGACTGATCTCAGTTCAGCAAGTATCCCATAGTCCTGCAGATATGGAGCACAGTTGTTAGCACAGCCATAGGCACAGGCTGATCTCAGTTCAGCCAGAATCCCCATAGTCCTGCAGAAATAGAGGAGAGTAGTTTACACTTAGATGGGTTTTGCTTAATTTAAGGAAATTACAGATGCAAAGCCTCAGCTGGCATAAAACGCTCATAAAAAGATCTTGGAAATGTTTGATCAGCCTTGTTTTCATTTTACTAATCAAGGTCATTATTTCTCATGCCTAGTGATTGGTGGCAATTTTAAATAAATTGCACTTTGCTAAAGGCTGTGTGCACCGAACAGACAGGAAGAAGAACGGTGGAAAACCCACACTACAGGAAGAGAGGAAAACCAGTGGACGTTTAGTACTTCATTTATTTTCATTTAATGTCATCCAAATAAGCGAGTGACTAGAGTCACCAGATACCACTCTGCTCGGTGTTCCACACGATCTCATAAACCACAGCCCTACACACATACCCTCGCAGGCCCCTGATATCACGGCACGGGACAGGATTATTGAACGTCTTGCGTTAGTCGAATGTGGCAGTTAACGTAACACACGGCCGCGAGGACCTCGGATATCAATTCAAACGGGCGGGTGCCTCGGTGTTTTATGTGGCGTGGACTCGGCCGGCAGCGTTGGGTCTGACGGTGGGAGACCTGCAGCGTTGCACCTGCTCACTCTCCGTCTCCGTGTCCTCTGCTAGCTGGCAAGTCCTCTGCTGCTTTTCAGCATCACTAACGAAATGAAGCAGCCATGAAACAGTGCCAAAGACACTCCAAAAACACTCTGTCAGAACATCTTCACACATTATCAAATCGGCTTGAGAGAACATCTGCATGTGTGATGTTCCATTTAACTGTACCCACACATCTGTCCAACACAGCGTGGTTAACCGTTCTGTACGTCTCCTGTCGTCGTTAATATTCGGAGAGACGTACGCACGCTGGGAAACGCGTGTCGCCTGGAAACGACTGAGGTCTCAGGTGGGGGGGCGGGCACTCAGGAGCGCAGGTCCACGCAGTGGACGGCGTTAACTACAACCTGCCACTGCCGGAGAGAACTTGATTACAGTGTGCACCCACTAACCACACCAGCACAAAGGTCTTCTCAATCTGGCCTGGAGAGTCTCAACAGCTCTTTCTCTCTCTGCCTCACTGTCTGTCTCCCTGCCTGTCTCCACAACACTCTCTCTCTCTCTCTCTCTCCTTCTCTTTGTCTTCACCACGGTTTTGGCTCCAGATGCCTGTCTCAGTTGATGGCTCAGTGTACTGGACTTATGATAGTCCTGATTGCCTTTAACTGACAGCAGTTGGGTATTTGAATGTGCTGTTTTTAATGTCTCCAAGCCACACTCTCAATGAAGCACCATGACACCTAGCAAGAGGTTTGCAATTTTCTGGGTCAAAGTGCTTTAAAGGCCAATGTTAAAAGGCTATAGGAATGAATGTTAGCTAAAGTTGCTTAAACACATTAACCACCGTCCACTTTTTTAATTCGTACTCTGTCGATAGAAGCCTTGCCCTTAAATGTAAAACAAAAAGGCTGAATGTTAATGGATACTGAACAACTTAATATTTCAGTAGCGACTTTGCTGAGTGTTAGAATACAGTTTCATTTGTCATCCAGGGCCTGCGTACTCTGAGGAAGATGGATTTTGTCATGGTTTCCTGTTCTTCTGTTTTGGATTGAAGTAGTTGATGTTTGGAAACAAAAACAACACCACACAAAAACACGTAAAGCAGCCTGATCCAGTTACAGGTTGCATTAATGCTACCATGTAAACAAATTCGACTGAAGCCTCTCGTAAGTCTGTTGTGGGATCAGTCTAAAGCCAAGCCAGGAGGGCGTTGTCATTACACAGCTGAGCTGGGTAGCGGGAGAACAGGGGAAGCTGTTCCAGCTCTGCTCTTCAGGCATCTATTAGGGCTGTGCTGTTGCATAATCCCAGAGACTATGGGATTACACCACCATGGTTTTCAGGCAGTGTTTCATACCCGTTTAGGTTGGATGAAGTGCACCAGTGTGGAGGAAATCCCTAGACTGTGTAGTGCAAAGAAGTTTATGGAGCGGTTTTCAAGTCCTATATAAAACAAATACTATGAGAGTATATAGATCGTGTGTACTGAAAGCTGGCTTTGCCGTGGGTGTGATATTCCAGGAGGGCTGGATTAGTAGAGTCAGCAGTTTGGGTGTCCTGTCACATATAGCTTCTATGTACCGCTCACATCTAGTTCACGTCTAGCTGTTCTGCAGCGTGGCCGGGCCGAGCCGAGCCAACTGCCCTGTGCCAGAACTCCCGGTTTACAGAAAACACATGACAATGATTTCACATGGTTTCTGTATTCTTTAGACCATGGATTCCTCTAGGATTTTGTCAACGCTGTTCTAAAGAATGTTCCAAAGACTGTTCTAAAGATTTCTAAAGAATGCAGAAATTGAATGTGAAACTATTCAAAGAAAGTTTTACAGGACGTGTAGTGGGAAACTGCAAGAGGCACATCACCTGTCTCTGGGCAGGCTGATCTTTGGCTGGTTGGGACAGCGCTTGCTTAGGGTGAAGAGTTTGCGCACAATCTTGTGGGCTTTTCCCAGGATCACTTTAGTGCTGGCCTCCAGCAAACCATGTCGTCTCTGCAAAGCCACGTCTGAGCTCCAGAACCTCAGGATGGTCGTGGTGTTCAAAAAGCGATCGCTGGGCAGTTTCTTCAGAAAGGCTTTGAACTCATCTGAAACAAGAAAGAGGAGGATAAACGTCAGATCAGAGCCGCGAAGTTTTTCACTCGGCCCACGGAGCGGTCGGAGCAAAGCCCGTGGGAGCCGACGTAGGCCGCTCAATCGGCGCTTTTTCAGGCAGAACGCCCGCGGCAGGACCTGCCTGCTAACACGGGTGAGTCACGAGAGGGCGGAGTCTGAGTCATCGGCCGGGCGAGCGGGGCCGCGGGCCTGCCGTGTCAGCGACGGTTCTCGTAACGAGCCGCTACTCACCAGATCAGAGGGAAACGCACGGCTGCCGAAGCTGGGAGAGAATGTTACAGAAATCCCTGACAACAGGTGCCCTTGTTCGCTCGAGCAACATTCAGCATCATCCTGTTTGAAAATGCAACTAGGGCGATTTCCCAGGGTGCACCTGTGCCTGCACCGGCGTCGACCTGAAACCATCGAACAGGCGAAAACTGCAACACGTATCAATTCAAATGAATTTCAGCTGGCATTCCTCCTAAATAAGTGTTCATTCCTCAGACTCACACTGTGAGAAATACCCTCCTGTGTGTGACTCATTCAGCTCAGTTTTACCAGGTTAACCAGTTTAACCATAACTCCGTGCCCAGCCGTGCCCAGCTGTGCCGTTTCTCTCTCTCTCCCTCTCTTGCTCTCTATCTCTATCTTTCCCTCTCTGTTTCTCCCTCTCCCTGTCTCCCCATCTATGTCTTCCTCAGCCACCTCCCTCTCTCTTCATCTTTCCTGACACGTTGTCCTGCTGGTGAAGAAACCTTGATGGTATTTGCAACACAAGCTAACAAGCTTAAGCTAACAGCTTTGTCTCTCCTGCTTGCATGACATCGTGATCAAATTTATGGACAGCTGAGTCCTTTCAAAATGAGTCAGATGGAAGATGGGGCTGTGGGCGTGGTGCATTCAAAGCTGCTGAGGTAAATCTGTGTCTCAAATGAAGATAATTGGGGAGAGAGTGTAAAGTGGCTGTACAATTAGCTGAGTGACACACAGGAACAGAAGTGCACAATATAGCTGGTCAGGAGAAACCACTTTCAACTTTTAAAGATGGAATTGTAAAAAATTGCTGAATGTTTTGAGGATGACAAAAAAAATCTGAATCTACTCCTCAGACTGAAGCCATTTAAAGGGTTAGTTTTACAAGAAATAAAATTGACATGATTTTTCATTCACCAAGATGCAGGTGACTGGGATTGGCTAAGACAAGAAGTTGAAATTTGCTTTAATTTAGAACAAAAACTGCTAGTGTTGCTAACCAGTGCTGGAAGTAAACAGCAACAATAGTCTTTGTATATTACCAGAAAGTTCTCAACCAGCTCAAACCATATCTCTGCCCATGATGGTAATGTTTTTATCTGGTTTTATATTATATTTTATAGTCTACAGTGAATCATAATAGATTCTAAAACACAGCACCTTCCCTTTATTATGACCTGCTCACATTGAGATGGCTGTGAGAATTTGTTTGCATGTATTCACAAAGGCTATATGGGTTGCCATGGACTTCCAGCATTTGTTAGCAATGGTGGCTATTAGCAACATTTGTTCTAAGTTACAGAATTAAAATTTGGATGTCCAGATGTAAGTGGAAAGTCTTATGGCTTTAAATGCCCGTGTAGAATAATTTTGATTAAAACATTTGCCCTATGGTACTCTGAAATGAACGCAGCAGGAAACAGAAGCTCTGCTACTGTTTGCCGTTGCAAGTTACCGTACGTCACACTTACTCTGACAGCAACAGATGCTCACTGTTAGCTAGTAGCTTGTACCTCAAACACAGTTAACAGGCCGAAAGCTAAACGTTCTAAAGTGTGGCTGTATTTCACCTAAAAGGATTCCGACATGCAACAATAAGTATTCAAAAACCATTGTGTAAAGAAGTAAATCTTTTTTGTTTAATGTTCAACACCCTATCTGCCTTTCTGTCGGTATAATAGAACTTTGTTCAGTAATACAGAAGTCCTGTGTAACCCAATGAACCCCCCCACCCCAGTTGTGGCACAGCCCTGGACTTTATGTTATAGCTTATAATTTACTACTGTGTTTTTATATATTTATCTTGTTGTCGTGGTGACTGGTGTTGGCCAGAAGAGGATGGGTTCCCCCCTTGAGTCTTGGTTCCTCCCAAGGTTTCTTCCTCACGCTCTTAGGGAGTTTTTCCTTTTCACTATCGCCCTTGGCTTGATCACTGGGGGTTTGGACACTTGTAAAGCTGCTTTGAGACAATATCTGTTGTAAAAGGCGCAATATAAATAAAACTTGATTTGATTAGATTTTTTGAAGACTGGCCTTGAACTGTAATTTGCTTCTTTTTTTGTCTTAGAGCTCTATGTTGTCAACTGTTAATTCCACATCCTTATATAAACTATTGCCATTCTCTTTAAACCCTCTTGCTGACCCCAGCTGGAAAACCGGTGCTACCCACTGATTTAGTCAATTGCAAGAATACCTACTACAGCGTGGGTTAATGATGGATCTTCTTCCAGCAGGCTAGTGGAGGACATGGATGAAGCACACCTAACAGCAGCCCTGCCCCAGTCCCCTGTCCCCTGCCCCAGTCCCTGTCCCCTGCCCCAGTCCCCTGTCCCCTGTCCAAGTGTCGGGTCTCACATAATGTCCTCCCATGCGCCAAAGTACCAGATAAGGAATATAAGCCATTTGAAGAAGCAGACACTCTGAACAAGGGATACGAAACGCATAAGTGAGTAAGTAAGTAAATAAATAAATAAACACAAGGCAAATACAGCCTTGGAAAACAATTCTGCTCTAGACGTCCACTTGAGAGAAACAGAATTTGCTAGCAAATAGTCATCTAAAAGCAACAAACTATCACCAAGGACACACAGTTGAGAAAAGAAAAACAGAAGAGGCCAGAAAAAACACAGAGGAAAACTTCAAAAAGCTAAAAAAGGCTAGCCTGGGAAAGTTACGTTTAAAGATGGATTTATTCCCCTTTTAACAAGACAATCAAATCGTTTATTATATTTATTCATTCATTGAAACACACATCTTTGGCTTCAGTGATTTGCATTACACTGGCTTTCTACATGAGCCAGGCCTAAATGCTGCAGAAAAAAACCTTGATTTCTCTGGATAGCCCTCCTGACACAAGAGAGATGTACAACAATATTCCAAAACACAAACTCGAAATCTTCTCATACCAAGATGGATCTAAAAAAACAAACCAAACAAACAAAAAAATACAGAAAGCATTTGACTTCAAATCACTTAATATAATGTGGCCTTGTGCTTTTCCAGCTGATGCAAATAAGGATCTCAAACTCATTATACATGTAATGAACTGCTTTGCATCTAAATAGAGGTGAGGCGTAATTATCGCCTCCACACGCATTGCACACGAGTGGAAGCTTGGAGTTGTGCTCAGCTGAAGGCCTTTGGCCCAGCGTCACCAAAGCTTTCTGTCAAATAATGGGAGAAAAATGCAGACCCATTCGCTGCGGCTGAGATCTTGATCAGGGTAGGAAACACAATACAGCTCAGGGATGTGAACACAAAGGCTGCTGGCCTTCATCATAGTTTTATTTGTTGTTCTTCAGAAATCAGGGCACCTGTGTAATACATTTAAATAATCTGGTTCTTCTCTTCATGGGAAGGTGGACGGTGTTACGTCCTATGGACGCCCTGCAGGACGCGAGTGCTCTGAACTGCCGGTCTCTGTATGTCTTTCCAGGTCGTAAGTGGAGTTTGAGTTTGGCGCTGCAGGGGCTATGGTGCTCCCAGAGGAGCAGGCATTAATCACACATTGGTAGGAGGAATTGGAGCTTTAAGGCCCAGAATTATGAGCTGTCTGGTGAAGCTGGCTACTGACAGCGTGGTGATTAGACACTTCCCTGCTGTGCCCAGACGAGGTGAAGGATCGTCAGTCCCTTAATCAGGCGTCCGGGCGGGAGCGAGTTTCCAAGTGTTCCGAGGCTGTGTGCTACCGGAACGCTAATGTGGAAGTGGTTCTGTCTGTAACACAGTGTGCTGAACTGTAGAGGACAAATTGTAGAAGGAAACTAGAGAGCCAGAAGGTTTTAATACTTACAAATACCATAAAATGCCCTGAGATCTCTTGTTAAAAATCAATGCTTAGCTATCTGTATCTTAAAAATGATCCTCTATTACAGAAAACAATTATGACAGGTATGCTGTAATAAAAATGAGTTATATGCACTAATGAATGTCTTTTTAGATTATTCTAGAAAAATCCAAAATTTGTGATGAGTGGCAAGGTTGGTTCTTCATGCAAAATAAAATTCAGCTGCTTCATTTCAAGGGTTTAGTGAAGGCGAATCATTTTTGACCCTTAGGGCAAGGAGTAAACAGAACGTGAAGATAACACAGGCTCTAGAGAGGCAAGGATCCCGAGATTGAATGGAACCTGAAGCTTCGTGGATCAAAGCGACAGCAGCCGTCCATCACCGCCGCTGTGACCTGCAACTCAATCTGATTAAGTATTGACTGGCAGGCAAACACGGGTGGGAAAAGTGTTTGGTGATGTGAGAAGTATTCACGCTCCCTTCCAAAGACAAAACAAACTGAAAACACAACACTCTCTCATTTTATGGGCTGCAACCAATTGCATGAATGCAATAACAAAACCAGTATCCTTCAGAAGCTGGACACCAGTAGGCCAGGAGTACAACTAAGGCATCCTTAACGAAAGGCGATATTTATTCCCCTACCGTCGTTTTACAGTCACCCAAACTGCAAAACAACCCTTAAAGTGCGCTTGGCTCCCTCCACGGTGGTCACAACAAAGTCTGGGTCATAAATCCAGTCCGTGTTGGTGCGGTATGGAGCACTCCGTGATCCGATTCCTTCTTATTGCACTCGGGTGGCTCTTCTGGCAGGGCCGGACATCGCAGGACCTCACTAAAACAGAGAGGCTTGGCATGACACAGCGGGGATCAACCCCCACTAAAACAGAGAGGCTTGGCATGACACAGCTGGGATCAACCCCCACTAAAACAGAGAGGCTTGGCATGACACAGTGGGGATCAACCCCCACTAAAATAGAGAGGCTTGGCATGACACAGCGGGGATCAACCCCCACTAAAACAGAGAGGCTTGGCATGACACAGCGGGGATCAA
>JAOYMR010000015.1:11513612-11524101 GCA_025802075.1 Tenebrosternarchus preto | reverse complement strand
CCACTAAAACAGAGAGGCTTGGCATGACACAGCGGGGATCAACCCCCACTAAAACAGAGAGGCTTGGCATGACACAGTGGGGATCAACCCCCACTAAAACAGAGAGGCTTGGCGTGACACAGCTGGGATCAACCCCCACTAAAACAGAGAGGCTTGGCATGTCACAGCGGGGACCTCAGTCGTGATTTAAGCATAAATTCAGAGGGATCTAAGTGACTTATGACATCAGTAATGAACATAGGCATTGTGATAAACCAAAAATCGAAAAATAAAAGCGAATAAATAAACACATTTAGCAAAGATTTACTTTTGTGACCACAATTTTATCGATTGTTATGGTAAAGTCATCCTCATTCCATTAAATGCAGTCATGCCCCTTTACTGCTGTCATTAAAAGGGTTTATGTGCTGTGTCCTGAAAATGGACATCTATTTTTTTAAAAGCACACAGCATCACAGTACACCTTGGATGTTCATGTGGCTGGAGAAATGACGCCCGCTGAAGTCGTTGCTAAGTATTAGATTACCAGCTATTACGGTGATGCATGTTTGGTTAATGGTCCATTACGTGCAGTGTATCTGGATGCTGTGGCATTAGGAGAGTTTTAGGCGTGCTAGGAGCTGGCCTGAACATAAATGGGGCAGCTCGATGAATGAGACTCTTATAACCTAAAACTGGCACAGGTGGGTGGCTGGCAGAATGCATGCAGATGTGAGTCAAGACCAAACAGACCAGGCTGTCACAGAAGTCACTGCTGGCATCCTTAAAGAAGGATTCCTGCTAAGACAAAAGGAGGCAGTACAGCTTTATGCAAAGTAACGCTCGCGTGTGAGGGAGGTAGGAAGAAGCTTTTTCTTCTGCAGAAAACCAGCATTTCTGAGTGCGTACCGAGCAATAGACCTGTAAATCATAGACGTGCTTGGAGTGCCGGGCGTCTCTGTAGGGAGGCTTTGATTGATGTGATGCCCCCTCCCCACAGTCACTAAAGCATGGACTGTTTCTGCACTGCCTTGACCAGGTCTGCTGTTACAGAAAGCACTCAGGCTGCCGCTCCCCACAGGCCAGTGATGTTTACACCAGCATGCATTTGAGAGAACAGCCTCACAGCAATTCAGTGCCCTCCAACTTTGGCATTCAATGAATTCTAAACTTGATTTGCAAAATGACAAGAAAACACAGCTTTTGCTCAAACTAATTTAGACATTTTATGTGGAACTTTGACAAGTTATTATTTATTATAACTAAATAAGGAAAGTCTTTTTTCTTTCAGCGCTGGGATAATACATTTTCCCAGTGTCCCTCACTCCCAGCAAATGTGGAGTTCTTGGGGGGAATGAATGGACTTCCTAAAGCAGGTTCAGATAAAAGGGCTTCAGGTGGTGTGAACGGCCCGTTTAGTTGAACTACTGCATGCTACTTTTCACCATGTCGCTAAACGCGAGACTCAATGCTTCGACCTTTTAAGAAGGTTTAAATAATTCAAATGGCAAATATTCAAACAGTTATTATAAACTATCAGCCAAGGTATTGACTCATGTCCTGACACTCTGTAACCGAGGAAAATATCGTCCCACATATAATAACAACAATAATAATAATAATAATAAAAAGATCAAATTGGGTAAGAGTTAAATCCATTCTGTTAATTAGTCCTCTGACAGCAGAGATGGTATCAGCGGCTGGAAAGGGCGCAGTGTGCTGACCCTGACTGAGTACCAGCCAACAGCTCTCTACCAGCTCGGTACAGTGGTTGTGTTTGTCTCTCTGCTGTGATCTGCTGAAGGCAGACAAACTCTCGCAGAGGTTTTTGTCCTTTGTCTCATCGTCTTGCTGATTGCTCTCAAGAGATGTGGCACAAGTCATGAAAGACTGCTGATGGTAAGAGCACTGAAGTGTTCTCGTCACCGTCGTAAGCTTTGGGTTATTATATGTTAGCGTGCCCAGATTCTGAAATCTTACCCAGCGTTTGTTTGATCCAGCTTAGCTTTGGAGATGCTTTGTGAAGATTTTAAAAGTAAAGATGGCACAACGCAGATGGTCTAATCTGAATGGAACAGGTGTGAGATTTATATTGTTTTCTTTACATGAAGAGGACCAACTGTTTAAGAGTATAAATAGCAGAACTTAATGAAGGTAACTACACTGGAAGTGTTTGAAATAGCATGATAAAGTTTGTTATATGGGAGTAAGTTGTTTTACTTTTTAATTTTATACTGTGTACTCACAGAATCAACAAACCGCTCTCTGGCGGTGTTATAAATTCTCTTTCATAAAGCCCATTTTAACAAGACCACGCGTACAAAATAATTCACAAATCTCTACATTTACCTCCACTAAGGCATGAATGATATATTTGCATGTTCCTTTGAAGTTCCATTTCTGCAAGGGATCCTTGCAGTATCCAGAACCTTCTGTTCTCTGCACTCCTACAGTCGTCCAGTTTAACCCATACTGATAAATAAACCAGTCGGTGTCCACTGTCTCACTGTACAGCATTCAAGATCACTCAGGGAACAATATGTATTGAATGTTTACTGTATGCAATCCCAACAGCGTCTGGTCATGCTCCTGATGAGACAGTGGATGGAGTCCTGAGGTGGATGGGGTCCAGTTCTTCCTTACAAAAAGGAGCAGATACCGGTTCTGCTGTTGGGTGGAGGTCCTTCTGCAGCCCAGTCCAGCTCTCCTCATGTAATGGCTCATTTCCTGGTCCATGTCCTCCATGTTCTCCAGAACTTCTTGTGCCAACATGTATGCATGTGCCGTCCTGGACTGTAGAGAAGAATCAGTAAGGTTAAGAAGAGAGTAGATGTCTATGGCCACCACCTGCAGAACCGTTTTTGACAGCTATCTCCCCGCTTCCTCTCCAGTGCAGCTGTTGTCACTTTCATTTGCACCAAAGCAGGTGAAACTAGTTCATAATTGCTTACGCTCCCTAACTGCACAGATTGATATTGCTGAAGATATTTGACTTGGTGTTACAGCGTGATTATTCAGTGTTCCCTTAAAAAATTTTTTTTGAGCAGTGGATAATCCAGTAGTCCACAGTAAAGTAGACCCACCCCTGTGCAGAACAGTATTACTCCAGCAGTTCAGTTCGCTGCAATATCCCTGGAGCTCAGGAGAAGTTCTAGGCTTTCTCCAAGACGAAAGACCCTTTGTAGCCCCAGGTGACAGAAATCATCACTGTCTGAGATGTTTTTTTGGTGCAGTAAATTCTCAACTGTGGATGTTGGGGTAGGAGGAAACCAAGAAGCAGCTTCCTTATCCCACCAAGATGTTCAAACCAGCTTTATCTTCAGATGCTTTTTGACTGATAGCATGAACACGGATGTCTACGGCATATACATCAGAGTCTGCTCCCACCACACACGTTGCTGCTGATGCCGTACACACTGTTTGAAAATGCTGTTCACCTTTGAAGCGGCAGCTGATGCTTCACTACACCAGCGAGTGCTTCATATTTTATGTTTCCGTTTATGATGTAGTAAGCAGACAATGATTTATGAATGATGATTTTAGCGTGAATGTTGTCTTGTGCACCAGTGCCCTGGTTTACTCTGAGCACGGGGCATGAATAAATGTGTAAATATGTGTAGTGTGTAAATGTGTGCAATATGTAGGCGTGTAGTGTGTAAAGATTGTAGTTTATTTATTGTGTATAAAAGACAACTGCTTCCACTGTTGTAATACCTCCATTTTCCCCATGGAGGACCACTAAAGTACATCTGTCAATCAATCGATTGATTGATTGATCTATATATCTATCTGTCTGTCTATCTGTCTGTCTGTCTGTCTGTCCTCAGCAATCGATTTTTCCAAGCTGACCTCATTGGTTCCAGAGATGTTCCTTGAAGGGGAACTCTAGACTTTGAAATTGTATCATGAGATACACAGTCACGGCACCTGATCCTGGTGTGAAGTTTCACTTAATATTTCGAGTTGAAATATGTAGCCTTTGCTCCCTGAGATAAAAACAGCACCCGAATCAATGCGGTGAGAGATGAATGAGCCCCTGCATGTGGCTTGCCGTCTGGCATACATACTTCTTTGTCTGTCCACAGACTTCGCTCTTTATTTCACAGACGGATCCAGTCTGAAGGAAAGAACTCTTTTCACAGTCATGCTTGGCCACTATTTATTTTCTCCCTGACCAAATATATTGTATTTGCCGGGGTGTATAGCCACTCATGACCTCTTCGCGTCAGTCAGCTTAGCCGAGGTGACACTTGCTGGTTTTGAAAGAGCAATATTTGACCCTCCCCTTTGCAGCCGGATTGGGTGTGTAGATACTCCATTCCAAGACCTGCAATCCACGTCCATGCAGCCAAACACAGCAGGCGTCACCTGCAGGAGCAGACGTTTCTCGTGGTGGGTTCAGGTTTGTTCGCTGTTGACCCTGCAGTTGACGAACCTTTATTTCAGAAGTTCACCACAGTATTGGAGGTCCACTTGGTGTGGAGCAGCTTCACCGGCTCCTTGGCGATTACAGTCGTTAAACGAGCTGAGCCACGTTTGCAGTAACCCTCACGTTTTGTCACGCTGCAGAGATCTTTTGATGCGTCGGAAACACGTACTGAATTATGGCAGTAACATATGAAAACACTCAAATCCCAATGATAAATGAAATACATTTTACTTTGACTTTGACTAATGATAAGATTTTATGCACAATAAGCTTCATGCACAGTATGTACCATATATTTTTTATTGCTCTTTAGCATAACGTACAAATTGGTTGATTATAGAACTGTAAGATATAAATGGCTGTAAACACTGCTTGCCCTTTATAAGTGAGTAGTCTGAGATGGCAGACTGGAGTAGAGTGGCTTCAAACCATCATTTAGGTAAGAACGGATTCGCAAAGTGCTACTTTCGCAACTTTACATGCAACACACCTGCATACAGGATTTAATCCCCACCACACCGCCACCTCAGCGTGGAGCCTTCCAGAAATAGAAAGCTTCGCAGAACGGAAGGGCTGTGCTAATGAGACTGGAGCTTCAGTGGAAACTCTGGTCCCGTCACTCCCAAGGCCGTCAAAAGGAGGAGGCTTTTGCGCTGGTGCTGTTTTCCAGGTTTGCTCGTCGGGAGAACAATCTTGAGGTCCTCCGGTTTTTGGTTCATTTGCACCTCTGTCTCCTCATTTCCTTTTGCACGGGGTGTAATTTGTTTCTCCCTCCCCCGACCTCGTGCCTGCAGGAGCAAGACAGGCTAAGCATGGTGGATCTTCTTTAAGCAGGACCTGAGTGTCATTATGACTTCCCCATTTATCTTCCAGTGATCATCAGGCTTCGATGGTTCAATATATATATATATTTATAGATAGATAGATAGATAGATAGATAGATAGAGAGAGAGAGAGAGAGAGAGAGAGAGCTTGCACAAAGCTGCCACCTGAGTTGAAACTTGCCTAACCCCTTTTCAGATTAGTGCACGCTGAGTGGATCTGTGGCGTTTTGTGTGGGAGGAGACAGGCGAGGACACGTCAACCTGCCAGCGTCTCCTCGTTTCACCAGCAGGAGGGGAGAGCTTGGCTATCTATAGTCCCGGGTTCCAGGCAGCCCCAAACGTTCGCGTTTAACACTGACGACCACTGCTTCTCTTCCCCTCGCCAGCTGTGCCAACTGCACCCAACCCCACGTCAAACTGCCCTCTCGTTCCACGCACCCTCCGTCAGGGTTAGCCACCGCTGCTCATCGCTCAAAAATAAATGTTTCAGTGGAGGACAAGGTCTCCGAGCAGCGCTTTCGAGTGGCGTGGCGTGTGCTTTCGAGTGGCGTGGCGTGTCTCGTGCTTCTTAATGGGTAATCGATGTACAGCTGACAGCCTGAGGAACTGCTGCGTTCACTGTGCCATGTTGATAACAGCTGGATTTTCACTGAGACCCAGCAGGTCAGAAGCTTATCCACTAGGTTGCTGCTTAAGGTTTTTCCGTGGCCAGTACAGACATATCTGGCCAGAGAGAGACTCTTTGTAACAGATCAGAGCACACGTGGGCCTGCTGTGCGGCTGTGTGTGATCACAACAGTTTTCTTACTGAGGAGGATAATCATCAGCATGTGTTTCCGAGCGCCGTCTGAGCATGTGCACAGGCGTGGCCACGCACTCGCTAGTGAGCATGTGCACAGGCGTGGCCACGCACTCGCTAGTGAGGCTCCGCTGTCCTGCACTTCTTCCAGAATCCGCAGGGGGCAAAGAGGGGCTGTGGAACGAGGGGTGGAGCTGTGAGCTGAAGGCGGAGCTGAGGACTGAGAGGCGGGGCTGCGGAACGAAGGGAGAAGCTCAAGCGCTTGTCCAAGGCACTTACAGCAGAGGCCTGACAAGATGTGGACTACAGGCTGACGTGGTAAACACTTGCATGCCAGTTTCTGTCCGACTGTTCTGCAAAAAAATATAATCTCCCCAGTGCCAGAGGTTATTTCAGCATCAGAAGCACTTCAAAAGAACTCCCTGGTCTTTGTTGAAATTCCATGTTGGAACGGAAGACATGCAGGTGTCTGCTCCATGACTGCAGGGGGCAGCGGTGGTCACCGATCTGCTCGGGTGTGTGCACATGGCTGCCAGTGTCGAAGAAAGAGGATGCAGTGAGCCGAGGACTAAACATTTCGTGGCGAGGCATTTGTAATGAAAACCTTTCACCCAAAATAACAAAACAAAACAAAAACCAAACAGAGTTTATGAAGGTTGTCCCATAGGGCATCAGAGCTCAGGGGTGGGAGGTGGGGGTGATATGTTGCATGGTGTAAACAGATAAAAGGAACCTTTTGAAAACACGAAGTCCAGCTCAGCCAGGCCTCGCTGGGACACAGTGTGCTGGCTTGGGAAGAAGCGAGACATGGTGCCTTTACAGACGCACACAGACACATTACAAAGGCACAGAGTGCAAGAAAGAACTAACCGAACAGCCTTGAAAGTCATGACAGACAATGGCAATTCACCTAAGGAGAGGGGCAGACAGGAAGAGAATGAGAGAGAGAAAGAGAGAGAGAGAGAGAGAGAGAGAGAGAGGGAGGGAGAGAGAGAAATAGAGACAGACAGAGAGAGAGGATAGAAAAGCAGTAGTGTGACAAGAGAAATAAAGAGCGTATATGTATATATATGAAAGATAGAATATATGTTTATGAAAGAAACACAGTTTGTGTATATAAAGCATATGGTGTGGTTCTGTGGAAGGGATATGCTTTACATCTTACAAAATATATGACTCCCCCTGTTCCTCTTACCCACTCATTTCAAACTGAATATGTTTATTGAACCCTTTTCACATATCATTCCGATGAGGCCAAACATGTTGATATTCATATTCATGTTTTCAAGCAATGCGATGTGTTACTGCACCCGTGCAGCACTGCAGGTGAGAACAAAGAAAGACTAGATGTCATGTGAACTCCATGAAATGACTGATGAAGCAGAGGTGCACTGGTGGCATTTAGGAGGACCAGGGTGTCTGGAGGGATTATAGAGGAGTGCGATCAGATTAGAGATAAGCGTGCTTTGGCATAATCCCTGCTTAGGTTATGATGTGCTGAGGCTGAATAAACACATCCACTTCCTGGCATGTATAACCTCCGTGAGCAGGTGCGGAAATCTTCTCCAGCCACATGTTGGAACGTCAGGACATCTGTTTAGGGCTCGTGCTTCCGTGCCTCGCATGTGAACAGGCAGCATTCTAGAACTCGCACAGGACAATGGACGGAGTGTCCCCACCGTGTTCTAGAGCTCACACAGGTCAATGGACGGAGTGTCCCCACCGTGTTCTAGAGCTCACACAGGTCAATGGATGGAGTGTCCCCACCGTGTTCTAGAGCTCGCACAGGTCAATGGATGGAGTGTCCCCACCGTGTTCTAGAAGTCGCACAGGACAATGGATGGAGTGTCCCCACCGTGTTCTAGAAGTCGCACAGGACAATTGATGGTGTCCCCATAGTGTTCTAGAACTCACACAGAACAATGTACAAGCAGAACTTGCACAGGCACACTGGCGCTATGCTGTTTTGGTGTGTAATGCTGTATTATAAAGTTAAGGTGAAAAAAAAAATGGGCAGGGCATTCAAATTAGATGGCCCTGTGTTATGATGGGGCGGGTTATTAAAAATCAGATGGCACTGCGCAATGATAGGTTAAGGCATTAAAATTAGAAGACATGCTGTAATGACAGGGTGGGGCATTAAAATCAAATGGGTCTGTGTAATAATGGGGAGGAGATTAAATCAGATGGCCCTGTGATAGGTCCAGTGATTTGCATATGCATCCCCAGGAATGAGGTTTCATTGCTGAGGTTTAAATGACACTTTAACAGAGCAGGTGACTTTAATGCACTTAGTAAGGGACAGACCATCCCAACTAAATGCCCTCTAACAGTCTTTGTTCTTATTAGACCACATCTGTTCATCATATTTTCCCATCATTACTTTACTGTCATCCATTACTTTAGATGACTGGTTCATTATCAGTAAATTACACTTTTGTCATATTTCCTAATTACCATCTCCCTGGAAGATGCTCCGTACGGCATGTTTGTTAAGTTCAAGACAGGTGAGAAGTGAAAACCCTCAAGATGTCTCGTTCATTTTGTATCTCCATACATACAAAAACACTGTCACTGCACATCACCTGTGGCCGAATGTGAATTTTAGTGGCAGGAGACTTTATCCTTTAACGAAGCATCTCAGTGTCTCATCTCAGGACTAATCAGCACGAGGTTGCTAAGTGACGTCTGCTGTCGCCTCTATACCGGCCGCTCGTTCTGCTGTGGTCTGGGCTCGGAAAGGAAGCTCTCTCTCTTCACCTTCACGAGTCTTTAGTCTCCCTCGACCCCCGAAAGGTGGCTGTGAGGAGGCTTCCACTCTTGCGTGATCACTACCGTCCATGTTGATCATGAGATGCTGCAGGGACGACACGTGTTGGTTGACTGCTGTAGCTCCGCGCCACTGACCACGTCGATGTTCTGTCTTTTCTCAAGTTCTGCTGGGTCACGTGAGTCTCCGACAGGTGACCAGAGATGAGACGTCTGTCCCGTTAAGCGCATTAGGACAGAGAACTATTTCTACTACGGTGCACAATGCAGAAGAGCAGGAGTACATTACAATTCACCTCACAGAAAGGCTATTTGTTTGTTTGTTTGTTTTCTGGGGTTGTTGTATATTACATATCATGGATCGTGTGTCTCAGAAGGTTTCTGAAGGTTTCGTGGTGCTCCATCTGTCTGTGGGAGAAAATTATCTCTCAGAACCCCTCTTTGCCTTCTTTATATGGTTTTGACTTTAATCCCCACATTTTTTAAGTCAAGAGAATATTATGAGCAATATAAGATAAAGACTGTCATGTTTTAGGTAACTGCTACACTAATAACATTACTGGTCATACCAAAAGAAACTCCAACACTCTCCATCAAACGCTGTTATTACGGCAATAACATCACCGCATTACCAATGACATCGCCGCATTACCAATGACATCACCGCATTACCAATGACATCACTGCATTTAACCCTCTAATCAGGGCATCAACTAATTTGGATTCACATAAAAAAAAGATACACAAAACAAAAATGTCAAGCAGAGCAAAAACCTTAGAAATTCCTCTTCCTTTCTCCATCCACTCGAGTGTCATTAACACCCACACCGTCATCCCATGTAATGATCACAGTAATTGCTTTTATCCCCCTACAAAACAACACACTCATATATCCTGTAAAGAGAGTCGTGTCATTGGCTCTGAAACTGAGGACGCGTTGGGAGAATGAGGAATTCTTCCTACAAATGAGAAAAAGCAACAAGGCAAAGATTTCGAATGCGGATGCCGGTTATTAAACTAAAGAAATCAATTTTTCAGATTGATTTTTTTAGTTCAATAAAAAATTATTATTCTGCTATTTGTTCGAGTCATCATGTTCAAACAACGCAAGTAGCATATCTAAACACTGTAGCCTCCAGCTTTGTTGCGTAATGAAGCAAAATATCAATGAGAATTTCGACTGGCTTTCGGCAGGGTCACCCTTGCCAGAAGGTGGCGCTGGTGGCATCTGGTATCAAATAAGTCTGCGGTACCTGAAGGCGTGTATTTAATTACCACAATGGTGCAGCTGTGACAATTAAGCAACTTGCAGTGATCTTTCTGTTCAGAAAACTTGTACCTTTACGGCAAGATTTACAGATGCAAACATGATCAATGCTGACAGTTTAAAAGGGAAAAGTACCAGAGTTAATTCACAGCATGACGCTTAGCTTCCAAAACAGTGTTTGCTACACTCCAGTCTGTGACACGACACCCACACTAAATCCCTTTAAACGTACGTGCACAGGAAAATCACCCGCGGTGGACTTACAGAGACGCGGTAGGAAACGAATGAAAACTCACAGACACCCAGGCATCCAGGAAAAAACACACCTTGACAAATATTGGTCCACATTCAGCATTCCTAGTCATCCACTGTGTGATCAGTTTATAAGAAATTACTGAACAGCTCTGGAAGAACATTCATAT
>JAOYMR010000015.1:11466653-11503466 GCA_025802075.1 Tenebrosternarchus preto | reverse complement strand
ATCATCCTGCTACACCACAATCGTCCTACAGCACCACAACCGTCTTACAGCACCACAATCGTCCTACAGCACCACAATCGTCCTACAGCACCACAACCGTCTTACAGCACCACAACCGTCTTACAGCACCACAATCGTCCTACAGCACCACAACCGTCCTACAGCACCACAATCGTCCTACAGCACCACAACCGTCTTACAGCACCACAACCGTCTTACAGCACCACAACCATCCTACAGCAGCAAAATCATCCAACAGCACCACAACTGCCCCATCATACTGCATTTGTTTCTGATTCTTCTTAGAAAATAACAACATAGGTGTTTTAACTATGTATAGAGATCATACAAGTATGGATTTAAAATACTTGTTGTTTGTCAATTAACATATTCAACATAAGTGAGAATAGAACAAGTGATTCAGATGAAATCAACAGGTGCATCACCCACGGATCATATCAGAACATGCTGGAACACGGCAGAACACTCCAGAACATGCTAGAACACGGCAGAACGCGGCAGAACATGGCAGAACACGGCAGAACATGGCAGAACACTCCAGAACATGCTAGAACACGGCAGAACATGCTAGAACACGACAGAACGCGGCAGAACACTCCAGAACATGCTAGAACACGGCAGAACACTCCAGAACATGTCAACACATGCAACACAGCCATCATTCTTTCTCTATAATGAGTGAACGCTTCGGCATTTACTCATTATACCACACACATCCACGATGGGATCTTGCTGAATTAAGATGCTATTGTGGACCGTGCTCCAGGTACTGGCATAAAGACCTAAAAAACGAAAACACATTTAATTTTTCATGTCCATGTGTCATAAAACGAGGCCCAGCTACTTCATCCGCTCTGACCTAACCAACATCATAAATCACAGTAGAGCCATTCTTTGCTCTGTACATCAAATTGAGGAGCTTCATCACTAGCACCACTGTAATAAATTACACAAACTGAGTTTGTAGGCTGAACACCTTTTGTGTGGTAAACAGCCCAGAAACATTTAATTATTTACTGCTCACATACAGTTAGATAGCAAACCAACTGTTTAAGGAAGCACTGCCTACTTTAAGACCTAACCAAGACCTAACCTTGTTTCATGAGAGCTGAAGGTTTTATGGAATTAACAGAAATGGTTTACCTCACTGGAAATGCCCTACAGGCCTCCTGAAAGTTTGTGTCAACACCAAATAATTCCACTTTGCACTGAAAGCAGAAAAGCCTTCGTTCTATTGGTTCTTTAGGAGGCTGATGAGAAGACAGACCCACAGCACAGTATCACACACTTCCTGCAGAAGCAGCTCTACACTGTACCACCCCTGTTTATTCTGTCTTTTACCAGAATCAAACTCTGTTTGAGTTCCTCACATACTGACTACAGTTCGCATTTTCCTGACAAAAGTTACATTTGGTTTCCATGATTCCTTGGAAGCATAACCATGTCAATGTACAGCACAGCATTCCCAGACTATTTCCAGCACAGTGACTCCATAAGGCACTGCTGTGTGCTTTCAGATAGTCAGAATATAGCTTGGTCTCTGAAGAGCTATAAGCTGATCTGGGTGCGCGCTGAGTCGCAGGTGAATGCATATGGTGGAAGCTTGTTTATCAAAGCAGCGTGCTCCGTCTCCGTGCTGAAAACGCTGTTTGCCGTGCGGCCCGAGAACACACCACGTCAGCTACGATTCACATGTTTAAGAGTGTAGCGGGTATGACATCACTTAAGGACAAACTCTCGGGTCCTTCACCAGACCTGACAGACGATGGAAGCGCTGCATATCTCAGGCAGCGTGGGCTGTCCAGAGTCATCTCCGCGGACAGGTAGGGCAAGCTGTCCACTGTCCCTCCCTGCGGAGGGCCCGGAGACGCTCTGTGGACACCACACCATCGCTCTGCCTCGGTGATGAGACACTATAAACCAGCCTGCAGTGTACAGTCCTCGCACTGCAAAGTGTCCTGTAAACCCACAACACACATTTGCTGGTTCTTTACCCTGTGGGATGGTTATGCCCTTGTTACTTTCCACAACACACACAGCTCCTCATGCAATACAACTGACGCCCGCTTTTCAACACAGTTTTGCCTTTACAACATTCCTGTATTCCAGGGCAGAACTTGGAAAGAATGTCAGATACATCTGTCCTACATAGAGGTGACTGTTAATAGTATGTCATTATGACAAATGAATATATTGGGCGAGTCCTTCATGGGCAGCTGTAATACTAGGTTAACGTTATTGAGTTCGGCCCAGAGACAGAACCTCGCGGCTGTGATTGGTGCAGTTTCTGAGCCACACTTCAGTATCAACAGGGTTAGGTTAGCATCTCTACATACCCTGAAGGCTAACACAGTAGTAGTAACATCTGTGTCGGTGCAGTGCATGTAGCCTTAGTGTTTCTTTGAAGTCCTCAGAGTGTTCACTATCCATCCCACCACCACCACCACCACCACCCGGTTTCGTTGCTTGTCCTTGGCCTGACCACACTGATGGAGGCTCCGGTGATGTTCATTACACTCAAGCCCCACAAGCACATGCTTTTTTTCCCTCAGAGGAACTGCAGCATCCATTAAAGAAGCTCCTCTGTATGCCACCCTGCTGCCTTCCTGAGGTGGGGAGGGTAACTAATCACCCTTTATGGGATTATTGATAGGCCTGTTAGAGTCTGCTTCTGCCTTGGTGCCCAATACATCAGTATCTGGCCACCAAATAAATAAACAAAGTGTCCTGGAATAGACTCAGTACTCTTGGATGGTCTCATTAGCTCTCCTCTAATGACATCACCCGGCAGGTAGAGGCCAAGCATTCAGACGTGCAGCTGGGACCACGTAAACAGCCCCTCAGGCTGGAGACACTGCCACTCTGCGGGAACATTCTGAGGTCAGTCCGCCACAGACAAGACCTCACTGCCGATACACGCTCTATGCTCGGGAACTGAAATCATTTAGGAAAACTAATAAAATAACCTGTACCTTGTGACAACATGATAACGGTGTGCATCTATTTCATTGCAGACCGATGGGTTGTTTGTGGACGGTTTCTCCCTCCACCAGTCCGAGCGCTTGCTGCAGAGAGCAGGTCGGTGGCATATGGCACTTATATAAAGGAGACGAATCCCCGTAGCTCCACGGCCGTGTTTGGTAAGGAATCATAAAGGAGCTAAGCAAATTGAAATTCACTTCAGATGTTAGATGTTGTGCGGAGAAAAGCTCTGGCTAATGAAGAGCATGATGCAGCCCAGAGAGAATGTCATTATTTTACAGCAGTCCTTCAGTACATCCCATGCTAGCACACATGCGCTCTTCCATTATGGCACAGCGCAACACGTTCTACTGCTTATTGCACAAGAGCTCTTCTGCTTCCCCAGACTACAGACCTGGGACTGCAGAACCTTGTCCATATAATCATATTCATGAGAAAAAAAAATCTCTCTCATATAAGCAAACTGAAGGTTTCAGGTATGGAACTAGTGTATAATAAGAGTTGTAGAGATATTCAGAATTGCAGACAGTTTCCAGAAAAACAGGACAGAGGTTCTTAACATTCATCTGATGGACAAGTTCAGTGTTTCTAAAAAAACTGTTTAGTTTATTAGTAAAAGCAGATGTTTAAAACATAACATTAATTCCATGGGGTTCTAAAGTTCCAAGAGTTTTCTAATTCTTTGAGTTTTCTAATTCCATTGCTGTCATAGCAACAACTGGAAATATAAACAGATATGTTCAACAAATCAATCAGGAAGCAGTCTCTTATTTCTCCAATGTAAAGTTGATTACATCACTTGCACATAATGTAGTAGGCAGGGATTCTCTGGAACCGTGTGTACTTTGCTATAATTTTGAATCTCTCTCTGCCTCTCTCTCTCAAATATATAAAGAGAGAGAAACTGAGAGGTATAAATATAAAGAGAGATTCAAAATTGTAGAAAAGTACACAAGGTTTCTAGAGAAACAGGTTGTTTTAGACAGAGGTCCTTCATCAGCTGTGCAAGCAAAGTGTTTCAAAAGTAAAGTGAAGCACTTTGCTTGCACAGCTGATGAAGGACCTCTGAGCGAAACGTTCTGTTTCTCTAGAAACCTTGTGTTTTTCACTGCAGTTTTGAATACTGGTACTCTCTTTACTCTATTGCTAGAGTAAACTGCAGATACGCATCTGGAAAATATATATCGCTCCATGAAAACCGCTCTTTTTTAAAAAATATTTAAACATGTGGACATTTGATCTTCATGAGGAATGGAAGCAACATAACTAAATAAATAACACCTTTCTGTCCACAAAAAACCATCAGAGCAACACTAAAGTTTGCCAGAGAACACCTACACAAAAACCAGGACTTCTGGAGCAATGTGTTTTGGCCAATTATTTGGGCACAGTCACAGAAGACATATTTGGTACAAACCAAACATCTGTCAACAATGATCATCTGTCCAAAAACTGAAGCTGAAGTGAATCATGCAACATGACAATGACCCAAAACATTCCAGTGAATCCACCTAGGAACGACTCCAAAGAAGATGCTGTGGGATCAAACATCTCACTAAGATTATTTCAGCCAAAGAAGGAAATAACATCTATTAGGGCACAGGATGTCTTCATTTTTTATTCAGTAGGAACTGGAATTTAATTTTTGGTAAGTAAAACAAAGTCAAATTGTCAGTGTTTTTGCAAAGGTGATGGAATAACACCCCCTTTGTCTGTAGTTATTGTCTGAAAGAAGCTGAAATAATGATTTGGGCATATTACTCAATAAAGAACAAAAAATGTAATAAGGTGTCCTAATTTTTTCACACGACTGTATAACTGGTGAAGCTTGATAATGACAATATGAATATTAACGAGATCAAGTAGGGTGCTTACCCTTTTGAGTTCTTGGATGGATGGCAATACTAGATTTGCACAATACTCTTCACAAACCACTTCTGGTTTTAAAATGTACTAATTTAACAATGACTTTGCTCAAATGTCAGTCTAAACGAATCACTTTGCTTCAATCAGAAGACATTGGTGGTCTCCGTCCTACTTGAATCCATCATGGTTCTGGCAAAGTTGTTTAAAAAGCATGCAAAGACATTTAAATTGCCTCAATTACTCCACTTGTGCGTGTAATTTTACCCATGAAAATGGAAACTCTGCATGTTTACAGATACTGATCAGGGTCTTGACACCATGTCTTACAGAAATGTAGGTAATAGTTGGTTTAAATTAGGCTACACCCACAGTGTACAATGAAGTGCACAGACCCCATTTAAATACCTGTGAAGGCTGAACAGTAACCATTTATAACAATGCTCTAGATATCAATCAGGAAACAGGTTACACATTCTCTTCCTTTGAAATTCATTTATCTGAACAATACTACCTGATTGATCTACAAATAAAAAAATATTCTTTTTTCAGGCCTCCAGGGCCTTACTCTGAGCTCATACAAGAGTTTTCTTAACTTTTGATCAAATGTAGCGATCTATGGATAACATGATAATCAGTTCCCTGTAACAGTACAGGGAACACTACCTCTACCTGTTTCAGACAAATGTAATGAGGCCTAACCCTTGACTTAATGTTAACATTTGTTGTCAACATGGCTGGATAACATAGCTACTCGTGCGGTCTCCTCCACAGACAGACATTTTATTTAAAACCTTCTCTCAAACTCAAATTTCAATGAGCTGGACAGTGAGATACTTAGTCTACCTCTCGCTCTACCTTAGATAATATGGTGCACTGAGGAGTAAAGATCTTAATTAAAAGCTCTTCCTTTGGTACAGTGAGCTTACATGCATATTAAAACGAAATCTCAGAAAGCTTGAATGTAAATGAATCTAACAAAACTGGCAACATTCCAGTCTGCTTGGAAGGACAGCCTTATGGACTGCAGAAGGGCACTTAGAGTATGTGCAGTATATCTTTCATCTTCCACCGAAAAGAACAAGAACAAACACAGATTCCTTTTCAAAACAATATCTAAGCTAACGAAGAGTCAGTCAGCCGTCGAATCTAAGAACACAGCCGCCTGCAGCAGTAAACAGTTAGTGAACTTTTTCACTGTGTTTACAGAGGAGCAGGGGGATGCTGGTGTCTCAGGGAGGCCTCATGCCTGTGTCTACGGTGGAACAGGGGGATGCTGGTGTCTCAGGGAGGCCTCATGCCTGTGTCTACGGTGGAACAGGGCGATGCTGGTGTCTCAGGGAGGCCTCATGCCTGTGTCTACGGTGGAGCAGGGGGATGCTGGTGTCTCAGGGAGGCCTCATGCCTGTGTCTACGGTGGAGCAGGGGGATGCTGGTGTCTCAGGGAGGCCTCATGCCTGTGTTTACGATGGAACAGAGGGGTGCTGGTGTCTTAGGGAGGCCTCATGCCTGTGTCTACGGTGGAATAGGGAGGGTGCTGGTGTCTCAGAGAGGCCTCATGCCTGTACCATTTTTTGGGTCTCTTTTATAGTCTCAGTTATAGTTTGTTGCAGTCTGTTAATCCTATATATCTGTCCAGAGCATTCCAAACTACCTCCAGATAACTTGGCAAATAATGTCTCTCTGGCAAGCTGTCCAACTTCTCCTTTCATCTCTTCTGTTGCAAGCTCCACCCTGAAGTAGAGTTCCTGCTTGTCTGCCCTTTAGGCCAGCCTAACCTCCATGGATCCTCCAACTGTACCCAATTGGCTTATCTCCATGTCTGTCAGACCAGCCTGACCACCACTGACCCTCCATCTGTACCTGACTGGCTCATCTCCATGTTCCACCTACTCTTCTGAAGAGATCAAAAACTGTTCCTGAGTACCATGGAGCCTTTACTTAAGAGCTCATCACAACTGCCACTGGCTCTCCTGTTAGACTGTGTTTAGATATTTACTGTGTGGAATCTGAATATAACTTCAAATTGGTTCTCACTGAACTATCTGAAAACCTCCACCAAACGTTAAGACTCTTTAGAGAGGACTGTAAAGTTAAAAGCAAAAGCATCATTATTCATTGTTTTATTCGTTTGCCATCTGGTGTTGACCAGGAGGATGGGCTCCCCTTTTGAGCCTTGGTTCTTCTTAAGGTTTCTTGGTTATTCTCAAGGTTTCTTCTGGGGTTTTATCTTCTCCTTTCACCATAGATTGCTTATTAGAGGCTTGGAATTGGATTCTCTGTATATGTGATTTTTGTAAAACTGCTTTGTGACAACACATTGTAAATTGGGCTATACAAATAGATTTGAATTGAATCAAGCTTAATGTAATCAAATTTACATCACACACACACATCTATTATGTGGGATCACCTAATATGGTAGCTATCCCATACTGAAGGGGCACCTTAAGCAAGCAGGAAGAGATGGGAAATGGTTAACATTTACCTTGATAGCAGAGGTGGCAATCTGCAGGTGATGGAGCCGCCTCAGGGTGCCCTCTCGGTCTGTGAAGTAGGAAGCTGCCAGCTGGTGTAAGAGCTCCAGAGACACGGCCGAGCTGTTCCCGCCCCCCTCGGACTTCTTCCCAAGCTTCTGCTTGTCCAGAAAGATGGTGAGCGACTCCTCACCTTCAAAACAGACGCACAGAGAGCCCAGGCCGTTAAGGACACAGAGCAAGCAGGCCTGCAGTGCTTTCTGGGAGACAAGGTCACCTGAGAGTCTGTGAAGCAGGACGAGCTTCGTTCAGCATGGAACGCAAGTTCGTGATCCTGCCGTTACGAAGATCATAAGTCTTGGTGTCAGTCTGCCCTAACTACCACCACCTCAATGCAGCCAGACACAACAGCATTCTGCAGCTCTTAAACATCAGGCTGACATGTGCTTGCAAAGGGGACAAAACTAAATCTACAGACCAGGAAGTGGTCATCTGCTGCTGGACTGGAACTTCTTTACAAGAAGTAGCCAGAGTGGTAGCAACTCCAAACCTAACAAAGAATATATTTGTTGGAAGCAATAAATCTAGATTAAATTACATCACATTATTCCAAATGGAAAGAATATACAGGTCCACAGGGAAGTCAATAAGTGTAAATGGATCATACTTTACATGTGTATGCATGTTTTGCTTATAAATGAGTGTTAATTAAACCAAAATCCAGCCCAGAAGACAGTGAGAAATTGTCTCGCTTCGCTGTCAAGAAGTCTCTCCCTTTCTCACACAGAGGAACACTGGTATTTTTCACTTCAATCTGATTAGTATGCAGTCAGTTGTCTCATCCTCCTTTCTTCTACCGTGTGACTGGTTAATTACCCAGCATTCACTACAGCTTTTCCACTGCTTTCTCTCATCACCGTAGCTTCACTGCACACATGTATCAATGAGTGGCATCATAATTAGCATCCAGATCTTAGTTAGGAACTAGTTTATGGACAATCTGTCCAACTGATTAATACCACGGCAGCCAGGTCAAAGAGATGGATAGAGTTACAGAAACAAACCAGCAAGTCCCATTTCTGGGGTTCAGCGAGAACCTCAGAGAGTCACAAAGCGCTGGGTACTATGATCAATAAACTGTACTTGTTTTCATAGTTTGACGGCTCACCTCCAAGTGTGGCAGACACTAAGAAATGTGTGCCGTATTTTTTAATCAGGTTTTCGTGGATCTGCTGGAGACTCGGCCTCCTTCCCAGCAGCCGGAGGTTGCGCAGGAACTCAGGAGCCAGGGGCAGCGAGGACTTGAAGAAGTCTCGTTTCTCCGTGGCCAGGCTGTTCACCTTCCAATGACTGAATTCCCTGCAAAAGAAAAGACTCTGTTCGCTTTCCAGTGGCCGAATTCCCTGCATAAAAACAGACTACAGTATTAAAGTGAGGCCCTGCTTGATCCAGTTTTGAGGGGGGGGGGGGGGGGAATGCAGATATCAGCAGAAAACAGGCATGCATAAATATGCATCGATGCATGGATCTGAATATTGATACCTCTGATTTTAATCCGGCGCAAACGTGATACGGTTCTGCAACCAGCGTAGTTTCCATGACTCACTTTGACAGCTATTGTTAACCTCTGCATGAAGACATTGTACTCTCAAACTCGCACCCACAATTCATCTTCCAGCACAAAAATACAGTCTATATCAGCACTTCCATATATAGACTCAGGATAGGGTGAGGTGGTGAGGGGGTCTGGAGGTGCTCTTGGCCTTTGTGCTAATGTCAGAAATTAAGCTAATAGGTAGATTTCACAACACAGCATTTCTTAGCAAAGTACCAGGCTTATCTTGAGTAAAACTTATTCTTCTGTTAGGGCAGATCACAAGATTAGTTTGCTTGAATTTATTAGCTAAAAGGATAGCCTATTGGGCTTAATGCTGTTCACCACGATCTCCAAGAGTTAATTAGCAGAAGTGCTGCCTGTCCGTGCATAAGCTAATGATGATCGATGGTCTTAATTAAAGGGTTTTAGCACCATCTGATTGCACCTGGTGCTCAGCTGGGTAGCGGTGCACATTCCCCCAAACTACACCGAGCCTGATACGCTCTCTCAGGCAGTGGCAGCGCACCTGTGCGCCTTAACACTTTAGCGCTGCTTAATTTTAATGCAAATATCTTCATCTGGAATATTTGGTAAATGCCAGCAGGCACTTTATGGTGCACCTTTCTTCGCTGTAGCCTTATAGCAAACGCCATGTCTTTTGGGAAGAATTACTAGTGGAAATAACATATGAGTTCTGTTTTTTATTTGTAATCAAGACCTATACAACATTAAACAATTATTCTGGGTTTTATGTAACTAAACATGCTCAAAAAAAATTTAGGAATTCGGTTCAGTTGGGGTTTTAAACTCGGGGTGTTTCTGTACTCCTCACAGAACCACTGATGTGCAACATCACGCTCAGATGAATAGAAACGGGGTCTCCAGGCTTGCCTGCATTAGCCTGTCTGTCAAACGCAGGCATGGGATGTGTTCAGCGCTTCTCAAAATCTGCCACTTATTAAAATCACACGGAACGAGGACACAAACTATCGAGAACAACATATAATTAGGGCTCGTTTTCCCTGACATATTGAATTACTTTGTGGTTACGAACAGGAGAATTTCGTGCGGAAGTTGCTTCGTTACACGCGGAGTTAGGTTTGTAGAGCGGGAGAAAATAATGAATGGCAATTACTGGCAACTTCCTTTCCCCAGTGAACTGTGCGCTGCCAGTTCATGAGCTTTCCCAGTGTTGGTGTTCAGCAAAATAATGTACGTCTAGTCACACATACCCTCAAATTTGGCTCGTTCCCTTTAACGTAATATTAAATCATCCAGCAAAAACTGGATATCTATCTATCTATCTATCTATCTATCTATCCATCCATCCATCCATCCATCCATCCATCCAGCCAACCAGCAATTGCACTTTCTTCTCAATAGGATAACCTTTTAGCGCGCTCATATGAAAGCCTCCTGGTTCGTCTGCCTAAGTAGCGTGGATGGAGTATTCAGTGAAATTAAGCTGAGTCGTGTTAATTGTTCACGCGGACTTGCAGAACGTTATAATTACATTTTCAGCTTTGGCGTCTCAAGGGCGCGGGATGTGAAAATCATAATAGCAAACACAGATTTCTCAGACATTAGGTGATCGTATATCATGTCATGCCATTTTGAGCGTGCAGAAAAGAGCGCACATTCATTTGCATTTCCAAATTGCCAGAAGATGACGATTCTCTTGAAATGTCACGAGACGAAGCGATTCAAACTTGGACTGAAATCAACTGCACCACCCTCATCAACCACATGTTGACCTCAGCACTTTTCTCAGATCTAACTGGATATAAATCTGACAGGAATGACGTGACTCTACACGTTTCCACCAAGTCACATGCTTTCAGTAGGGTGGAGAAATACTGCATAGATCTTTCACCTCTAAAGCGGATCAAGCTAACATCATAGTATGTTGGGGGAAACATCTTGGCAAATATGTTTAAGCAAGCCTCAGCAGTAATTACTGAGATGCAATTTATCCATCCACTCTGACTCATCCTGATAAATTATGCTTTTAAATATGGATTACAAATTACAGAAACGAAATGCAGACAAACCTTTGAAAAAACTTTCGAAAAAGTTTTGGCATGGAATATTATATTGAGTAGTGTGCTGATGTGACTTTAAAGCATCTTGCTCTATATTTCCAAGGCACTATTTAACACCCCCCCCTCTCCGCAAAATAAATAAATAAAAATAATAATAATAAATAAAAATTCATACCCTGCTTCAGTGGACCACTGCTCTGTGAAGTAAAATACTGGGCTGAGCTGTTTTTGAAAGTATCACTTATAAAATAACCCAAACAATACTGTTTTTCTTAAAGTGATGTTAACCAGGATTTGGGTTGAATCATATTACACTCAAAAGCAAAGCAGACAAAGCAAATAGGTCAAAATCAAAGGATTTTGCTTTCAGCAAAAAAAACAATAATCCCAAACAATCAAATGAACAAACAAATGAAGTCATCCAACCCAAAAACAAAAAGAAAAAGGTACCTCAGCAAAAAAAGGAGCTGCAAACACAAACAACAATAGTGAATGTGAAATGTGATTCTGGACAGTGGAAACCTGAACAATGTCTTCTGGAACGTTCTACAGTGAGAAATTGAAGTGGCAAATTGCATCAAGTCACCAGAATACAAAAACACTGCATCACAACTGTTCCTGCCCACACACACACCATTCTCTTTTAAATTCCATTTTGAAGCGCATATATCCAAGGTTGCCAGATATTCTCTTCATTAATTCAAAACTCTGACCTCCTATGAAAAAGAAATACAATCATTATGATTCACATCATCAAGCCTTGTGCAACAGTGTTTATCAATTTCAAGGCCCAATTTGTGCATTTTCCTGTAGTCAGTTAACAATGGCTAGAGCTATACTCCCCAGGTATGTATTTTCCTCTTCATACGCTCTCGGTATTGTCTCTGGAAACCAGCTGTTACTAGGTTACAAGGTCCCTGTGGAACTACACCTCACGTCACGGCCCTCCTGGTTGTGATTCCTGTCATCTCGTGTGGCCCAAAGACGCAGAGGCCCAAAGGCAGAGGCTCAGATGGGAGTTCATCCATGTTCCCAAGCTCGCGTGGGGGAGGAGCCCAGCGACATCACCACTCCATCCTGTCTCCCAGCCGTAAGGACCCGCCCAGCGCTATTCTTAGCTGGTCGAAACTAAATAATAGAGCTGGTGTTAGACTTGGGTTACTATTCCAAGTAATACTAAATATGTATTAGTCCAGCATGTCCTTTTGTAGAGCTGACCACCATGCTGGATGGTTGGAGCCCAGCTGAGTTCAGGTGTACAGTGTTCATCTCCACAGCATACAAAAAAAACTGTTTTGCAGTTTACAGCAGGTCTAGAATGAGTTTGGTATCATTACACAGACACATCACTTTATGCAGGAATCCCCATCGATGTCAGGACTGCAGCTAAAGGCCAGTGGAGAATCCCCCAGTGTGGAGTGCACCCCGGCGGGAGCAGGGGAGCACAGTAGTTGGGAACTGGGAGTGGGAAGTGGGAGCTGGAAGGCAGGAGATGGGTGGTACGAGCTGGGAGGCGGGAGATGGAAGTGGAAGCTGAGAACCAGGAGATGGAGGTGGAAGCTGGGAGGCACGTATAGTAGAAAATCCTCCATGAAGCTCAGGTGTTGCCACCCCACCATGCTGGATGCATGAAGACTCTCTCTCTCTCTCTCTCTGGCTGTCCTTTTAGAGAAAGACTCGTTATCAGATCAAAAGGCCAGTGTGATTAAAATGGCTTGCTGTGGCGAGGGTGTGATTGGGGGTGGGAGGGGAGGGGGGGTTTCCTTTTTCTGCCCAGTGAGATCAGTGATGTTTATACATCATAAATGAACCATGAAGCACACACAAGCAATCGCACAAAAGTGTATGCACACACACAACCACGCACACACTCACCCATGCAGCCACACCCCCCCCCCCATACCCACACACATACCCACAACACACCCACTCACATACACTCCCTATCAGTCTTTGCTAGAGCACAATCCACTTTTTGGCCTGCAACCCTTTCAAACAGCACTGGCAGGGCCTCTTGGACTCCATCACGGTTCAGTGGGGACTCTCAGCCCAGATGCTTGGCCCATGCTGGGTTCTGGATGTGCTGGCTCACACACATGCAGGGGGCGGAGGCAGGGAAGTAAAGGGCCAGAATCCACCCACGGAACCAGGGCAGGCCAGAACAGAGCTGCGAACGGCAGGCTTGCCAGTACCAGCCGAGTGCGGACAGCAGCACCAATAACGCACCAGTCTTTTAAGCACATATCAAAAGCACAACGAGCGGCCCATCATAGTGAGTGCAGAAGACAAAGACAATAACGTCTGTCCAGGCAACCGATGTCTTTTTGTTGCTGTTGTTGCTGTTATACTTTAATAACACCTTTTTCTTCTGGGTCTTTCTTTCATTTCTTTTGAGCAAACTAATTTTGTTGTTTTCCCAATTCTAGCAGTACAGCATATTTAGTGATGAGCGTGTGTGTCCCCCCATGCTCATCTCTAATGGTTCGCTCCGACTCTGCATCTAAAGCAGGTGGCGTAGCTTCACCAGCTGATAATGACTCATAGGCTTTGTTCATGTTGTCTGTCTCCAAAGGCAGGCAGTGAAGACAAGAGTGAAGGTTAAAATCACAGGCACAGATTCTGCGCTTTAGTGTATGTATGCGCAAGTGAATGTAGCTGAAAGCTTCTAGGCAATTAAAAAGTACAGTTCAGCCAACTATCCCAGTGCTGCCTAAATGGGGCATCTGGTCGTATAAATTCATGCTTCTATAACTTTCATAATTACTATTTCTGTAAATCCAAAATAATGAAACTCAAATGCTAAATGCTCCCTCCCTTCGCAAATGTCCATAAATAAAATGGAGCGTTTGTTTTTTAATCCAAAGAGCTCAGTTTGGGTGCAAAAATACCAGTACAGACTTTACTGCGCTGGTGAATTTTTGTGTTACATATTTATTCAGAATCATCTTTAAAAAATTCCACATTAAAAGATGGTGCACTCAATATCAACCTCTAGCTAGAGTATTAGAACTCCTGGTAGGGAAGCTCTCCAGGGAGGAGGGTATGTTTTTGCATTCTTTAGTTCTGTAGCACATTTTGGTATCAGCTATACCTCTGGAATCAGGTCTGAAACCAGCTGAAAAGCCCAGGAGCACCAAGGCATCGTTTTAATAGCAGTAAAGGATCCTTTAACTGAGAGGAGATGCTTTTACTCCACATCATCATCTCATCATGGCTTTAGGACATGCCTTATTCAGCCATGGAATAATGTGAAGAAGATGGGCTTAAGATCCCAGGTACCTGCAGGACACTAACATATAACTGTGGGCATTCTGTCATACAAACCACATTCACCACAGAGACAAACAAATCACTTCCATTGTAGGGACATATGAACCACACCACTGTGCTAAAAGATTTTTTTAAACAATAGTTGTGTCACTATGCTGGCTTCGTTCTTCAAGGCAAAAAAAAAAAAAGGTCTTAAAAAATGATTTACATTTATTTTTATCCTTTAAACCAATTAGATATGCGGTAATGAGAACTAATGAGTTTTTCAGGATATGAGGTTTAAATTTTATGTACCACACAGTTCAGCTGCTTACATATTTAAAAATGGCCCCTGTTCTGCTTTTATTCCTCTTATTTAAAATAATGTGAATCTGGGATTGCTGACACTTTCTTTCCACTAATAGTACTGTGACCACAAAACCTCCAATAAGCCAAAATAGGTTCTTTCAAATTCATCTTACAGCTAATAAAATATTCCATTATTGTAGGAACATGCAGTTTCTCCCATTGGCGAGCCACTGATTGGTCAAAGCTAAGCACGGGTGCGGGTGGGGGGTTGCTGGGGGTGTGGGTTACGTATTAAAGACATGACTCACTGTGGTCCTGTGAAAGGCATGAATATGTGTTTTTCTTGTCTTCGTTGCTGAAAAATCTGCCACAGAATGTGAGCGAGAAGCGACGTGAGGCCTGGCCCATTTCTGTCATGTGACTGCACCTGTCCTGACACCTCCATGAAACAAACGCCTTCTGTCTTCAGAAGCCGCTGGAAGAGATTTTCCCCATACCATCTTTTCTATGCTGGAGTTTTTGTTGTTCAAGGAAAGCTCTGCAGAAACCTGTTTTACTTCTTGGTAAACAGAATTATGAAGGGAACCTGTCCAAAAAAAAAATCTATTCACATTTCAGCACTTCTGGCTGCCTGCTACAGTATTATCTGAGTGTTCAACCCAACTGTACAGACGGTTTTTCTTTGCTAGTGTTTGTTTTGCCTGCTAACATTTTCTGCCAGCACATGCCAGAGCAGGAGTGGGTGGCTTATCTGTAACTCACCTGAAGCTCAACCAAACCTCAACTTTAGATTATTTGAGGTTCATCTGTAGATCACCTATAGAACACCTGACGCTCACCTTTAGATTACTTGAAGCTTATGTAGATCACTTAAATCACACCTGTAAACCACCTGAAGGTCACCTCTAGATCATCAGAGGCTCACCATTAGATCACCAGAAGCTCACCTGTAGATCTTGTAACGGGTGGAGAACCCCTGCTGAAAGCGTTCCTTGAACTCGGTGTACTCTGGGCAGCGGTGGAAGGGCCCTTTGTCAGAGAGGAGCCAGTCCAGCTGGGCGGCACTCCGGCCGGACCCAGTGGAGAACAGGGATGGGCTCTGCTCCGGACGTTCAGCCACGGCCAGGAGCCAGCTCAGCGGGCCCAGAGGCGCCCAGTACCACAGGAGCATCAAGAGGAACCATCTAACGACCACGGCTCTTGGCCAACACGACGCCATCCTGCCCAAGGACACCTGTGACCAGCATTCTTCTGCCAATCCTGCCTGACCTGGTATAACAGAAAGGGAAAAGGGTGACGTTAGACAGCTCTGACCCACTGAAAATGTTATTTGCATTACGTGTTTACATGTAATGCAAATACCAGGCTCTAAAGCAAAATACAGGCTCTAAAGCAAAAACTCTCTTCAGCTTTTGAATAGCGAATCAAACTACTGTTCAACACGAATTGAAAATCTTCAGTTCTTCTGTTCCACACCAGTGAAAGTACGGTGCAAGGAAACAACCCTAACCGTTTAATAAAAAACACATTATACTTAAAAGGTATGAAATTCAGAAAAATGAAGTCATGGTTGTGAAAAAAATCTTTCTGTGGGCACATATCTGAGCAACATTGCGTTCAGTGTGTACCAGTGTTCTCTTATAACTTTGCGATATGAAAGCTGCTGTATTTTTGTATGGAAAGGGCATTTGGGTTTCTGAGATATAGTAAACACTCAATTATTCAACAGAGCACTGGGGGGAAAGAGGAATGAAGAAAAAACCCAGAGAATATTTGACACACACGTCAAAAACCAAAGGGCCATGAGTAACCCCATATTAATGAGCACGGAGGCAGATTCAGCATTGCACAATCAAACACATGCAGAAGAAGAGGACTCACTAATGCACTGGTGCATATAGAAAGACACACATTATACCGGTGGGATCTGGGACCATCAATATTCACTGACATTGTTTTCTAATGTTCTTCACAACTCACAATACGAATTAATTTCACTGGGACCAGATGCATGTCCGCATTGTTAATGATGCATGGACTACCTTACTTTCATGTGGAGCTGGAGAAAGAGAGGACTGCAAGACATTTTTAAGGCAATTATTGTGTAGGTGACAGGTCTAAATCCAAATCGAAATCTGACTCTGGAGCACAGTAATAACCATAGCAGTAAATTGCTGTTCATGGTATACACTATATATTCTCTTTATCCAGAACAGAGTGTCTGTACACAATTCATAACTCTGGCGTAGGCCACTGGGTATCTACAGATGATTTTTATGTCCTTCCCCATTGGCTCCTACAAGAACATCTTATTCCCTTCCCCAATCTGGTAGTTCTAATATAAAAAAATGTAATTATTCTCATTTCTCCTGGAAATATATATCTTGTTCATCCTTTTCTCTCCTCCAGTGACAGTCTTTGGTGTATGCCCAGCAAAACTCCCTTGGCTTTATCCGAATATATCGGCTTCGTCTCTATTGCATTCTCCTCCCCTCTGTTCCATCCCTGAGTGTCTGGCTCTTTTCTTCCTTTCCCATTCCCTTCATCCTATTTTAGCTTTTTCAACCCAGGCTTTCACAACTTTGAAATAAAATGGCTGAGGGCAGCAGGCGTTCCGTAGCAAGAATGAATTAACTCTGCTTTTATCATCCCTTCTAAAGGTCAAACTGGCCACCGGAAGGGCACTGACTTCACCTCATGTGATGATTTAAAATCACAGAACTAATGGGGAACACATTTGCAAACTTGGCTACAAAGTTGTTTTTTTCCTAAACGGGACCTTTACTGTCTGATTAGACTCACAGAGCTAAACACACATAATGTGACCACACCATCTCGAAGATGTACTCCGCAGCTATTAACAGGCTCATGCAGGCTTGGTTGAGAGAGAGAGAGAGAGAGAGAGAGAGAGAGAGAGAGAGACACAGATAGAGACTGGGAGAGATAAAGGGAGGGGGAGAAACTGAGAGAGATAGAGACTGGGAGAGATACAGAGGGGAGAGAGAAGGGGGGGGGGCATCCATGATGAACTGCATTACTGTGATGATAACATTCATCAAAGCCCTGCATCACTGCTCCCTTCTCCACTCCCCGTGAGAGAAACAGCACCCCATTTGTCAAGGCGAGACAGAGCAAGTGCTAACGGACTGCCTTCTTCAATCCCAAATAGCGTTAGATCATTTGCACAGCATTGCCAGATAAGGCCCTCAATCACTACGACTAACAGCGCTGACGCGGTGTGTTAAACAGCGTGGTCTTGTGTGAAGCATGGCGTGTTTGAGGTCACGTGACCTCTGCAGACGGGGGCCGGAGGTCTGGCTTCGGCCTTCTCTCAGCAAATAACGCTGGAAGGACAAACTGACTGCAGTCAGGGGGTGAGGAGCTTTGCAGACTGGCCACTAACGGCTGAGGCCAAAGCTGCCAAAGTCGCTCTTTTCAAGCCGAATCTTCTCTCTCTCTCTCTCTCTCTCTCTCTCTCTCTGCCTCTTTCAAACACACCCTCCCCTCTCTCTCTCTCTCTCTCTCCCTCTATCCCTGAGTGTCTCTCACCCTTCAGTAACCCTCACTACCCACTTTCTCCCTGCTGATTCAGTTCATCTCAGCTCTGTGTGCTGTCACTGGGCGCACCAATGCGTTAAAGGTAAGATACTGATGCTGATTCCACCGTGTGGTAACCACGGCGCAGACCAATCCGGGCGACCTTCCAAAGCCGCGTGGTGCACACCCACTTACTGTTTTAACCGTGTTCATCTTGCGGAGGGCGAGAGAGTGAAAACGTGCAATCTACAAGCAAATTTGTACTGAAATACCTTGGCTGACTTCTTCCTGTCTTGCATGAAATTTGCCTTTCAAATGAGGCCGTTGTGAACCATGGTTCCCCGCACTGCGATACCCCTACTGAGGCTTACTGCTCCGTAGCCCCCGGAGATTCAGCCCTAATTATAAAATGCATAAAACATATTGAAAATGCCAGAGAGACAATGGAGGAAATCCTGACTTTAGCCCTGTCATTTACATGTTCATCTTGCAAAATTCAGGTGTCGTTATATTTATCCTCAGCACCCTAGAGAGAACCTCTGAAGGGCACGGGAGTGCCTGGAATTTATCAGTGTGTAATTGGGACCTGTAATGGAAGGAAACATCTCCACATCACCCCTTGTGTCCGAATGTTTTCTGCTGTTTTAAAAGCCTGAGGGGTGAAGGTGGAGGTTGAGCTGAAGACAGCGTGCAGTTCTGCATGGCCTCCACACACCCGTAGGCTTTTTCGGGGGCCGGCCGCCGGGGAGAGGAGGGGAGCAGCACTGTAACTAATTGATCAGATAACAATCATCAGGTGATTTAAAGCTTTGGCGGCCGTTCTGCTAACACAGGCCCTGAAGAACTCAGCGGTCTCCCAAGCTCGCGAGCTGCTCCATAACTTTGCAGCTTTATAGCTCGATTGGGCAGCGGATCAGGAGTCGTAATGCTCCAGTTACCTGCCATCTTGCTCAGCATCTTACCCTCACTGGAAGACCTCCTGTTTCAATGCCCGAGGACTCCGATTTTTAAAAAGCTCCAAATGCTATTAGTATACCAGCTTTTTATGTTGTCGAAAACCATTTTCATTTTGCTTAAGTCGGCAGGTGTCTGTTAATCGAACTGGTCCTGTTGCTAAATTTCCTCTACACAAAAATGATTGTTTCCATAATGAATTAGAATTGTTTCCTGTTATGTTTAGATGCATTAATGTACAGAACACCTCAGGTCATCTCCATGCTTTGCTGTTTCAGCATGTACTGGGGAAAAACTCATGGAAATGAAATGTATTCTGATATCAGAATAGCTCTGCAAATGTACAAAACTCTTAAAGTTTTAGCTGTTAAAGATTTAGGATTCTTTACACCTGCCACTCAAAAGTATTCAGCATTTCCACCATGATATGCTCTACACATCTCTTCTCCTTAAAAAAAAAATACCCAAATTTGTAATGAACTCTTAAAGACAAAATAAATCCACTGCATTTCTGTGTAAATATTACGCACACACTGGGGGATCTCATGTTGATGAATGTTTAATTGTTTGGCATTTTTGATCTTTCCATTTTTATGTGTAAAAACTATAAACTGAAGGAACTGAAGGATCAGCTTGGGAATAGTGACAGAGCCCACACAGTTAACAGCTGTGTTTGGATGCCTGTGTTGGTACAGATGTGTTAGTGTCTGTGCTGGTATATTTGAGATTGTATGCCTGTGTTGGTCCGTCTTGTTAGTATGGCTGTATTGGTATATCTGTGCTGGTAAATTTGTGATTGTATACCTGTGTTGGTACGCCTGTGTTGGTACGCCTTTGTTGGTACGCCTGTGTTGGTACGCCTGTGTTGGTACACTTGTGTTGGTACACCTGTGTTGGTACGCCTGTGTTGGTACACCTTTGTTGGTACGTCTGTGTTGGTACACTTGTGTTGGTACGCCTGTGTTGGTACACCTGTGTTGGTATGTCTTGTTGATATGCCTGTGTTGCCTCTTAAGCACACACTGTGTTCAGGTGCAAACCAACTTTGTGGCAAAAGATTTGCAATATGTACTTTTAATAGTAATTTGGTAAGACAGCTTTTAGCCGAAACCTGTTTTTCACAGTAAAGTGAAAGTTTTATGCGAAATGCATTGATGCGAAATGCATCAAAAGTTGCTGAATATTAAACCAAACAACAACAAAAAACCATCTCAAACCTTCTGACGGGCCAGGGAGCTGTCCAGACCAGTCGGTTGTAAATAAGTAGTGTTTGACAAACATGCAACATCACCACAGAGGTGCTTTTTTTAAAAACACTCAAACATCACAAAATGCCAGCACACGTTGTTTTTTCTGATAGTTTCCAGTGCTTATAGCTTAACCTCCGTCGTGGTGGCCAGTAACACAGCACCTCTGGATCCACTGCTTCCTTTGTTCAGTCTTATTACCCGTGGAAGGAGGCAGACCTGTGGGCCGGTTGGAGACTCTGATGAGGTGTGCAGCAGGTGCACAGCACCACCACCCCCCTCCCCACACGTCCCCACATATCCTCCTCCACGGCTTCCTCCATGCTCAGCTGCAAGGGCAGGTGTTTTCCTGCCCCTGCGGCCTGCGCACCTGCCCTAGTCAGGGGCGAAACCCCTAAAGGCAACTGCCACAGTGTGGAATAGAAACCCGTCAGCACGAGGCTCCAGTACTTCTCCATGGGCAATTTGTTTGAATGCCAATTTTGATGAGAGGATGAAAGCGATGTAATGTTCCCATGTCACGGGGCTATGAGGGGCTGTCAGGTCCGTCATGGGTACAGTTACCGTTTAGAACTGAGACCCCTGACCCCTGACATCACGGGGAGGCGGCTGGTCTTAGCAGAAGACAAGATCCTGCCTCACTCTCCATGTGGACATTTCATACACACCTTCATGCCAAGAAGATAATTAACGTATTTTTCCCATTATAAACATCCAACAGGTTTCACAAGATGCGTAATAAATAAATAAGTATGAAAAAAAAAGGCAAGCAAATAAAGCTACGAAAGAAGAGGTGTTTAATTAAAACATGTAAGCACAGCTAGTTAATTAACAAAGTCAATTACAGAGGTGTAGGCGTGCTCTGAGGTGGAAACATCACATTTTACTCAACAACACCTACCTACCTACTGCTGTTTAAGGATTTGTGTTTGTGTGTGTGTGTTTGTGTGAGCGTGTGTTTGTGTGTGTGTATTACCATGACAAAGTAAAGCAGGTGTGTAGCCATTACAGTAGATTAATCACCGGTTCAGGCAGCAATATGTAATCCAGATGTTCTTTAGAGTTAACAAAGGCTGAATTAAGAGAATTTAAAGTTAAACACAGTAACAAAGAGTGAGACTCTTCCCAGAGTTAAAAACAAGAGCATATGGTTAATTAATGCTCATCAATACTGCCTGCGTTCTCTCCCGGGCTCGATCTGGAAGAAAAAGACCAGAATCATAAGGCCCAGGTGCTTTACAACGGGAGAGAGAGAAGATCTTCATACCAAGGGATCGATGATGTCTTACTGCGATAGTGTCCAGGTGTTGTGTCTCCGTAAACACATTGCAGGCTGTGATCACTTATCCATCACTCAGTTAAGAAACACACCTTAAGGTAATTACCCACGCTGTTTATCAGATTAACACCACCCCGTAAAGACCCATTTGCATATTTCTTGGACTCTTTATGAGCCCGTCCTCCCCAGACAGGTCAGAACGATGCGGCTGCCAACACTGTGCTGGGATGCAGGAATCTGTTGCCAGAGCCTGTGCAAACTCATTTGGTAATTGAGGAGAAAGCATGCTCCCTGTATAAACAGAACTCCCACACACCTCTGGAACGCTCTCTAATGAGGGAGAAGAGACTCGGGAGAGCACGCCCGCACACCCGCACAGTACCCACTGGCCCTCCCGTATCCCGGAACTCACTCCAGCCTCGTTACCATGGTCACCCGCTATAGGCAAGCCAATTATCTGGAGAGCTAGCTAAGCCGGCGAACGTATACAGGAGCTTCAGGAGTCGTTCAGGAGAGCCCACGTAACCCTGCCTCATAAAGAATTCATCGCAAGTCAGGTCATATGAAAATGGGGACACTGAAAGAAACTGAATGAGATTTGCTAGGTTGTCTGTTTATGTGTATCTCCAAATAAGGACTTAGAAACATATTGTTATAACTTATTGACGTTGTTCACGAGGTCCGATAAACCGCACTGACATTTGTTAGGGCACATTACAGTCTATCCAACCGCCTGTCTGAGGCACTTTCATACAAAACACAACTAATTTATAAATAATTTATAAATATGTAAATTATAAGCTTGGACCACCTTACTTCCACTCCTGGGTGACACCAGTGCAGGGTCTTTCTCCAGCTGCTCCCTGCCGGGCGCCCAACTGCAGACAAAAAACCTACGCTCGGTAGCCAAGGAAAAAACTACACACTGACTAGGCTTTACACAATTAGCGAGGGAACACAGAACTAACTCACAAAGTTAACTAAATAAACAAACAGTAAACACCCTAAAGGGTCCTTTTAATCTGAGATGACAAATTATGTATAGTCAGGAAATTCTTATCGATTTGGAAAGGTGAATTTGTAAATATTAAATTAACTCACTGATGAACAACTTCATGTATTAATTATCTATATTACTTAAATTACCTCAGAGATCATACCCTAGCCAACTTTAAGAGTGAGACATGCAGCCCTTGTGTTCCCGTAATGTAAATATATTATGTACACATTCATTTCCTGAAGAGTATAGAGTGTAAACTATAACACACTTGACTCCTTCCTGCACTAAATCACAGACCTTCTGCACTATCAACAATGATCATGATGATTTTTATTATAAATAAAACAGATACAATCTATTATGCTTGTTTTAATATCCTTGTTGTCAGTTATTTGTCTTCACTGTTCACACACTCATTAGATAAACGATAACATTTTTCTGTTTATTCCACGTGAGCAGGAACATTGTTAGAAAGCAGACGTGCTCTCTCCCCGTATTCTCCTGGATTTGGTAATTGATCCATCTTATTTCCATGGTAGTCCTGCTCACGATCCTCTCTGGGATACACAACGCCTACAGTTTTTTGCTACACACTTTGAAAACTCAGCTCTCCTTTGAAAGGCCTGGAATTCCCTGTGGTTTAAAGATGCCACAAGATTTCTGCTGTAATTACAATCCTACTGTTTTTTCCCTGAGGAAGACAACATTGTGTTAAGACGAAAACAAAATGTCGATTGTTTCAAAAGTAATAAATCAATAAAAAAAAAAAATCTATGAAATGCTTTAGTTAATTTCTCATATACTGTAAATATTTTGTCATTTTAACAAAACTAGTTAATAACTATACCACATGTAGTATACCAAACTATACCACATGTGGCCAGATGTTTCAGAGGGCAGGACATGTCCTCTGGGTTCAGTAGCTGATGCGACCCCTAGTGGTGCAATTGCGTAACGTTCTTGGTTACCTCCAGGGTAAATTTCTACGGCATTCAATTTGGAGCCAACACTAAAAATGGATGTATGCTTCACTTCCTGTTTAGCTATATCAGTGAAGAGAGACTGTACAAGTGTAACCTAAGGACATCAAATAAAACTCCAAATTGCCGTTGATACACACGTGTTCGATATGGCTTTAATCTTTATAGAGCCACCTACTGGTCAAATCAAACAGAACAGCAAATGAATATATAAATGGGTATATCAAGATGGATCCCACCCACCTTGGATGGCCCTGCTAACAAACAGCCCATGCTTTATCATGCCATCTATGGCTCAACCAAAGCTACCGTGTTGGAAGTCAATAAACAAAATTGGTACTGATCGATGACCTCACTTCCTGTTTGGTGATACTGTGTCTCTTAGAGATGAAGCACACAATGTTGTGTGGCCTTAAGTTTGATGTCAATACTGAAAAATTTTGCCAACTGGCTTCCTGCATTTTGTACTAATCATTGAATGGCCAGAAACATTTTGGACATAAACCATGTCCAGGTACCAAGGCAGGTACCAAGTTTGGTGTCAAGACACAAAGGTTTTCTTGAGATATGGTCTGTTTTACCTGGAAAACCACCTAGTCGTTAAAAAACATGAAAGCTGAACGAAGGGTGGCATCAGTGCACAGTGCCAGATACATATGCCAAGTCGTGTCAGTACACAAAGCTTTTGTCAGTGGCCTCCACTTCTGGTAGCTGCTTTCACCACTGGATTTGTTAGCACACTGCAGGAAAACACATTCAAGCCTCAAAAGTATCATGGTGATCCACTTAATGCAGTCCCTGTGTTTGCAGCATTTCCAGTGTGTTTCCTGTGTTTCCATTCTCTCACAATAGGATCCTTTTACACTGGCTATCAATAGGACTTTCCAGACATGATCATCAGATCTATAAGAAACAACCTCAACCACTTACAAGAAAGGCTTCAAAAAAAAAAAATTAAAAAATACCACAAAATTAAATCAGGCCATCTAGAAAATCTTGGTCTTATGCAAACCTTGGTGGTTTCTACCCTGGTAACAGGGTAGGTTATCTAGGCAGCTATATCAAAGTCAGTGAGTGTTAGGTTTAGTTAGTGTGGTGATTTTTGAAATAATTGAACGAAAACATTTTATTGAGTTTGTCATTCGATGTCAACTAGATACCAGCGGTCTGGTGAGATCAACGTGAGCGGTCCGGAGAGCTCAGTGTGAGGTCTTTGTGCCTTTGTCAAAGAAGACAAACAAATCAGCAGTTTAAGAGTAGAGGGAAAACCTTTAAATACAGACACCACAGTGTTTGCTATTCTGTGACTATGGGCGGATAGTAAAGACTTTGTTGAAGTCAACTTGTATGAGAGTAACTAAGCAAAATCGGGTCCATATTAATCAAGATGATAGATAACATCACAGAAACATTTAATGTTTGTAACTGAGGGACATTCCATGGATGTCACCTAGAAAATTCCTTTTGCTTATAATATTCTACTGAAGTTGTTTTCAATGGGTATTTTACTATAAGATATAAATAAACATATAAAATGTTTTTTTTTTCCCTTTTATTTCCTTCCCAAGATGGCACCTGAGATCTCTCCCGCCAAAAAGTGCCTTTGCTCTTCCAGACTGCACACTACGCCTGTCTCTGTGTGCCAGCTGTGCCCCTACTCCTGCACAGCTGCACTGAAGCAAACCAATGCTGCCACCAACCACTGACAACTGTCAATTTTCGTAACTGCATATCAGAAATTTGACAGGTTATCTTTCCTTAATGTGCTTTCTTGGCTAATGGTGAGCCCCTCCACACTGTCTCCTTTGTTCTGTTAATTGTGGACACATCATTGAAATGACCATTACAAAACCTCTACCATATTTGATGACATGGTGAAGAAAGATATGTTGGAGAAAGATTACAATGCCCATGTCACATATTAGCTATTATGCTAATAGCTGTGTAATTCTGCTTATTATTCAAATGTTAAAGACTTTACACAGGAGATATTTTGCAGGAACATTGTGAGCTTTTCACCAGTTCCATGTCTGTTTACAGTACCAGTGGATTCCAAAAGTCAACCAGGACAAAGCTGTGATGAGTGTGAGCATGGAAACTGACCGACCTCCTGCAGAGAGCATGTGGGGCTAGAGGATGAAGGCTACTCTATCATATTAGTAGCATGTTTTCAAATCACCATGTACCACTCCACACTCCACACCAGCACACACCACACCAGCACACTCTAGACCAGCACACTCTAGCCCAGCACACACCACACCAGCACACTCTAGACCAGCACACACCACACCAGCACACTCTAGACCAGCACACACCACACCAGCACACTCTAGACCAGCACACACTACACCAGCACATTCCACACCAGCACACACCACACCAGCACATTCCACACCAGCACACACCACACCAGCACACTCTAAACCAGCACACACCACACCAGCACACACCATGGCAGTCCACACCACACTACACCAGCACACTCCACACCAGCACACACTACACCAGCATACTCCACACCACACCACACCACACCAGCACACACCACTCCACAGCACAACAAGCCACACCAGCACATACCACATCACACCAACACACACCACATCACACCAGTACACTCAGGGCAACCTTACAGTCAGCAGAATGTGGAGAGGTTTGAAAATGACTTCTGGGTCTACAGGGTGATGAATAGCACCTACACCCTCTGTAGTCACCCACCTCTATGTAGTCATACACCTGTACACCCCTCTCTGTCAGCGCCTACCTGATTATGTTGGTTTTACCCAATTCAATACTCAATAGAACAACGTAATAGATAATACATTTCACAATGTAGAGAACTTGTCAACTGCAAACATTTTCAAATGAGTTGAAAGTTTCAAATGAGTTGAAGGTTCACATATACCTTTGGTAAAGTCTAAGATAATCACTGAGAAATGTATTCTATGGTAAAGCAAATGTGGAGGAAATTTGTAACATACATACAGTAACAGACACAAAATCCTTGTCTGTGAAACACGGACACAATTGTGTTGCAGATATCTAACAGAATGAGAATGGTTATGTCAATTTTTTGCGGTTAGCGCGTCTTTAAGTTAAAAACAGCACCAGCTTATAATAACAGATGGAAACGTCTCCAAATATGTGCAGAACACTGAAAATAACAGAGAACAATGAAACTGAGAAACATCAGAACTAGGGCAGAAAATAATTAATTAAGGTTTACATAACAGGAAGGAATATTCCAGCATTTCTAAACATCTCTATCTCCCATATCTGTTGCATACGGTTGATTTCTAATAATTGATAATAATTTCATGTTTCACTGTATAACCCTTTACCCTAAAGCACATCTGAACCCCATGAATTACAGAAAACCTTGGAGAAAGCAAAAACACAGCTGGAATTATTTTTACAGTGTTGCTTCAGTGTTTGAAAGTTGCTGACTGTTTAAATAGCTTTTTAGTACTGACCAAGTATGACCTGTCACTACAGTGTGTTGAATGTCACTACACTCTGTGTCGGACTGGTCCAACCAGATTTGGTGCTGCGATGTGTGGAGGTGAAGCAGATCTGCCGTTGCAGGAATAATGAGGATAATACAGAATTGCTTGTCAGGGACATTTTACAACCCATGTAGGAGACTTTCATCAGATGGAAGCCACAGTTGCTGATCTCAGTAGTGTGTAAAAGTGGTTTGTGCATATCAGAATAATTTAGCCTACTTTGGAAGGATAGATGTTAACATGGTGTCCCAACTGAGATGCATAAAGAACACACATAAAAAAAGAACCTCCTGTGATATCATCTGTAAAGAAGAAAATTAGAGTGTGCTTGGTCTAGACTGCATTAAGCACTCACTGCCCATTTTTATTGGTGCACAGGTAGAGACTGTCCGTTAGAGACTGTCTGTTAGAGACTGTCCGTTAGAGACGACACACATCATATGAGTCAGAGATCTGTGAGCTAGAGACGGAACTAGAGATCTGTGAATTATAACTATGAGTTAAAGATCTGTGATTGAGAGATCTGTGAGTTAAAGATCTGTGACTTACAGATTTATGAGTTAGAGATCCGTGAGTTAATGATCTGTGAGTAAGAGATCTGTGACTTACAGATTTATGAGTTAGAGATCCGTGAGTTAATGATCTGTGAGTAAGAGATCTGTTGCCAGACACAAACTGTCATGCCTTATCACACAGTGACAAGTTCAAAATGGCTGCCATTCCAAAATGGCACAAACTGAAAAAATGACATCACAGTACTCTGCATTACTAAAGGAAATTGAGATAAGTGGTGGAGCTATGGTTCCAGAATTATGAGCAGAGATGTAGGCTAAGAATGAAGTCTCTAGAGAGTTCAAAGTGTGAGCATTGTTGTGTTTTGGATCAAGTCTTAACAGTTGCTTTAGTTCTGGGTGTTCCAGATCTGTAAAAATGGTACTGGGTGTGGCTGTAGACTTCTATAGTGGAATTATAGTCACAGGATAAAACACAATTCCAGTAAGATCCTAAATGCATCCTGGTTTTGAGTGAATTAAGTATGAATATAATTTTTGTGCAAACATAGGAAATTCTAATGTTCCTTATGAGTACACATGCTCAAGTTAGCTGAACTTTTGTAAACCTAGAGCACATTTTGTTCTGTAGAAAGCAGCCCTTTGTTCTAACCATGTCTCTACTGCTTTTGAATTCTTGATCAAGACGGAGGAGCAGGAGAAAAGAAAAGATGCACTGAAAGGGGGCAGGATCAATATGAGCTGTAACACAAAGGTAGTCCTTCAACCTGCCCTTCTATATAGCTATTTCATACACACACACACACACACACACACACACACACACACACACACCGCATACCCAAAAGATAGCTGCTATTGACTCGAGCAGTCGATGGCTTGTTCACATGTGATAGTGATCATGCTCGTGTGTGTATGTGCTGTGTATCTCGGAGACTTCCAACGCCCACCTGTACGCTTTGTGCAGCTACAGACCCTGCGTCTATTCACTTGCATGGTTGCACTGGTGAGTGGGTGTCCTGGTAATCAGAACTGGTGCACCTGTGTGTACTGCTCAGGCCCTTGGGGTAACGGATGAAGACAGACGTAGTGTATGGAAAGCGGCGGGGGCCGCCAGGGTCACCTCACACTCAATAGATCCAGTGCAGATCAGTTAGAGGCCCATTACCCTGGAGCACCCGATGAAACGTCCCTTATAGATCACTCTTGAAAAGAATCCAACTCTTGACCTGTTTGAACAGGCTTCTACTGATTTAAACAGAAAGAACACTGGCACCTCAGCACCAAGCGAATATACACAACAGTTTAAAGCTAGAAGATCAAAATCGATGTTTGACTATGGGCAGACCATAGAATTTAGCATCTTCTAGGTACATCTGATGTAAAAGCGAAACATATTTAGTTTTACCCAAATTAACAAATGCTACACACCAGAAGTGTATGTCGTTGGTTTCAGTAGTTGGTAATGCAATAGATTCCTTTAACTACCAAAATTACAACCTGCAGAATGCGTTCTGAGAGAAATATTCAACTCAATAAAAATGTCTGATTCTTTACATTACACAGACAGCAATGGATGAAGTATTTCTGTTTATGACTGAATGACATCTATATTATTGAGCACATACTCTGGGTTCTGTCGGTGTTAATTGAGGTCAGTGAGACTTGTGTGATCCTTTTCATATCAGTGGCTCCTTCTTCATGTTGAAAGGTGATTGGCTCACACATTTTCCTCCGTGGGAGGAATATGAAGTTTGAAAAACACATGAAATCAGTCAGCAACAACACTAAGCCAAACCATGTCTACAAGTTTACTTAAACATATAACCCATAATTATAATACGTCTAAAAAAAAAAAAGAACAGAGAATGCACCACACATAACAACTAATCAGAGACCAAAATGTGAACAAGGCTGGTAAAATATTCCCATCTTGCAGTAAAGCCAAGAATGAATGGCTTGTTCACATCTAAAAATCAAAAAATTGATGTAAACCAGCTTAAGGCAAACACTGTCATTTCTGCACAATCTCTACAAATACGTTTAATATTAAAATGGTTTCTTACTGAATTCAAGGTGAAACTGAATATTCAGAACAAAATGACCCGATGCATGAATAAAATCTGCAGGCCCGTGAAATATAAGCTGTAGTTTCTCCAGAAAGGTCTTCACGATTGAACGTGAGCATGTGTTCGTTTCTTATTACAGTCAGAATTGACCAGGCAGCTTTCAAATACAGTTCATAATGACTCCAGAGTCGAGGATACAGGGGTCTCCAGTAATAAATCGGAAGACTTTAGGTAGGATTCTGAAAAATCAATCCGGTGGGATTCATGTATATTAGGAACGTAGCTTCTGATGTTCGTGAAGGTCATCTGGACAATTTTTTTTTCCCTAGTTGGCAAAACACTGTTCCTTATTTGTCTTTATCAGTGCAAGCATTGCTGAGACTAGAGAAAGAGATCAGTGTCATGAACACAATGGAATATATTTCGCCAGTTTTAATTAACGCTCCGATCTCATTAATACTGATCATGAAGCATGTCCAAATATAGAATCCAATTTAAAGTTTCTAAAAAATTAAAAATGTATACCATATGCTTTGGCATAGAGGTTCTGTCAGACAGATAATTATAGATTTTGCTAGTCGGACAATTGCAAAAGCAAATCTGTGTAAAAGATAACAATACCTGGTCATATCAAATCTCATGAGCTTTACACTATTCATGAAATCTATGAGCTACATTTTTGCTTTAAGTCTCATAAAAGATCTGTGAGTGTGATACAATAGCAGTAGTAATAAAAAAATTGATATAAAGGCATTAGCCTTGGAAACGAGGGCTCAGGACTGATTAATGAGCATCCGTTAATGAAACCGCATTGTAATATTTTAGAGTAGAAAACTTAATCCCATATATAATTATTCAACACCCCCTAATGTTACATTAGGTTTATGGAGGCTGCTCTCCAAATATTTAGAAACTTGATTATGTCTTGTGCCAGTAAGTTGGCTAAACACCTGGAAAAGGTGCTGGAGTATAAAAATGACACAAAATGATTCCATTATATATGTACTGTGAACACAAAATGGTTCCTAAATATATGTGCCATGTTTATTTAATTTTATTTTTTTGCCTGAATAACAGTCAAGGTCCACAATATATAGGCACCATTTTCCAGTATTAAACCTAATCTTGGACTAAATTGGAGTGCCAAATGTGAATCACTGTTGGAAAAAAAAATGTTTTTATCATGTTTTCACACTTGGACCGTTTTTATGGCATTTTCACACCGTTTCAGCGTCTGAGTCATGGTTCGTTTTGCATATGTGAACACAACAAATGAATTTCAGCCCCCAAAAATGAACCAAAATGAGATCACCTCCCGAGAAGGGCTTGGTTCAGTTGGTACGTGGTTCATTTTCGCTTAATTTGTGCACCGTGAAAACAGAGAGGCCTGGGTTCACTTCATGTTTTATTTCACACGTAGACCTTTGAGGCTGTGTCCAAACCAGCTACAGTTCTTGCGGATTAAAAACAATTAAGAAAAACTTCTGAATGTGGAACTGTGTGGTCTCAGGAAGAGACCGTGGCACTTTTGGGTATCTGGAAAGAGGAGCAGATTAAACATCAGATCTGGTCATCAGTGAGGATTCAATCCTCTTTAAAGTTCACTTACAATGTGAACATAGATACACTGAAGTCATTGGAGATTCACTGTAACAGGTTTGTTTAAAAATAACTATATTTGAAACCATGTAGGCTTGTCTACATGTAGGTTTATTCTGGGTCTGGGAACTGGCTCTGTATATACAGGCTGCCTGGATAAATAGTACAGTATTAGTCACCTTTTGGCTTAAACATCAAATGTAGCGAAGACATATTGGGGTGGTGAGTTTAATGTCAAAGGAGAGGTATTAGTTTCAGAACTCTGTGTGTTATTTGTACTACTGCCAGGGTTAGACCCAAGGGTCACAAATGTCCTGTGAAGTAATGACACAGGTCCTGAGACAGTGACAGACACTCCGCTGAATGTAAACAGGCTGCAAAAAACAGGTATTAAAAGGAGCCTTGGATGTGTGTCGATACTGTGAGTTTTATCTAGGCATAATCCCTAACTCCATTACAAATAAATCATTCATTTAGCTTAGTTACTTCAAAAGTAACTACGCTAAAACCTTCTAAACCTTCTAATTTCATAAACATGTCCATATCATCAACTAGATACAGTAATAAGCTTTAATCAATGTCCTTTCCCTCTACACAAAGGTGCAAGTCCAGCTGAATTACATGGAGAGCATCATTAAGCCATACAGTAACTTTCCACTGCAGCAGACATACACAGGTTCAGTGCTCTGCAGTGCATTAACCTGTTTATCGTGGTCTGCTGTGTGGGAGAAAATAAAGCAGAAATCAGAATGAGATCAGAAAATAGCGGACAAGACAGAGGCACATAATACCATGATGCATAATACATCATTCATAATACATAAATGATTGCGTTTCCATTTCATGTTTGTGTTACATCATACCTTAAGTGTTACATCATACCTAAAGTGTTACTGAAACACCTGGTTACACCATAACTTAATGTATTGATTTGAACAGAGACAAACATGTCTGGGTTTCTTTCGAAATGCTCACAGATTATTGCATGGCATTGATCAGAGAGCCTTAACTTACTTCCCCCTCCCCCAATCCCTGCCTGGGTGAACCTGCCCAAGAGTAAGAAATAAATAAACAGATAAAAAATAGAATCAACAGTTGAGAACTTTCTCTGTATGTGACAAATACACACACCTACATCACGCCGGTATCACACCTTCAACTCACTATTAGACATTAAGAAATTCATTCAACTAATTTAGTTTGAAAACAGTGGGGAACAGTTCTACTATCTGTGATTTGCACTGAAAACAAATTCCTTCTTCCTTCTTAGTTACTCTTCCTGGTCTCTCTTGATCAATGATGTCTATGTAGAACTAACAAGCAAATGAAGCAGCACCTCCCATTCTTTAATGAAGACTACATCATTGCTAAAACCAGTGTCTATAGTAGAAGTTGTGTCTTATAGCCACGAAGGCTTACCCTAGGTTGTTTACTGGAAAATCATTCGTGAGCATTTTTCTTCTGGTTGAGACTGCTGTCTAAGTACCGACTAAGATGGCAGGAGATGTTGGGAGATATTTTTCTTGACAAAGATTCTAATCTAAAAGTACAAAAACAATGGGATGCAGACAGCTGAGTGCTTTTCGATTGGCCAGGGGTGCTGTCAGTTAAAGACGAGCAGAAGCAGAACTTCTGATCGATAGGGAGCAAAGCAAAAAGACATAAGAGATAAATGGACACGACAGCCATATTTTCAAAGAATGTTTACCAGAGTAAACAGAGAAGCCACTGTAGACTGTACTGGAACTCAGCTAAATATGGTCCCTCATCTTTGGATGGATTTTGTCAAGGTTGATTTGCAGCCTGTAAAACAAAATATGCAAATAATTGGTAATCCGAATTAAGCAGTTTTACTGGACAGCATGAGCTGGAGAGATTGAGGCTTTTCCATGAGCAGTAATATAATACACACATGATCCTCACCAGGCAGCTATACCAAAAACATTGTAATATAAGGGAATACTTAATTGCTACGAAAATAAAGTCTAATAATAATCCGATCCTTTCTTAGTTAGTCAGATTGGTGTGATTCAAACTGATTCAAACGTTTACACACATCTCTCAAAATATAACAGATGTGTATCAAAGATTTTGCTGACTGATTTTTGCAGGTCTTAACCACGGTCCTGGATGCTGGTATTTCTCTTGTGTTGCTTTGCTATTATAGCTGCTGTTATTGTGTGTTGCTGTTCAGTGATTTCATCCTTAGATAAATAACAAATCTAATGAATGGATTGGATCTGCACGTCCTGAATTGCCATTAAGCACGATGTACTGTCTGTGTGCTACAGCTGAAGTCTGAAATCTTGCGGCTAATCAATACCTTGTTGAAATCCTCCGTTCATGTTACACATATTTATCAGGTTAAACCCCTAATGTCTTATATCAACCAAATACTAATTTTCAGGCTAAAGTTAATCCACTGCCAGCTGTGTTTTTGTAAAATTAATCTAGGATTGCAAGTCTCTGTCCATGAGAAATTTCAGGCACAGAGGACAACACAATGAGTCTGAAACCTTTTTCTACTGCAGCAAAAATACAATGAGTCTGAAACCTTTTTCTACTGCAGCAAAAATACAATGAGTCTGAAACCTTTTTCTACTGCAGCAAAAATACATAAATGTTTACATAATGTAGGGTTACGTGCACATTATGCCCTCACCGATGCTGTTTCCATCTTTGCTATAAGAACGTGTAGGAGAAAGCCTTACATGCCTGTCAGTCGACAGGAGGCTGGAAGGTTTTGCTGCCCTTTGGGCTGTCTGATGCACCACGCCATTGTTCTGGCCCTCCGTCCATAGCTTCCCCAAGAGAGCTGCCAAGTTCAGGGGTGTAGACAGGACCAGTGACCCCTAACAAAAAAAAAGGCTGGGGATCACTGTGGCGAGGGAGGGCTGCTCTTCCCGCAGTGAACATCATCGGAGAGGAGGGAGGCATGATGAAACTCGTCAGATTTGTGCTCTCTATTTTGCTCGCCATGCTATTTATTAAATAATGCAGTCTGGCTGCCTGATTCCCTGAGCTGACTGTGTGGAATATCCCCACAGGAAGTAGCCCGGAAAGTGCTGCCATCGCACTAACGCTGCTGCCAAATTAGCTTAGGATATTTTAACATCCATGTAGGGCTCATAATATGTGTGTGTGTGTGTAATTGTTCGTGCGTGTGTATGTGTGTGTTTTGTACATGCATGTTTGCTGATCTTCTCAGCGGTGTGATGTTGCCTTTGTGCTATCTTCTTGAGTGGGCTTCGGAGGGGATGCCAGACTCTCCTGGAGGGGCACCACCAGCTGCAAAAAGCCAGTCCACGAGGACGCTTCCGCTACTACGTCAGTCCCACGGACTCTCAGACCGCGGAGCGAGAGAAGACAGCACGTGGGAGACGAGGCCTGACGCACACCAGCATCTCTGCGGCGTCTCCGTTGGTGTCGCCGTGGTGTCTCCATGGCGAGCCTGCAGCCTCATGCATGTCTTTGCTGAGTTTGTAAACATCTATCATCAGTGTCACACCACAGAGAGGTTTGAGGAAGGGTGTAAGGCTGTTTTGCAGGGTGAATTTCAGTCTCTTTTCCGGAGCACACAGCACTAACTGCAGTGGTGTAGGAAAATCATTATCCTGAGTGGCAGGTTAAAGTAACCATGTAGGTTCATGCTTGGTAATGGGAGGAGTGGATAGAGCTTTCAGCCTCTCTATGGATAAATGCCTTTTTGGATATATTTGGATCAGTCCATCAAGGTCAATAAACACTAATGGACAACAAAAAACACACACAGATACCTGCCTGGTGGATCAGGCCTATAAAGCTTTTCACTGTTACTAAATGCACATCAGAGACGAGGAGCCCATCCACGAGTCTCCGTGAGGAAGAGCTGAGCTTGGAGCAAGCACAGCACCTACGTCACAGGAAGCCTGGAGAATCACTCCCAATCTCGTCTCCTAGTTTCAACTCTGCCCCAAACATCTCAGCTGAAAGAAGAACGAAGCAGGAGACACATGAGTGTGTGTGTGTGTGTGTGTGTGTAAGGAGAGACGCTTTACAGAGCTTTCATTGATGAGGCATGTTGTGTTTAAGTCTGTGCATGTTCTAGTCATTCCGGAGGCTGGTGAGGTCCCAGTTGGACTTGTATAAAGAATAACAGGTGCGGTCCACGTGTCCTGGGGGCCGGGGGGAATGAAGGAGCGCAATACTGCGTGACCCTTAGGCAACATCGCCATGCCGACGCCACTCATGCACCTCTGTACGACCTGCACAAGCTCCCGGGAGTCAGCTGTAGCCCAACAAAGTCTGTTTGTGTGTGTGTGTGTGTCCTTTGCTTTCTTTGCAGAACTCTGATGTCCCATGGATAATAGATAATATAAAACCTCAGACACACCTATTTCATTTTTTAGTTAGCTAGATATTTTTTTATATATAAAAAGCTTTTATTTGAGAAGAACCAAACATATTTCTTGTTGTATCAAGGAATGTGGTTGGGGTTAAGATAAGCGCTCCACAGCAGTGCTTAGCGATGCGTAAATAAAGCTGTGTTCAAATACAGGTTTTTGTACCTTTGTGTTTTTCTTGCCGAGCCTCCAAAACATGACCTCTCCTGCTCTGAGTAACCTGTGGTGCACCAGACAGCACAGCTACATTACAGTAGTCCACCAGACTCTCCTGTCATCACGGCTACGTTACAGTAGCCCACCAGACTCTCCCGTCATCACAGTTACATTACAGTAGGCTGACGGACTGTTTCCTGGCTTGAACTGGCCGTCCCAGACATATTTCCTTCAGAGCATTTAAGGGCTTTTTTTTGCATAGCAGCATCTGTTTTCTCGGAACAGGTGTGTCTCTTACACCCTCCTTCACCTCATGCCAGTCATCGAACCGCAATGGTGAGTGAAAACAACGATATACCCACCACACGGTGAAATCTGCAATCCCCTTATCTCAGTGTATAGTGTATAGCATATAATATGCACTATAATAAAGACAGATAGTATGTAGCATTTTTCACTCTAAAAAAAAAAAAAAACTATATCCACAGAGTTTTTGACCTTATTTTCCCCATGTAGGTTTCTCTCAGGCCTCCAGTGTGGACACCCACAGGAGTGGAGACCACAAGAGCACAGGAGTGACACTTGGACTCAGAAGGTCCTTCCATGCCTGCCGTAGCTGTCTGCATGATAAGTAGGTCAGAGCTCCTGGAACATGGCACAGAAGTAGCCACACACGTCGATAATTTCCGCATCTGATCGTGTGAACGCAGCAAAAAAATGCTGATGGAAGCTTCCGGTACCTCATATAAAGAATTCCTATGAAAACTGGCAACACCTTTATTATAATGCCCCGAATTATATCTAAATATAATATATCTAAATATAATTATATCTAAATATAATTACTCTGGAATTCAGGCAACTCAGTTTCTCCTATGGGGAGCATTCTTACCCAGTGCTGCCTCCTCTAAAGATGAATTACTATGTTTCAGATTGTGCTGAATACAGTTAAACCTTGCTCAGACACAAAACTGCAAAACTAAGGCTAATATCAAGTTTAAAAGTATGTGGGGGGGGGGGGGGGGGGGGGTTTGGGGGAAAATAATATC
>JAOYMR010000015.1:11457741-11466643 GCA_025802075.1 Tenebrosternarchus preto | reverse complement strand
CCCCCCCCCCCCCCCCCCCCCCCCCCCCCCGCCCCCCCCCCCCCCCCCCCCCCCGAGGGGAGACAATAATCTCAGGTTTGTCAAAGTCATAATAATAGATAAAAACAGACAGTAAACCCAGTGCTTGACAGTCCTTTGTCTTTAAGGTGAGTGATGGGATTATGGACCTCTTCTATTCGGTAACGAGCGGACTTCACTTCACGGACAGAGCATGCCTGCCTGCTGCTCTATGTGCCTGCTGCTCTATGTGCCAGTGCCTGCCTGCCTGCTGCTCTATGCTGTGAATGAGGCTGGCCTTTGCTGAAATGTTTCTTCCGCATCAGGCAGAGCTGTTCCAGTTCATGCACATTTGTGATTGTCTTATGCCACCAGGCTGTTTCAGATCACACAGCCGCATTTCAGCTAAGGGTCGAGGTCCGGACTCCAAAGATTTTTCTGCTCGAGCTGTAAATAACTAGAACGCCTGACACCAATTGCCTTATCATTTTCCAGAGACCATTATCCTAGAGGCTCGTGAACATTTTCCATCAGTGGTCTTGATTGTTTAAACCGTTTGTTCAATAAAGATATGGCACATTAGAACGTCACAGGTTTGTCTTCATTATTATGATTTGGTTCTATTTCAGTAACCAATCGTGTAGACTGTAAAGCATGCGGAAAACTATTTTCAGTTTATATACAATGCTCAAGAGCATCATTTACACTGGACTCAAGATTTGCAATTTAAATTTACAATTTAAATTATGCAAAGAATTTTCTAGGGTGTTCCAAGTCTCTCTTTAGGTAATACAGAGTTCATGTCAACTTGTCTTGAGCATAAATTAAATTCTGATCAGAGACTTTGGAGAACAAACCCAAAACTTCTGGTATCAAACAGGCAGTTGCTGCCTTTGGTCAGAGACATTTTGACCAATCTAACAACATCATTAGGGTCCACTTTAGAGGCAGGAGTGCTGACTCAGCCTAATGGACTAATGACTTCTGACTTGCACTTTAAAGGCAAGACAGTCATTATTCACCAAAGCCTCCTGCCCATATCAGTAGCCCTACCTAATGTGAGCCCTGCTCCTCCGTGAGCTTTACAGCGCTGGGGCAACTCCTCACACTTGGCCCATTTTACATCACCTTGCTACGGAACTTTGCTGACTAGTTCGAATCTATAAAGTGGACTGGTGTTTTGCAATCTCTCACATTCAACAAACTTATATTCTGTGTACGTGTGTGTGTGTGTATGTGTGTGTATGCAATCTGCAATGTATGTATATGGAAACCCTTGAGTTTTGGCTTTTAAAAGTGCATTGGATACAATGATAAAAACTAAAAACGTTCATTAAAGTTGAGTGAGTGCAATTTTTCAAAATCTGACACGTTATTAGGTGTTGGTGAGAGCTGTTGTGGTTGTGGTGGTGTAGGGAGGTGTGGAGAGCACACCATCAGCCAGACCAGGCCAGATCAAACCAGACCACACTAGACCAGGCTAGATCAAATCAGACCAGGCCAGACCAAGCCAAGCCTATTAGATGTTTTCCCCTAGAAGCTGATATCAACCACCAAGAAATGCTCCAGACTCTTTCTATCCACCCACCTGTCTCTGTCTCCATCTCTGTCTTTCAATCTTTGCTAAAGTCTTTTCACAGACTGATGTTCTCAATTTATGAATACATAAAGAAAAAAAGGATTATGAGAACAGAAGAGGAGAAAGCAAATCATGAAGAATCCTAATCATTCGTTATGCTAATGCAACACTGAGGTCATATTTTTATGATCTGCAAATCTATAATTAGATTCATAAGTCTGCATGTGTAATTGTAATCCAAATTTTGCAAGCTAAATCCTTATATTGCAATTAAGAATCTTAATTTACAGCTTTACAGTGGTCATGTTTTGACTTACAATTTACATATGAACAACTTTCTTGCTATTTATACCATTCAGAGGCCAGACAGCCAGCACACCATTAGAACTGCATGGTTTTAACTGCAAGCCTTTAACTCTGTAACAGGTTGTAAAGTGCAAAGTCCAAGTGGATGACTTCATCTGAAATAATCTGTACCTTAGAAAACAGTTTGTTTACAAGTCAAATTCTTGATATTACAAACTGTCAAAAATATGTACATGAAATAGAAACTGGGTAAACCCAAGAGACATTGAATTGAATGTTTGATTAATGATAAACTGAAATGTAAATGAAAAACATACATGTGGATGTTATAAGAAAAGAATTACAGTGAAGTTGAATCTTTTATAAATCAGAGTTTTGAATTTTTAAACTGAAATGAAGCTGAGATTTATAAAATTGCAATTTCAGACCGTCTTCCACACACAGTTCTGACAGGGAAACAGCCGCGTCGCCTGGTTTGGTTAGCCATCAGCAGAGTCCACTGAATGTTCAAGCAGTGTGGGGGTAAGATAGAGTGCTTAATTAGTGGTCTGGGAGAGTGTGTTCAGCAGGGCACAGGTAAAGAGAGTGGGGGGGGGGGGTGTTGCCAACCGAGTGCCCTGAAGCGCAGGAGACGTCCATAACTCCACACGGGGCCACTTCATCAGTCTGTAATGAGTTATGGACGTCCGTCGGCTGCGCTGCGAAGACGCTGAAGGAGCTAACGCCGCTGCGGCCAGGGCAGCGCTCTGACGGGGAAGTGGTGAGCTGCGTTTAAAAGCCGTGAGCTGCACCACAGCAATGCTGGTTTTTCCGAGCTGGGTTTTTTTTTTTTCCAAGGGGTGGAAGATAGCAGCCTCCAATAGCAGCCCAGTTGTACTTGAGGGAGTGCAGAAGCGTTACTGCAGGGCTGTTTGCACACAATATGGATTTTTTTTTTTACCATGAATTTCACATAGTGTTGATAAGAAGCTGGCTAAGACCAAGTTGCCTGATCTACAAAAGTCACAATGTTCCTTTAAGGTCAAACAGACGAAGATGAATTGAGATCTGTTTTTATGTCTACAGTACTTGAAGACAAGGTCTTCAAACTCACACTTGATCCCAGCCCATGTCTATAGTCATGCAAACACATTGCGTGCTGTGGATGAAAGATTGAGATAAACATCCTTCGTATCGTTTCTTCTTAATTTGCAAACATTTATTACTAAATGGGATTTTAGTGGCAGAATTATGGTGATAACGTTTTACTTTTTGAATCATTTTACATGAATTCTGTTGACCGTTGATAAGAACTGCAGTTGCTTTTCAGTCATCTGAATGATGAATGCATGCGAATGGCCAGCTGTGTTCCTGAACACCACACCGAGCCCCAGTCTCTAGTCTCTCGTTCCTGAGCATCGTGGCACAATACATTTGCTTCTGATAAAAGCTGTTCCGTTCAGACAATCACAATGACAATCCCACACAAAGGAGCGGTTTCACTCCCGCCCACAGACGAGAGCAGAAGTAACGGGGAAGCATTGCGTTATTACCCACATTCATAAGAGAAAGAGGAGCTATTATGTCCCTTCTGTCTGCAGGAGACGAGAGGATCTCTGTGACCTTTCTCTCTCCACTAATCTCACCTGATGCCGTGACCTTTAGAGGCCTGTGTTAAAAATTTCACGACAACGCAGACCCTCACCTGCATGGCTAACGAGTCTAGAAAAACAGATCCAGAAAAACAGCCAAAGCCTGAAATGAATGCATGATGAAAACATGCAAGAACTGAGTCGCTGGGGAAGGTGGTGTAGCTCTAGAAAAACTAACAAACTAATGTTTATTTTTGCTGTACTGTAATTCATGAGACAAAAAAAAGAATCATATTTGTTGTTTTGCTTCAGTGGCACCTTTTTGTGGTCCACATTAAGAAGGTAGTGCTGCCTCGTTCTCTCAGATCTACCTTACCTGTTTAGCTGTTACGTGGCTCCCAGGACAATAAGGCAGCTGTGAGAACATCTAGAACCCACTGCTTCAGTAAGCTGAAGTAAAGTGGTGGGCTGAGGTGAGCCTGGGACAGGCAAACGCCCAAGCCACCTCCACGAAGAAAGATGGCCTGACACCTTCCACAGCCATTTAAACTTGTTCATCTTGTGCTTTAAGCAGCTCAGGGGGTAGGTAGGACTAACGCCTGCGAGGAACTCTGAGTCACTTAGCCAAGTCTCACACAGGGAGCATTCTATACAACCCTCGGGACGACAAATAAAAATGTGCAATAAACTGTTAGTGGGTGTCTGTCTCTGCACTGTGAAATATGTGTGGACAAAAGAATTCTACATTTAAAGATCAGATGTCACGGGCATTAATGCTAGACAGTGCACTGCTGCTGAGATCCACGTGAGATCTTCACTGAGGTCTGTCTCTGAGATCTTCATTGAGGTCTGTCTCTGAGATCTTCATTGAGGTCAATGTCTCTGAGATCTTCATTGAGGTCTACGTCTCTGAAATCCTCACTGAGGTCTATGTCTCTGAGATCTTCATTGAGGTCTATGTCTCTGGTACCAGTGTCCACTGCTACCCACAGCAACCCCAGGTAGAAACATGTGCACAGAGACTCAAGCACGGATGATTTAAATGGCTTGTAAGAAAAGCTTCTGCATCTGAGACATCATGATTTACTCCCTAGATCAGCACTGCCTGGGTTATTCTGTGTCATAAAGTTTTTGTTTAGTCCTGAATGCAGCAGATGGCTTTAATCACATTTATAATGTAAAGCAGACCTGTTCCACATAGAACTGAACTAGTCACAGGTCTGAGATGCTGACAACAAGTAAACAGAGCTGTTTCAGTGGACCCAGGCAGGACACAGGTCTGGGCTGAAGGGCATCTGATCAGTGGAGCTATTGGCGGTGTTTCCGATGCGCCTGGGTCCTAATCTCACAAGCAGCCTTCGTCTGCCGGAGATTTGCTTTGAGAAGGGAGTAGCTGATAAGTGAGCGAGCCACAATCAGGAGACCTGGTCTGATTCCAGCCCAAGAAAGGCAACATGGTCTTAGGAAAAAGCTGACACGGCGAGAAACTTATATCTGGAGGAGATTTTAGTAAAACATATGCCCATATGAAATGAAACCCGCTGACCATCTCTTCTGCCCTTGACTTGTTCCAAGAGTGTTACTGTAGTCTTTTCTGTGTCAGGCAGGATCCAACTGATTAATGCAGTATGAAGCTACACACAAGATATGCATCACAGAAAGCCAGATCATCTATTACAAATGCATTTGTACAGGCTTGACATGACTGGTAACATTAAATCCTGCAATGCACTCTGTATGGATTGGTGATACATTACAAAAGATGCCTGCAGCATGCATGCAAACAGGTAGGAAACTGCAATATTTAATGTAAGGCACTCAGGGGATTAATTATCTCTGTTTCACATAAATTAAACCACTGGTCACAAATATGAATATTAAATGAAGTAATCCAAAAGACAGACCACATAATGTAAGTGGTGACATTTCATGATCTCCCATGTGTCATCTAACAGGAATCTGAAACAATAAAGCATAATATACCTGTCGTGATGCCCTTTTCAAACACCCCCCTCCGAACTGACTGTGGAAGCTGTTAATTAGATTCCCTGCTGTACTGTACAGCCTCCTTTCAAAGTATAAAGGACTCAAAATTTGGAATTTCAGAAGGTTTCGGTTTGATTTCACAAGTACTTCTCTCATTAAAATAATCAGTCTTCTAATGATTTACTGTTATTCTTTCCCTGTAATAATTACTTCCAATTACAGTTTTCCATTAATTTCAAATTATTTCAATATCATATTCAAATGCAGGGTTGCCATTGGGTAAAAATAATTCCAAAACGGTAATTCATCATCTTGTCTCTGAGAAACGATGACACGACGCTTTACAGTACATCAACATTCCGAACATTAATCTTCGTCTATCCAGCTCTGACTGAACACATCTCGTTACTCTGGAAGTGTGTCGAACGCGACGCGTTACTGTGGAATCACACGTGTGTAATTTGCTGTTTCCACGTCTTATGGGTGGGTGTTAAAGGACGCTACTCAATAATCACGTTCGGCGTGACGAGATTATCAGTGGATCACGCGTGTCACACACTCGACAGTGCATGTGTGTGTTAGGACTCAGACTGGCTAACCAGCTGTGGTCATCAACCTCCCATCATCGTCACGGAGACGAGGGCAGAGGCTACACGGAGACCATGTGGAGAAATCCAGCGGCCCCCTGATCTGTCCCATCTCACTGTTATATACACTCACCGATCTCTCACACTTCCACCATTACTGCTAACAAACTGCTGAACAAACAGAGACTTTTTTTTGGAAAAAAAAAAAATGAGGGAAGTGGATTTAGATAATGGGCACCAACATATCTGTGGCCCCTTCACCTCCTGCATTAGCATACGATCTGCATCTCCGTATCACAGTGTGGATAATGAACGACCTCGTTTTATCCTTGCATTTGCACCTGGTATTTATATGCGTCCCCGTGGTCTGCATTGTAATGAGATGTCATTTCTCACACACATAGACACAAACACACCATGGTGGCAGGCAAGAACACTAACGACAATGCAGAAAAAGGCTGGGCACAAATGATCTTAGCCTTTATCTCCTTTACCACTATCAGGAAATATAGTAATAACGGTTTAAGTACAGTTTAAAAAAAATGCTTAAGCATAGTATAATACAACTCTAACTGCAGCCAACGGAAATGTGTTTGCAGGAATTGTAATGGGAGCTTCCGTCAACGTTACCACGGTGACGCAGTCACTGTCCATTGTGCAGGCAAGTTTTCTCCTTTGATAAAATCTGCAGATGAAGGGCTCCTGTGGGTGTACACTGGAGGTAGTTTCTCCCCATTATGAACACACTGCATGGATTGTGTTTACAATCGCCCCAGGTACCATACCAACTGAGACGCACTCCCTCCGGGGGGTGTGGCCATGCTGATCGCATCCTGACCACAGTGTGTGCCATGTACATTTACACCTGCAATTAGCATTTACACCTTCAATTAGCATGTGAGTTTTTCCCAATCCAGATAAGAATGACATATACGAACTAAATTGTTAAGCTTGGCTGAAGAAACCCTTTGTGATGCTTGGCATTAGAGCTTTAAGAAAGTTGTGTTGGTATCATGTCAAACATTACATCCTAAGATAAGAATCACATCAATGTAACATTTTTAAAACTTATGTCATTATTGGGTGTGTATGTGTGTGTGTGGTTGTGTTTGCGTGCATATTTGTGTGTATGAGTGTGCTTTTGTGTGTGTATGTGTATGTGTGTGTATGGGTGTGCTTGTGTGTGTGTATGTGTATGTGTGTGTATGGGTGTGCTTGTGTGTGTGTGCTCACATATAAACGTGGTCCTGATGTAACTGGTCTCTCCAGCAGTTACAGCAGTGTGAGAGCTGACCCTGTTGTTGTATGTAATTGCCTCCAGCTTGAAGTCTGTGCACATTGCCCAGCACACAGCAGCCAATTAAGATTCAGCAACAGTTCCTTATTGCACCCTGCCCCACCCCCCTTTGATCTAAAGGAGGTTCCTGTACACGGGTCCCTGTGTTCCGGAGCATTCCAGAGTGTTCTGGAACACTGGACATTCCACCATCAGCTGGAGACCATGTATGCTGGCAGAGGGTGGTATCTTAATGGCCCGCATCGCCGCGATGTGGCACCCGCAGTGTGAAACAGCTGAGTGCAGATCTCTTCAACCACGCTGGTGCTCCATTCCAGGGCGCAGACGTGCATCAGCAATTACAGCTATACAGGAAAGTGACAAGTTGTTTTCTAGCGCAGGCAGAGAGGTCTCCGATTCGCCACGTGGCCGACAGCTGAGTTAGGTGCTTCCACAGACTCCTCGGCGGTCGCTGTTGCTAACGGCGTACGAGTTTGTGAATCGAGGCGCTCGTGTGAACTGCATAGTTTCCACAAGAAACTGGTGACAAAAGTGTGCGAGTGAAGACAGAACAAATGGCCTCTGCCGCAGTGGTTTCGGTGCAGATGAGTGTCATATCTGAAGAGAGAACATAATTGATGTGTCTTTTTATTACAGAGCGTTTACTTGGCATTGGACAGGGAATTACCCAATCCATTTAAATTAAGAGTCCCCTCTATTAAGGGAGTAAGAATCCCCCCCCCCTTTAAATTAGATTGTAGCCTACTCAAGCTTATCTAATGAATGACTTAATACACTATACCATAACCAACACGGACCTCTTAATTTAGGCATCCTGCTCAGTAATTTGACTCTAACACAAACAGCCTATGTAAATGCATTTCAGTTAGTTTCTCTAAAGTAAGTGGAAGTGGTGTTTGTGGTAGAAATAAATTGGGTGATATATGTGCATGTGTTAATGATACTTTCAGATGCACACCTACTGCAGGCATGCTAAATGCACTTCACCAGGAAAGGCTTGTTTACTTAAATCTTGGAAAAGTGTAATGTTTACTTTGATATTAATTGAAGATGTTTGAATTTTTATGACCTGCTTTCATATTTTATAATATCTCTCTCCTCGTTTTGTTTTATTTGTTTGCTAGACTTTACTGTATAAAAGTGCATTTATATTGATGGCACTGGAATGTTTTAGTAAAACAAGCAAACAGACAAACAAACAAACAGGAACATACCGTCCCCCAGAATGCTCTGCTGTGACCTCTGATCCCTGCCCTTTGGCAGGATTGTGTAAGGTCAACATGGGCTTGCTGGCCAGAGCTGAGAGGTTAGTGGCCTATTTCCTGTTGGTGACCTATTTCCTGTTGCATTTTTCATGAATCTAATGTTTACTCAGGAAAAAAACAAACTATTCTTTTGAACATGGTGACTTACATATGAGCAGAGGAAAAACGGAACTCATCACGGAGACGATCGGTGTCTCTGTGACAGTGATCGGTGATCTGTAACAGGTTGGACTCACGTTTGATACGCCACCCGTAAAACAACCCGCTTGGACCCTTCTTCTCCAGCACATCTTCTCCAGCACATCTTCTCCAGA
>JAOYMR010000015.1:11450241-11455241 GCA_025802075.1 Tenebrosternarchus preto | reverse complement strand
TGGAAAGGTATTAGCAGGCCCAAAGCTTAAACAGCAGCACCAGTCAGACGTCCATGCAGGAAGACACCCGTCAAAAGCCCAGAAGACCAACCAGCACCGTGCACAGGTTTGACAACAGACTTGCACTCAGATAAGCCCTTACAGATACATGCAGATTCCTCTCCCCCAGTGCACTGGAAATTATAGAGTATGCTGATAATACAGTTTCCACTGTGCATGTTTAGGAGATTGAACGCGTAAGCATACCCAGATTGCGAAGGATGACTGCACTCCCGTCTGTTCTGCGTGTATCGGTTATAAGGGTAGTCAGAGAGCGCGTCAGCGCGTCCCAGTCCGCGCTTTCAGTGACGGAATGCAGCGCCTCTCCTCTCCTCCACTCTCTTCTCCTCTCCTCTCCTCTCCTCCTGCTCTTCCCACCCAGCTCAGAAGCAGCCTACTCCGTGGGGTGCGCCGGTCAGCCGAAGAAAAGGTATTCCATCCGTTGTCACGACATTCCTTGCCACCTGACTGTGTACAGATAGAAAGTGATCCTTCCGAAACCTTTGCATCCTGTGCAGTTGTTGACGGATGCTTTAACGATGCAGTTTGCTCTAATTTTCTTTAGGGCGTAAAAGAAACTAAAGACCAAAAATAAAGACAAGAAGTTTTTGTTCAAATTCAGATGACTTCAGCTTAAAACAAGGAGCCCCACTACTGTGTGTTTTCAGCGTTAAAGATGCAGGTGGAGTATTTTTGATCCGGGTTGGTACAGCAGAAAAAGAATCGCACGAGAACAGGGGACGCAAAAATCCATACGGAACATGACCCCCTTCCCAGCGCGCAGAGCTACGTTATTATCCAGCCCTCAGAGAGCTTGCTCGACCCGCGACCTCCAGCATGTCCCTCTCTCACTGTCTTTGTGAGTGTGCCAGAGTAGTGAGGACGCTAGGCTCGAGGCTGACCTGCTTCAATCAGCACTCATCGCTCGAGCACGAAAACGGAGCGCCGCGCTCAGAGGCGAGATACTCCAAGTCTTTCAGGAAAGCATCTCTTTCTTTTCAACGAGCTCTGAGCGACCTAGACTTGCGGCCCCGCCCCCTGCACCGTGATTGGCTGAGCTCTCAACGAGGAGAGGGGAGGGGTTGCGTTTTGTGTGGGGGGGGGGGGTGCGTTAGGGATTGGGAGTTGGGGAGGGGGCACTGAGAGCCCTGGGGTTGATAATGGCTAATGAAAGGGCTTTCTCCTAATGTTTTAGCCAAATTTGTCGGTTACATACTTTTTGGCAAACAGCATTCATATCGATAGACTTTTCATGAGAGACTTTCAAAAAATCTCCAGCTTCCTGCAATTATAACAAAAGTCGCATCAGTTTGCTCAAAGCTAAGGAGTCTACTTTCCAACTATGTCAACACAACCCGTTTTAACGGGCTTTTCCCTTTGCGGAAAACAATTATGACTCCAAAAAAGAGTAAGTATTGTGGGATCGGCTTCACGGATTTCTCGAATGTGGTTATACACTCCACTTCCAGTGAGCGGGTCCCTGGTTCCAGTTGGAAGATTTTCAGCATATCATTCATCTTCTCTGGATGAACATGATAAAAAAAAAAACACGCTACCTCCATACTAGCGCCAGACGCATTGGATTTTTATTTGGAAACTCCACTAGCTTTCTACATTTTTCCATTCATCCCATTCATCGTGTAAATACTATAAATAACCGAGGAAAGCAAATGTAAAGATGTGTGAAATAAAAACAAAAACAAAAACAACGGAGCCATAAAATAAGCACTAATTGTGTATGCAGAAAACTACATGGTTATTTAGAAATACTACACTAATACTATGCTAATAAGAGTTCTTGTCAATACTCCTAACGCTATACTCCTCTGAACTCCTCTGTCTGGAACATGACTGAAAAGAGTGTGAGTCGCTCTGGATAAAAGTGTCTGCTAAATGTGTAAAAAAATATATAATGATATTAAAAGTGCCCACAGAAGTCTGACCTGGAGGGTCTTTGAAGCTCAGGAAATTGTGTAAAGGGTTACTGGCCCCCATTATAGCAGAGAAGCACCTGAAGCATATTTAAGTGTTTCCTTTTCATTTTCCCACCCTGAAAACTGTCTTCAAGCAAGAGAAATGTCATCTACATTTACTCTTGGGTTAAAGTTATTTTATGAGACATTTTGTGCTGTGCTCAGTAAATAAATGAATGTACAGTCAAGAGACAATTATCATAATAGGACAGTGAAAGGAGCAGTTGCAATATTCCCACGTGCATCAGCTTTAATTCCTCTCTTATTTCAAGTGTAATGGTCCATCTAAGAGCAGAGGATAATGCCGTCAAGCTAGTTTAGCTTCTAATGAAACACCTGGAACACAGTGTTCTAGCATGGGTGCCTCTCTCCTTGACGTCTGGCAGCTTCAATGTCATGGCTGTGAAGCAGAGACAATTAAGGTGTATAAATATGTAAATACGTGGAGGACACCTCAACAGGATCTAAGTAATGACATTTCCGGCCCTCGTTTGGCAAATCCCCAAGTCTGCCCCCGAATTAGAAACCTTAATGGCAACCAATAAGACACAGACGGTCTGACCCAGGTGTGGGCGTGTCTCCTGGCCCAGACCAACAGCCCCACCCCTCCCATGTGTGCTGTGTGCCAGCGATGCGTTACCACGGCAGCTGCAGTGCACCCGCGGGGCTCCTCACGGCCCTCAGCAGAAGGTCACAAGGCGCAGTGATGTTTGTAAGCGGGATCATGGCACTCGTTCGTTTGGAACATGGCTGGTTGGACGTTCCAGGTGACTCATCTTGGGGGCGGGTGGGGGGGCAGAAGACAAAACCGTTTCCATCAGTCTCCTGGAGCCGACAGAAAATGCTCGGAGAGAGAGCCGGGAGCAGCCGGCGGTCCATCCAGACCGGGGTCCTCCAGGGTGTTGTTTTTACATATATAAAATGACAGTCTCATTCTTCCAGTGGGTGGCTGTAACTTTTTCCCTAACACTTGGGCCTTCTATCAGAGGTCTGAGAGGTTGAGGGTGTGTTTGTGTGTGTGTGTGTGTGTGTGGGTTGGGGGGAGGGGAGTTAGGGTGCGTGCTTGTGTGTCTGGGAGTTTGAGGGTGTGTGTGTGTTTGTGTGTGTGTAGGAGTTTGAGGGTGTTGCTTAGTGGTTTTGACATTCCTACGATTGCACTATTCTGGACTGAGACTGATGCTGTGATTCCTGGGATGTGCTGGAGACACTCCTCAAGCTTAGCACTCACAGCTCTCATATTCCCACTGACACGACCTTGGTGTTGACCTTCAACATTCTTTGCCTCTTTTAGTCCCTGGTATTTCATATTCCTTCCTTTGGATATATCCATCACATGGGATTGACAAATCTATTGTTTGTGTGTGCATTTGTGTGTATATATATTGTTTGTGTGTGTATATGTGTATATCTTGGGAAGGTGGGAAGAGCTTAGCGTTCTGTTTACCTTCCGTAAACAGTTCGATGTATCTGGTGGGGTTGTTACTTTCCCAGCTGTAAGAGAAATCATTTCAGAGCCACAAGATCTGCAATTTGAAAAATGGATGGAGGGATAATCAAATTGCACACGACACTGAAAAAAGAAAATAAGTATTGGAGAAAAGAGTAAATTTAATTTCAAGCATTTTTCCATCACCGTGTAACAATGTCAACACATGCAAATATATATCTAACTAGAAATAACCGAAGTATAAATAGTTTTTATTTTATACAGATTGAAAGCCTCACACTGGATATTAATAATGCAAATACGTTTTGCACATTTCTCCCATGTATCATGTGACAGTTTGGCCAGATTATTCTATTAGAGGCTATTTTATCATTTTCATCACATGGTCTCATCACATTGTTAGTGATAAATCCTGCAGGAGACCTAAGCATGACCTATGCCTGATTCGTTCATGTGTTCTTATGCCTGATTCATTCGCGTGTTCTTATGCCTGATTCGTTCACGTGTTGTTCTTATGCCTGATTCGTTCACGTGTTGTTCTTATGCCTGATTCATTCATGTGTTGTTCTTATGCCTGATTCTTTCACATGTTCTTATGCCTGATTCGTTCAAGTGTTGTTCTTATGCCTGATTCGTTCACGTGTTGTTCTTATGCCTGATTCGTTCACATGTTGTTCTTATGCTGACCTCAAGGTGTTCGCCTCATTGCTCTAGGATGCTGAAGAAGTTTATTTTACTTTCACACAGAATTTACAAGTCACGCTTGAAATGATTAATGTGTGTTTGCTGGAAACATACTTGTATCTAATAGTGAATCAACAGTTTACATGCCATCCTTTAGCACAGGTTTAAATACACCTGCCTTTAATAGCCCTGTCCTGCCACTGACAAGGTTTTCATTTGGCCCATAAATTCTGCTGATATCTCATGGCATGACAGATGTTCATAAAGCAGTAACATACGCACTCATCTTTAGACACAGTTACTAGCATTTCTTAATTATGGCACAATCAGCTGTACCATCCATCTACCTTCAGCTCTGTGTGTTATGAGCAACGTCATGTCAGTGTTTTAAAGGGGCTCTTTAATGGAATAGCAATCGGAGTTCACTTACAAAGATTTTACTGGGGCAACACTGAGCTCCACTTTCTTCTATAACCTTGTTTTCTTCTCTCTAAGGGCTGTTTGGGGCATTTGCTATGTCCACATTTAGTAGAAGGTGGATTCAACACTGCATTTGAGATGGAGGAAGTCTACAAATATGGCTCGTAAAAGCTGCTTGCTTTAAGTGGAGCTGGAGTGTGTGTGTGTGTGTGTCATATTTTAAGTGTATGTGGTAGAAAGGACTTGTGTTCACCAAAAACAACACCTCAGAGAATGTTCTTATTCAGAGTGAAAATGTTAGTCATTTGTATGAGAGAATCCAAATAAAGGTCACTCATATATATATGTTAACATTTTTCCAACTCTGTGTACTCTTTCACTTTTATCAAATATTTAATTATGAATGTGGGTTCAATTGTATTTATACATATGTTTAC
>JAOYMR010000015.1:11436806-11450113 GCA_025802075.1 Tenebrosternarchus preto | reverse complement strand
TATATATAAATGAAAAAGGAAGCAAATAGAATGAGTTAAAGTAAGCAGCACTCAACCCAAACAGTGTGACATGTCACCTTTTTCCAATCTGGCTTTTTTTCTGTTGGGATTTTGTGTGGCTGAGGCTTGGCAGGTGGTTGTGTACCTGTCACCGTGGATACCACTGGAAGGACTAGAGCGTGTGGAGTTTTCTGCTTAGACAATAGATGCTCCACTTCCGGAGCTAAAATCAGCATCTAGCTTTGGTGTTTGACATTCTATATACCCTCAACTGTGTGTGCAGGATACGCACGGACAATGGCTATAACCAGTGAAATAGAAGAGGCTTGCTGGGTTTTCCCTCAGTAATCTGGACAAACTGAGAAGTTCTGGAAATAAGCACTTTATGACATGCAAAGAAAAAAAACCAAGAACCCAAAACCAGCTGGCCTGGTATGTAGTGTGAGAAGTGCCCAGGTGAGGCACAAGTTCATGTTCAGCTGTGCCACATGCCGCTGGTGTCCAAGGTGACCTCACAGTCCTGCTCTTCCACGTGGTTAAACCCGATTGGTCACATGGAGGGTTTATTAGTCAGGAAAGGGCTACATGTGTAGACGCATGTATGGATGGAAGGTTAAGACCCAGAAACAGGTTTTTCACTGGCAGACTTGCTCAGGCTCTGTAAAAGACACTGGAAAATAATAAATTGGGGAAAGTCTTTTTTTTTTTAAAAGCTGGCATCACTCTCAGAAGCAACCATGCCATTACCTTTGGAAAAGAGGTTCAACAACAACTTAACAATCATGGCCTAAAACGCACCAGGAGCTTAAAAGTGTGGAAATGCTGTGGAAACGCTCTCCCATCAGAGTTCAATCAGGGGGCAGGTCAAAGCTGAAACAGCGTCCCTTCGTCACAAAAGCCTTCCTTCAGTGCTGGAAGAGGATCAAGAATTCACAAAGAGATCATTGGGACAGGCGGTGACTCGGCCCCTTCTAGACGTGCACCTGCAGCCGCGACGAAGACATGCTTTCTCTTGTGATCCACTAAGTTCAGAAATAAATCAGGCATCCGCGGATGTGGCTTTTCAGATTCGTTTTTTTTTCCTCGCACAGATTCTACACTCCTGCTTTGTCCATTTTAATATTTACGCATAATGTTCAGGAAACAGACTGTTTAGGTTAGTATTTTTGTCGCATTTAATTTGCAACGCTATTGAGGTGTTTGCACTCGTTCAAAGAGATAGCTTAGCATAACGACAGAAGTTGACCATTCAGGTGTGGGACCAGACTTCTGGCACACGACGCGAGAAAATACATTCACGTAAAAAAAAATCAACACTATATGAATATACTGAAATTATTATGCTGTGGATAGAATTCACACCATAGGCCTATTTTGGTCAGGCATATCATCCGCATGCAATGATGCACTTATTAATGGGTGCCCAATGCAACAAGAGAAATCTGTTCAAATGGTTTGATGCGGACAGTCACAATAACGGCGTCTGATGCTGCGATGTTCCGACTCCAACGCCAGTAATCTCTAAACCGACCAGCAGCATAATACTATCAGTAATGTTTTGACCTGAAATGGATCATATGGGAATTCAAACGTGGCGCTAGGCATTTGTTTCGACTCTGACCGCAATCCCGGAAATTTGTGCTTTGCCAGCGCATTCCCTCGCCTGTCTTCCTCCCGCAGCCCGCGTGCTACTGACTGCAGCTGCCTCGGATAGAGACGCGGCTTGGAAACCGCTGTGGTTACGGACAAAATGGGTCCACACTCGCGTTCGCTCATCGGCATCATCTGGATATTGGTGCTGAATGATATTCAGTGTCTGAATGGCGACGAAGACCAGTCGCAGGACATGGAGTGCAAAATGAAGAGCGTTACCGTATCCGCGTTGCCGTTTTTGAGAGAAAATGACCTGAGTATCATGCACAGCCCGTCGGCCTCCGAGCCCAAACTGCTCTTCTCCGTCAGGAACGATTTTCCCGGCGACATAGTCGTTGTTGACGACCTGGAAAATACCGAACTTCCCTACTTCGTACTGGGTATGTGTGGTCATTTCAAAATATTATAACAGTCGCCGCATAATATCTCGGTACGGTACTTCCGATGTTCTGTATTGATGCGTATATCAAACGTAGGCCTTCTCTTGAGCTGGGAGTTGAGTGCTTTGTAGCTGCATTGTTGCTAAACGATAACAACAATAACGGTTTTTCAGGCCCAGCTAATATGTAGCCAGCCCGACAGCAAGGAACCAAGGACGTACAGGCTAAGCCATTAAAAGCATCTGTCTGTTATATTAGTCACAGGGGCAGGCTAATGTGTCTATTGTGTCCGGTGTTCATACGCGACACTCAGGCACTTTTAATTAGGATTATTACTTGGCTTCAACCTAGCAGTGGCTGAGAGAGCGACAACGCTTCACTTGTTAAATAGTAAGCTGCCGAGTTTGAGTTTGACTGTTTTTACCGTTACAGGAAAAGTAGCATCCATGACTACTTTAGGTAAAACTACAGCCCAGTCATAAAATTTGTTAAATAAAATAACACACATTTTGTGAGCGGACCATTAAGTATAACAATGAGATGCTGACTTATTTCTACTTTTACACAAACTTAAACGTCATAAATTATCTACTCTATGTTAGTTAAACCAACCACTCCTTTAGTATCATTTATCAAACCGCTTATTCTGTATTATCGTTACACAATAATATTAAATGTGTCGGAATGCCCACTAACGCGTGTTCTCGGACTGTTTTAGAAATTAGATTACATTTAAACACGCTACGCATGTTGCTGTTAAAAACTCCTCGGTTTGAATGAATTTATCGCCAAATATGACAACGTTATATCCGATTAAGTTCTATTTAGTGGTATAGTTTGGCGATGTTGGTAGTTAATATGTTACTACCGTTTCACTTTCTGTGAGGCCCGCATGGAAGAGTTTGGCCGCCGTCCATGGTGCTGATTCTAGTTCATATAGACATGCAAAACAAATCTGTATTAAAGTTTGGATTGTGCTTGTGTACGGTCGTCGCTCCCTGAAAAGTGTGTTGTTTGCCTGACTGTGCCATGGCGATGACAAGGTTGTAATTTCCTATCACACTTTCTGGAACTGTCCTAACAAGTCCATAGTCGGAAAGAAAGAAAGAATGATTTCTTTCTTTCTTTCTTTCTTTCTTTCTTTCTTTCTTTCTATCAACCAATCAACCAATCATTCAATCTTGAACTGCTCTTGGTTAAAGGGTGAGGAACTGGCGAATGCGCCAAAAGAGAGTTGGGACATTTTTCTACGTGGATAGAATTCACACCATAGGCCTATTTTGGTCAGGCATATCATCCGCATGCATCATCATATGAATCATATGGACATGCCAAAAGTGTGTGCTGATAACTCATTTATTATTAAAACTGAAAAGTCTGACGTTGCAAATAATGATTTGATATTCCCTTCCCTAAAGCCCTGCTAACCAACCAAACCTGTACTGAAATACTTCACAAGGGACCCATGTGATTTTTTATGTAAGCACTTTCTGTGATATTGGAATGCATGAGCACCTGAATATTTATAACAAGAAAATCCCAGGAGTTAAAAAAAAAAATATAGCACCAGCACGTATCTGAACTTTAGTTTGTTAACCCTGTGTGGCGTGGCTGCGTTTCCCACTACATACGGATGTATCCCAGCATTTAAAAAACTTAATAATCCTGAAAAAAATAACCCTAGCAAATGCTGTGTGGAACACTGTGCTGCAATTTGCACTTCTTTCACACCTCAAACATTATATTATATTAGTTTGACTCAGGAGTGTTTGTATAGGAACAGGAGTGTTGCTAGGAAGCATTATTTTTACCCACAGAGTCTGTGATGGTGACTTCTGCAGGTTATTTGTGTGCCTGTATGACTGTTTGTTTTCTCTGCTGCTCTTCTCGTGAAATTGGAGGTGGGGGGGGTTCTAGAGGTCCTGCTCATGCTATTATATGTGTGTCCTGTGATGTGAAGACAATGGCGAGCTTGAGAGGTGTTCAGGAGGCTCCCAAGCTCAGTACCTGTGGTGGTGCAGGCTGTTTTAGGGTGGGTTCCAGGGGGGTTTTTGAATTGATTAACAGCTGCTGCTCTGTAACCAATCGCAAACAGGCAGACGCTCGCAGAATATGGCAGCATGTGCTCTAATGTGGAAAAAATATAAAACCCAAAGCAGTCAGAAATAGTCCAGCAAAACAGGGTGAAACCCAGAGAGCAGCGAAACATTCGCAGATGGAGTATCAGAGATGTGGTCAGAGGTCAAAAGGTCATGGGTCAGTCCAAAATCCAAGATCAAATGGTTATAGGTCAGTCCAAAATCCAAGATCAAAAGGTCAGAGGAATATCAGGCTAACAAAGCCAGAGAGAAATCCAAGCAACAGTAACTAGAGCAAAAAAAAACAGTAAAAGCATAAAGATGAAGGGAAGAAAACCACTGTCAGTATATACACATGCAATGGAATCCCTTTACAGAGATGGTAAATACGAAACAGGTTAGTTCAATTAGTATTCCAGAGAGGATGATCTACTGATTGTTTCCAGATACGCTAATCGTGTGGGGTGACTGTTCTCTTGATTGCTCTGGGCATTCTGGGAAATGGAGGAGAAACCTGTAGTTCTCTGCTGAGTGGGTTGAACGACATGCTTACTTTGTTCTGGTGCAGCGATTTACCTGAAAAGCCCTCGCAGGTGAGCGTTCTCGTTCGAGGGCGCAGCCTGTAGAACCCACGCTGAGACGCTGTGAAGTGCGGTGAGTCTGGGGTTCGACACTGGAGAACATGCCTGCGGGTTTTTTTGAGGTTTTTCTTTGTTTTCTTCTTGCACGCACACCCACAGGTAACGCAAAGATGTCCGCAGCGTCCACCTTGCGAGGTTTGCACGCGCTTACATAAACAACTCTCAACTCTGAACAAGTGTGCAAGCAGAGCTGCTTCAGATCCAGAGCCGCACGGACGTGGACGTCTGCGGCACGGCGGGTCGGGCGGAGTCACGGTGGTCTTGACCTTCGCCGATGAGCTCCAGCTGCACTTGTTGGCATGTTGATCCGTAATTTTAACAAGCCTCCTCAACCAGAATGTGGGATTTGATTCGGTCTAGAAACCAAACTCACCTACTGTAGTGTTGCCCTTCCATGGTCACAGTTTGTATGACTTTAATATAATGACCAAGATGGATTGGCCATTAAATAGGGGAGTAATTTTAAGTCTGGGAGATGGATGTTGCCCTAGGTGCTGGTGTTCCTGCCGTTCTCTTTGTTGCCTTGTTCTGCCATTATTAATGTAGTGTTTACAGAGCAACCACAAGTATTTGAACAAGCTATTTTTAATTAGGTACATTAGAGTAATTGGTTGAGCAGTCAGCAACACACACACACACGTGCATTCTTGCGCTCATGCATTCAAACACGGGTTGGAGAGTCCACCACAGTCATTTAGCTACCTTTTGGTATGGAAATTTTCCAAAATAGAATTGAACTCTGCTTCACCAATATGGATGGGTGTAATGGAATCACTGATGGTGCAAAGGGGAGTTTTACATCTCTGTCTACATTATCATCACAATCTGAGGAATAAACCATAAGCATGATGGAGCAGCACTGTTCCCTGATACCTATTCTCATCTTCTCAATGATGGGTCTGGCTTTTGGGGAGAGAGAGAGAGAGAGAGAGAGAGGGAGGCAGGGAAAGGGAGAGAGAGAGAGGGAGAGAGAGACACCGACACTGACTGCACGGCTGTTGCCATAGGAACAGGAGTCGGCACTGGGATGGTGCCTTATAGAGAGGTGACGTTACAACATTCCCCTTCCCCCCTCCCCAGAGAAGCACAGCAACAGTATCCGAGTACTAAAGAGAATCTAATGTAAATCCAGCAATAGCTGTCAGCAGCTCATTCCATGCAAAAATCATTAGCACCAGCTGCCATTCTGATGTTCTCTCAGCTGACCCCTGATAGTGTACTTATGATTACAGCAGCCTTAAAGTCTTCTTTCTTGACTCTGACTCTCGATCATGAATCAGAAATGCGTTACATTTGTAAATCCTACTGATGCACTTATGAATCTTTTTTTTTTTTTTGTCTTTTGATGGTATTAAAAACGACAAAATTAAGGCCTTTTACTTGCATGCCCAGTTCTCTGTGTGTGTCTTTATGCTCGGGGGTTCCTGCACCTCTAGGTCCTCCTGTCCCATCATGTCCTGCACCTCTAGATCCTCCTGTCCCATCATGTCCTGCACCTCTAGGGCCTCCTATCCTGTCTTGTCCTGCACCTCTAGGTCCTCCTGTCCTGTCATGTCCTGCACCGCCACGCTGAGCTCCAGCAGGCCTTTCATGGCAAAGCAGAGCGTGTGCTTCAGGAGAGCATCAGTCAGGATTGTTCCAAACATAATCACAGCAAAGCCTAAGATCCCATGGCTTGCAGTGATAAGCGCCGCAACCAGTGTTTGAGCTGCTCCGCCATCAACTGTGTGAGTCGCCCCCAGGGGCAAGAGAAGCTATTCTGGGCCGGGGATGGAGGGAGGAACGCGGAGATTCCGCCGGAATGCAGGACACGTGCACGACCCTGGCTTAGATCTGTATGCACGTGCAAGCGGGGTCTGCTGAGGTGCACGCTCAGGACAAGCAAACGTGCACGCCCGTCAGTGATGCCTGACGTGCACAGGACAAGCAAACGTGCACGCCCGTCAGTGATGCCTGACGCCCCATGAGTCTCCACACAGTCTCACCTCACAGTCTCACCTCACAGCAAATCTTCAGATTTATATATATTTAGAATGTGTGCGTGTGCGCGCGTGCGTGTGCGCGATATCAATAGTTATTGGCCTCATAAGGATTCTTGCTTTTAAATATCCGTCTTGTCTGCCATCTCCCAGAACAACCGGCCAACCAACCAACCAACCATCCATGCCCACCAACCATCCATCCATCCATCCACGCCCACCAACCAACCATCCATCCATCCACGCCCATCAACCAACCAACCATCCATCCACACCCACCAACCAACCAACCACCAATCCACGCCCACCAATCAACCAACCACCAATCCACGCCCACCAATCAACCAACCACCCATCCATGCCCACCAACCAACCAACCAACCTCATTTATCATCTGCTGAGTTCTGACAGCTTTCACCATTTTCTCCCAACAGCTTCCCTATTTAATCCCCATTTAATCCCTCTCCTCCCACTCCTGGTGTTTTCATGTCCAGTTTGCGTTTGTGCTCACCCATTTGTCGGCCACTACTGACCTTTTGACATCCTCGTTCTGCTTTCTCTGCCTGCCTCTGCCTGTACTTCTGCTCTTTGGACAGCTGCTTTCTATTAAAAGAAATCGCTGAAGCCTGGATCCTTGTCTCACTTCGTGACAACATCATAGTTTCTAAAGATGGAACAAAGTTTGGACTTGCCTTTTTAGCAGTATTACCCATGGCTTGTGCTTCGATTTTCATTCTAGTGAGGTTTTACACGTTATACGTTGTTAGCTCTTAGCAAGCAGGTAGTGACAGCACTTCAGTCATTCTGCTGGACGCCAACCAAGTCGACTAGTCAGTTTCAGCCACTTTGTTATGCTCTTTGGAAACCGAGAGCAACTGGATGTTCTCCCAGAACATCTCCCGAGACTCAGATGATCAAACCATTTACTGCAAAGGTATTGATCTCCAATGTCAAGAGTGAGGTCCTTGTGGAAAATGTCTCGGAGCAAGTGGAGAACTGATGGAGGCAGATTGGTCAGTGCTGACGTTAGGAGTACCTATAAAGGAAGTTCTTCCATGTCCACTACTCCAGACCTGGAGTGAAGTGGATTTCTCTCCAATCGCTTTACAAGTCACACTGCATCACCTCCTCAATCTCACACTCCTTCCCTCGTTGACCTTGCCATCCAAACCCCACCCTTTCCATGCACGATCCACCAATCACAGTGCTGGAGTATTGGACGCACACAGAGAGGCAAGATCACAATACCCTGCTGCCGATGAGGTGTCTGTGCTGGCTGTGATTAAAGTGTCATTCCTGAATTAGAGTGTGTCTGTGGGATAACCCATTAAAATGGTATTACACATTTTAAAAGAAAGGCTGTTAAGGTAAGTCAGTGATATTTATGTAACACAGGAAAAATGAATATGAAAATCTCTTATTTTAGAGATTGCATATATCTTTAGTCTACAAAATTAGCATCAGGAAAGAAATTATATTAATCCATTTTTGGGGGGGAGGTGGAGGGCTGTATACATGCACGATTGTTAGATTGTTCTCAGTTGAAGAGAGTTGTTGTGGTAGAGTTGAAAAAGGATTGAATGTGAGTGTCAGCCATTATGTCCATCATGTCTTCTCCATCTTGGGGATTCAGTGGGTTGATTCAGAGGTGGACATTCCAAGTTCAGAAGGTAAAAGTCCTCGCCAGGATTTTACGTTGATTACGCTGATGCGTTGATGTCCACTATCGAATTTTACCTGCAAAGGCTAATTAGAAAATCCAGGAATCTTGAGCAAAATCCTGGCGAGGACTTTTACTTTCTGGACCTGGAATGTCCACCCCTGTGTTGATTTAGGCTCTTTCTGTGGAACGCGGTATTAGGACACATCGGCGCCACACTGGAGGTGGAAGATTCCAGGGGGACTCGTTGTAGAACACTGGCTGGCCAGGACGTGTCTGTGAGGAAGCCTGGCTGAGAACTTTTGACTGACACCCACGTGTGCTGTAATGGGAACACTGTTCAGCACCAGGCCAGGAACACACTGTCCCTCTGTCCCTTCTCTAACCTTTTTAAACAGGATCATTCATTTCTCGTTTTCTCTCTCCCCCAAGTCTTCTGATGCTCGTCCCTCTGCTGCACACCCGCCGCACTGCTTCTGCTCTGATCCCTCTTCATTCAGAATCTAGACCCCCCCCCCCCCCTCCATTTTCGTCTCTTGCCATTTAAGTCATTTCAAAGGCTGACAATAGGAGTCTTCTGTTTGGGAGTCACTCATTTCTCCTGATTGAGCCGAACTCCTGCTCCAGAAAAAAGAAAAGCAGACGAGACGTGTTCTGTAGAAAGCTGCAGTGGTTTCAATCATGGGTTACTGGACATGTCCACACACCACTCTCTGGTTGTCTCATACCAAACCATGAGTTCCATGTGAACTGTTCTTGGACCCAGGCTCTGTTGATGTTAGCCCTGTTAGCATACGCTAATAAATGATGAAATGCTGGAATGGAAAACTGAGCTGGTAACTCAGCCATGGTCCCATTGAGGGCTTTTCCATCTCCACCTTGGAATTATATTAAAAAAAATAAACATGTTTAGATTTATAATCTAAATCACAATTTAAGTGTCAACTCTGATCGTTTATGGCTGCCTCTCTGGTTACACCTACTGTTCCATCTGCTTGATCATCGTGATGCTTTATTATGCCAGGAACACTTTTACCATCAGTAAGCTTAATACATCTTCATAATACTTGGACCTCTCTCATTCTATCTCATATACTGGTTGACTTTAAGACATTAAGATGCCTGTAGCTTGTAGATATCGAGATGTTTTTAGACTCAAAGCTGAGAGTTTTCTTAGAATACTCTATCTTTGCTGTTTTTTGTGTGTGTGTCAAAACTCAGAACTTATATAGTGTGAAATTGCAAGGTGTGAACTTTACATCAGTACAGTACTATCAGATAATGAAAATGCTGCCTGTACTTGAAGGAAAACTCTGACTACCTTCACCCCAGATACATTAGAGTGAAGCACTGTAATGGTGGTGGGCGGAATACATTTAAGTATTTCAGTGGGCACAGCTGTAATAGAGAGAATGTACTTGAAGACCAGTTGGGGCACAGTACTCTTGTCCATGTACAATAATGAGATAAGTAACGTGTGTGTGTGTGTGTGTGTGTGTGTGTGGTGGGGGGGGGTCAGATACATGACAGGTGAGTTCTACTAAGTTTTTAGTCCAGAGTGATCATGTTGAGGCACGTTTTCCCTGAGAGCTTCCTCAGAGAAGAGCCGGTTCCTCCGGTTGGCCTCGACATGTCTGCTGCGTGCACACATCGTCTCCTGCTCGATGGCTGAAGGACCAGCGTGCATCCAGAGGGGCAGCAGGAGCGGATGCCGCATCCTGACGTAGCTCAGGCCGAAGCCGGAGCTCTGAGTTTCATTCTCTGCTGAGCTCCTCTCTTCTCGCGTTCGCTCAGCTCTGCTTCGATCCGTTTTGACTCCGGCGGCCACGTACAGTCGCGGTTCCTTGCATCATTGCCGCTGGTTACAGGCTGTATAAAATGAGCCGCTCAGTTTCTGCGTGTTGTGTTTCTGAGAGGCTGATTTTTTGCTTTTTTTTTTTGTCCTCCTGCTCTGCTCGTTCGGAGCAGAAGGTCACAGTTCCTGTGACGTCCACGCGCATGGACTGTTTACCAGAGCTGGGTGTATTCATTCAGAGTGGAGTAATCACAGCACTGAAATCAAGCCATTCCTTTTGATCTGCGATATTTATTCCTTAATGGAGAGCAGTTAAGATATCTTGTTTAACAGTGATGCTCCTCTCATATATCAAAGCAGCCAGTTCCTTCGGGAGATGTTCAAAGAGGCTCACTAAAACCACGGGACCCATTATCCTGTGATCTTTCATGTTTAAAGTGCTCTGCATTTCTATGCAGATTATATAATGCACTAAATGTGTGCAAGGACAGTCAATACCACACTGTTGAACTGTATGTTCTGTATACCTCTGTTTCAGTCAAGGATGGTAACATCTGTCACTGGCTGATCACTAAGTGACACAGGAATATAGGAATAAGCACAAATATCTTGGTACTTTCTGAATTTAGTTAGTACGTTTGGAATTAAGTTAGTACTTTCTGAATTTAGTACTTTCTGAGTCTAGGTTTGGGTGGGGTGATTTGATTTGCTGTGAATTGCTTTTTAATTGGAATAAAACATTGTAATCTGTCAGTACTTCAGAACATGGCTCTGTGAGTAAAGTAACACACAGTCTTTATGGCACAGATTAACCTGTCTTTAAGCCTTCCTTGACCAGAGGTTAAATTGAACGTATTTGACATGGAGCTATACACAGCACAGGCCTACGGGGATGTGGGCTTTTAGCAGGGAAGTGAAGACTGACGGGCTAAACAGCAAGAGGAAACACAGGCAGCTGAGGCGGGAGCTGCCTGTCAGGTGGGCCGAGGGCTAATCGCCGTGGAAAGCTGCACCTTTAATTGACTGTGGTCCTGACTCATGGCCTGTTGTATCTCCTGAAACAAAAAAAAACTCACCGCTGACAGGTTGGTTTGCTGGTGTCAGCTTGACTATAATTAGACATCACAGGTTTTCTTGTCAACTACTTTACACCAGCAGGGGGCGGACCGCTCCCATGACCAGGGAGGCATTCCACCCCCCCACCCCACCCAGTTAAAGTCCCAGTTATACCTGCCCCTGACTTGTGTCTTGTGCACTCCTGGCCTGCCCTCAGTGGTGTGCACAGCTGGTGTGAGAGTCTAACACGGACGTATTTCTGGAGCTGTAGCACATGCATATTTAATGCACACGCCACCACTCTCGCCCACGTTGCCACGGGTGACCACACATTCGTGTTCTGACTTTCTAAGACGTACAAATTTTCCAAAGCTCGTTTGTTGGACCGTTGCTGTCTGTCAGGCACAGGTTTCACATGTGCGGTTTGCATGATGCTGGTCGGTATGATTCACCAGCTGAAAGACATGCCTGACATTTACACTTTTCATAGAGTGTCATAGATTATTGCAAAGTGATTCATGCACTGGATGCTAAATCCTAGGGGTGGGAAGGTTTTCACGGTGAGTAGAGGCAGAAAACGTGTGTTAAGATGAGTGACGGTTGTTACGGGTGAATCTACAGTCATGCTGGGGTCCAGGATCAAAAAAAAACAGCAGGGAGACATGGAAACGGAGCTGGAACACAGGACGAAAACGAACCACCATATAGCAGGATAACCAGGTTTACAGGATAACCCGCGGGTTACTAAGACGGGAAGCAACCTCAGAACACGGTAAACGAAACGAAACGAAACCAGGAGGAAGGAACCACAACCAACGAACTAGACAAAGAAATAGAAGGTGTGAACAAAAATGTAAACAGTGAGCACGTGGAGCTGGTCACCACGGGAACCACCATGGCAGTGGATTGGAAGCTGTGACGGTTTTATTCCCAGGAATTATTCACAGGAATAAAACTGCTTTATCCCAGCTGCTTTATCCTGGTGTTATTAAAACAACAACAACAACAACAAAAAACCCTCAAAACTAAAGTCGTTGTTAGGGTTATCTTGTCAGTATCCACGGTAATCAAATGGAGCAGGAGTGTCATGGCCATAGCCGTTCTCATGTATGTAACAGGAAAAAAAGCAAAGCAAAAAAAAAAATTAAAAAACATTCACAATTTAATACAGCGAAAGTAGTTAGCAGAAGCTTAGAGTAATGCAACCGTGCTGTTACTTAGCAACGGTTAAGCGGTCTGGTATGTGTACGGTGAATTCTTACATTTGATAATCGTGTGGTTAGAAATGCTTTTCAACCAGTGATTTTATGGGACCAGAACTGTATTATAATGTGCTGATTTTGTAAAAGAAAGTCTGTTAAAAAGCTGTTTAACATTCTCCGGTTCTTTCATAGGCGAATAGACGGATTGTTCTGGAAACATTTTGAAAGTTCTGTGCAGTGCAACAAAACAAAAAGCCCGTTCTGTCAGAAAAGCAGTTCTGGCGGGTTGATTTTTTTTTTTTCTTCCTCATGGCCGTTGATAAACTCTGGTGAACGTAGGCAGAGGTTGTCTGCTAGCAACGCTCTCCGTCCAGAGTATGATCTCATTCCACCAATCAAAGTCGGTCATTAAGACTGAATTGACTGAGGCACTTTTAGCATATAATCATGTCGTGATTTTCAGGCTGAGCACAACACCCTCTTTGTCGTTGCTTTGTCGCTCACAGCAGTTTCCAGGACCAACCGGTGCTATTGTGCCTCAGAGCCCGCTGGGTTCTGCTTGTGTCTGTTGTCCTGCACGTCTGATCCACCAGGAGAGGCCCTCACACAATCACTGCTTTATTCTTTCATTCTTTTGTTTGTGTTTCCCTCAAGAGTCTGAAGGTGTTTATTATTAGGCTAGTGGGGATTTAGAATGAAGATACAGGCTTATGCCTTGGGGGGGGGGGGGGGGGGGGTTGGGGGTGGATTTTTGGAAGGTGTGGGGTGGGGGGGGGGGTGGTGGGAGTGGGGGGGGCGGCGGAGTGGAAGAGGTTTTTTATAGTGAGTGTGTTGAGAGAGAAAAAAAAAAACAAAGGCCGGGC
>JAOYMR010000015.1:11424712-11436187 GCA_025802075.1 Tenebrosternarchus preto | reverse complement strand
CCCCCCCCCCCCCCCCCCCCCCCCCGGCCTGGATGTTGTAGTAAATGTAGGTCAGTGTGGGGCTCCTGGCCCACATCTACACACCCTCCCACCCCCACACACACACCTCCCTGAACTGTTTTCCTTCCCCCTTGGGTCAATGGAGATGGCAGAAATGAGAGAAGCGAGCCAGTAGGACACAGCAGCTAGGAAGGATGCTAGCCAATGGGACACAGCTATGAGGGAAGCTAGCCAATAGGAAGCAGCAGTGAGGAGGGAAGCTAGCTGATAAATACACAGGTAAGTATGGAAACTGCTGGAGTTTACCGGGTCCTGTCCTTCTTAAAAAACATGCTGGAATAGTTGCCACACTTGTGGTTTTGTGTCATCCAGTACATTCATGATCACAGATGGTTTTAGTTGTAGTTTGGAATATTGGTGGGTATCTAATATGGGTTCATGTCAGCAAGGGTAGTATGTGATATCTATATGTCTATATCTGTAACTATTATATAATGTGTATATCCTATGTGTATATATGTTTTATATGGTGTGTATTTCTGACCATAGTACTTAACTACATTCCTGTAATCACACAGTGCCATAATTTGCGCTCTTCTGTTACTGCACAATGGTAGATGCTAACTGCATTTATCCATCAATCTAACATTAGCGTGGTGGTAACTCAGTGGTAAAGGTTGCTGGTTCAACTCCCACCACTGCCACGTTGCCTGTTGGGTCCCTGTTCTAGGCCCTTAGCCCTCAATTGCTCTAGATGTATTCAGTCATAATTATAAGTCGATCTGGATAAAGGTGTCAGCTGAAAGGCATAAAAAAATACATAAATTCCAAGCACTGACAGCTAAAGTGAGTAATTGATTATCTTGTTCAGTTCTTGAAGTTGATGTGCCGGAGGCTGTGTAAGATCTGAGCGACTCGTGATGGCTAGACGACTGGATCGGTGAAATGGCAGGTTTTGTGGGGCGTTCAGTTCCCAACGTGCCGTGGTTCGCGTCTGACCAAAGTGATCCAGATGAGGACGGCCAGTGAACCCTGATGCTGCGCCCAAGGCTCAGGCAGGAAAGGAAGAGATGGCTGGATCCGACGCCACAGAAGCATTACTGTGGCACAAACTTCTGAGAAAGTTCATGCTGGCTATAATGGAAAGGTGTCGGAACACTGTGCTTCACAGTCTGTGGACCAATCGGAGTGTTCACACTGATCCCTGTCCACTGCCAAATGAGCATCAGAACTGGAAGCAGGGAAAAGGTCAGATGACTCATGATCTTTTCCAACATGTGGATCCCCGGGTGCACGTGTGTCTCGTACCTGGGTGAACAGAGGGACCAGGATCCAGGATGGGAAGATGGTAAACTGATGTAGGTGATGTGATGTTTTGGGTAATGTTCTCCTGCAAATCTTAGACCATGGTGTTCGTGTGAGTGTTACTCTGACATGTACCTCCTACCTAAACATTAACGTGGACCAAGAGCCGAGCTTCACAGCAGCGGTGCTCCCCTAATGGCAGTGGCCTCTTTCAGCAGGATAATACATCATACCATAATGCAAAAAAAAAAAAAAAAAAATTCAGAAATGGGTTGAGGAACATGACGAAGAGTTCAAGGTGTAGACTTGGCCTCCACATTCCACCTGTCTCAGTCCTGCAGAGCATCTGTGGGACATGCTGGAAAAACAAGTCTGATCCACGGAGGCCAAACCTCGCAGCTTGCAGGATTTAAAGGATCTTCTTCAAAACGTCTTGCAGCTGGATGCCACAGGGCACCTTCAGGGGTCTCATGGAGTTCACGATTCGACAGGTCAGAGTTGCCTTGGTGGTGTGTAGGGGACTTTGACAATATTAGACAGGTGGTTTTATGGCAGATGTGTGCATATGATAGCAATAATAAAAACTAGGTTTGTTTATATGATTGCAGTAATAAAAGCTTGGTTTGTTTATATTTGATTTTAGTAATAAGCGCTTGTACTTTGTTCTTAACCAGTAAAAACCTCTTGATAATCCAGAATTGCTGTTGAGTTTTTCTATCGGAAACAGAAAAATGACCAAAATAGTGGAATTATTGACAGAAAACTGAATTTCACTCTAGCAATAAAAACCTTGACAGACTGCAACGTTTTCACAGGTAGATATGACTTAACTGGATTCGTGCCTTCACCAGAATGCTTATTCACTGGTTTCCCAGGTAGCATAGAAACAAACTCCTCTGCTCAAGTGAGTATCTCATTTTGTTGTTATTCTCCTACTGTCAGGAAGACCCAGGCTTTCCTATTGCATCCTAGTGGAAGGTAAGAAGGGGTAAATGGAGTCACCGTAAACACATTATACAGAAATGCCTGCATCCTTCAGCAGCTGTGGCAGAAGCTCTAACTGTGCTGCACGGTAAAGTCTACAGACGTACATGTACGATTGGACGCTTCCAAGGACCAGGTCTGGAGCGGTCAGGAACAGGAATGGAGGCCATGCTACGCCTCCCTACCAGGAGTCCTGGCCTACGCCTCCCTACCAGGAGTCATGGCCTACGCCTCCCTACCAGCCAACAAGAACATGGCTTCCCTCCTGAGATTTATACATTTTCCATAAACACGATGAAAACATGTTATCTTTTTATTAAGGTCGGCTGGGATATTTGCTTTTATCTCACTGCGTGTGGAAACGCACACACACACACGCGCACAAACGTGTGCGCACACACTGCTCTAAAGTAACAAAATGGAAAGTTTCCTGCAAACATGTTCGTCGGCATCATTATCATTTCTCTACATAATAGATGCCGCTGCCACGCTGATCATTAGATTTAAAAACAAACACTTTTCCTGGCCACCATATGCGGCGACAGATGTCATCACACAGCCCCGGAGGGGGAAGACAGATGACCTGTCTACATAACTGAAGCTGAGGAATTGTGCTTCGGGAGAGAACAGGCACAGCATTTGCATTCTCTGTGTGTCCTCTGCTCGAGAGCCACTCTCTCCAGAATGTTCCGGGGGCACCGAGGCGTGGTACTTGGGTGAAAAGGTACCTAGAATTCCTGAGAGGTAGACGCCTTCGGCAGAGCCAAGATGTGACCGAGGGCTCCTCCTGCTCACACATTTATTCTTGAGGAGGGACTGTATCCACAGCTTACATTCTGCATATAAGTTTCACAATTAGGAGGAACTGGAATCATTTTTTAATTTTTTTTTACATTATATAAAGGAAAAAAAAATCGTGAAATGTTTCGTGTGAAAGTGTTTGAGAGTCCAAATGGGGAGGCTAATGAATTGGCTTCCGTTTGATACTGGTGAATCCCTGAAAACAGCGGTTGAGCTGGCCTTCACACTGGATGTGTGATGCACTGATCTTTTGACTAACCCTTAAAAGGGTTCAAAGTTTGAGAAATGGTTCTAAAATATGTTTGAAATTTTTTTTTTTCTGACCCAGTGTCATGCCAATGCACTTTGCCACATAGTTTGTGTTCATGGCAGGATTACCACAAATGATTGTCTTTTAGTAAGAATTTGCCTAACCTTGCCTTCCATTACTGTGACACATGAAGGTATGTTTCCATGGAAACTCTCTGGAGTACATTTTATGTGGCAAAACAACTGAATTATTAAAACGACTTTGATCATCCTTTGCGCCAACCCGAATGACTATAGTAATACTGTACTCTGATTGTTTTCACAGTGTTTCCCAGAATCGTTTTTACCTTTCACTTATCAAATAACAACTTACTGTCTTGCAGTAAAATGCCAAAAGAACCATTTTAAATGTCAAATTCATGATTGTTCAGCCCCAAATTATGGTCTTTGCGTGCCTAATGAAAAACATGTATTATTTGATTCTTGTTGACTTAAACCTGATGGCACCACAAGAGTGCCGACATCTCTGTTTAAGAACCAAACTAAACAAGTAAGGAGTTGAGCCTCAAAGGGCAAATTAGCTAATACAACGAACATTAGAACGACCGTTATAGGCCAGAGTAAAATAAATACAGAAATACAGTTCTGAGGTTAGAATGTAACTTGCGTGATAAGAGTTTTGGAAATCTGCTGTTTATCAACTACGTTTCTCATAACTGATGCCTTGCGTTTAAACAGGCAGAGCACCTCATCCAGAACTCCCTGACATTAACTAATGATGAAGGTTTTGCGATGGTTATGAAATTAAAGTTCGCCATGCACAATTGCAAAAAGATGGAGGCTCCACTGGAGCGAAGATGCTGATAATGTTGAGGAAGAGAAGAGATCCTCTCCGTGCCTGAACCTGCATTAAGATGAGGTCATATTCAACCCAGATATTTTTAGGAAATAATTGCGAATTCTTTTTTTTTTTTTTTTTTTTTGTACCGCAAAGTGACTCATGGCCTTCAACGAAATCTCTTCCATCCGCTATTATACAGAAGCCGATGCCTCTGAGAGTCCTCGGGCGTAGAGCTGCATCAATAATTGAGGTGAGAGGATAATCTTATCACATCAGCCGGGGGCCTTATCAAACCAAAAGGAGCCCATCTCCTCAAACCCAGGAACCAGTCAGTGACGGCACCTCCAAAACTCGATAGTGCTGCTTTAGACTTTAGGAAACTTGCTCAGTGAAATGCAATTAGCAAGAATCGATCTACGCTTCTGATTTACATATATAGATGTCACCAGGCGGACATGACTGAAGCAGGCCCTGGCCAATGGGATTAGCCGTGGGCGTGACCCCGGACGGCTAGGTCGAGCTCTAACATGTGCATCAGCCGAGATTGGCGTGTTGTTATGATTGGGGCATTTGGTGGAGAAAGTTTTGGTACAGTGTTAAGGTTCTGGAAAGTGCTCAACAGTTAATTAATTTCATATTGGAATTGCAATCTATAAAGAGTGCATTGTTGAGTTTGCAAGTGTTGTGATTTTAATTTCACATTAACAGTGTAAGGTTCAGTAGTTCAGTAGTGTTTTTTAATAATGCTGTTAATCAGTAGGAGCAACTGCATCATTTCATCTGATTCTTTTCATGCTGGAAAAAAATAAGATTTGTATTTTTTATTTTTTTTTTTTTTGTCATGGTGGCTGTTTGATATCACATTGTCCTTGAATACACTCCTTAACTTACAGAGCAGCTTCACTTACAGGATAGAACTGTTTAAACTACGTTCATAATATTGGTCAGACATATGTCACTTGGATATTTTCACCAGCTAATCCATCCCTGGTTCTAGACTGGGCTCACAGTTCTGGTTGTCCCAGGTAATTGGCCACAGCCAGTGGAGATAGTGTTTCCTGTAAACGCATAAATTATCAAGTAAACCAGCGTGGTCCGTTAGAGCCGGCTCGGGCACGCGTGTGAGGTGTCACACTCCAGGTCCTTCCTGTTATGTAAAAGCAGCCATGTTGAACAGGGTACATTTTCAATTTGCTTAATATTAAGCCGTTACACTTCGGCAAATTTAATCTTACTTTAATCTGACTTCTCATTTGGAAAGCATTTCTTCCTTTCACTTCGAGCGTCTGGAATATTACGGAGCGATTTCCGCCCTGTGAACAGCTTAAAGAAGGAAATTGCAGTAGTAAGTGTAGAAAATGGGAGACCTTTGTGATTTATGAGCTGGATGTGCGTGAGTGCTCTGTTTAGATGTTAGCACATTCTTCGCACATGGAGGGTCACTACCCTCTGGCAACATCTCGTCTTATTAAAGATGTTTGAAACTTAATGCCAGTCTCTTAGCACCTACAGATGGAGAACCCAAAACTGCTCGGTTTGCAAGACTATGGTTCTCCATTTCATGGTGTAGATAAACGTCTCAATCCAGCTCTGGTCTGAACAACAATGTGGCAACAATATTCTCCTTTATAGTCAGTGTTATTCTTCCCTTTTTCGCGTGTAAATATTTGAATGGAGTTTGCAGTGTTTGCAAATGAATTTGTAGCAGCTGTCATGCAGTAATGCATTTGTCTTAAATGTTAATCTGTTTTGTCCATGAGAGCTGCTACACAATGCCCTGATGCCCTGGATGTGCCCGTGCCTGTAGGTGGGGAGTGGGGGTGGGGGGGGCGGTTTGCAGCACAGCCCTGTAGGTTGAGGGGGTGGTTATAGCCACCAAACATGCTATTAGCACCTGTTTCAAAATTCATCCAGTTTAATTGCCTGCTCTTGTATTATCAGCCCAGGCTTCTGCCTGTTGGGCTGGAGAGGAGTTGGTACTTCTGGAGGCTGGAGAATATTATGTTAACTGAGCTCGACACATCTGCATTTGGGTCCCTGTGAAGCTGGTTTTCCTGTGTTGGCGCACATTAGGAGGGTGCTGGTGTCCTGAGGAGAGGACGGACGGAGGACAGTTTCAGGGAGCATCTCCAGGTCCCCTGAGGAGAGGACAGCTTCAGGTCCCCTGGACATGCGCGGATTACCGGGTGAAAGAGAGATTATTAGAGTAGAACTGCTTTATCCTGCTAGTGTGCATGTGTTCAAATGATAGGAAAAATGTCAAAATTCAGACATGGGATTGTAGGGACCTTTTGCTGGGAATAATGCAAAACCTAAAATGACTTCATGAATGGGTGCTGGACTTGAGTCTGGGATTGAGTCTGGGATTACGTTCAGCTCTGCTGAGATTGAGGGCATGATTAGGGTTACATCTGTTCAGCTACAGAAATACAGAAATGTCAATGCAGAATTCCATGAAGTGTATGTGTGTGTGTGTGTGTGTGTGTGGTGTGTGTGTGTGTGTGTGGTGTGTGTGTGTGTGTGTGTGTGTGTGTGTGTGTGGTGTGTGTGTGTGTGTGTGTGTGTGTGTGTGTGTGTGCGTGCAGGGGCAGATATTTCACATTCTATAATCAGAAAACATTCTCCAGAGTAATTCCTAATCAGTTCAGTATAAACCCTGACAGAATCCTTTGTGTTATATCCTGGAGATGATACATTGGTGAATGCAATGTGTATATAAGAAACCCTGATTGCTACTACATATAATATTTAAAATACCAAATAAAAAAAAACGTAATAAATGGTTGTACAAGCATTTTTAAAAATTTTAATAATTAAAAAAAAAAAATTGAGTGTTGTGATGGTTTTGCCCGTGACTTCCGTCCTCTAGGAATCACACCAGTCCCTGACAAATATGGCAGCCATGTTGGAATATAAGATTCACCCTTGAGCTTATGTTATTATTATGGAAAGAATCATGAACGATGCGTCATTTGTTTTAAGATAATCTTAGAAAAATAGCTATTTAATAGGAGTAGTAATAGGTTGTGACGGCAGGTAGTCGTCCAAACCACTGTGAGGCGTAAGAAGAGGGGAATTCAATATTTCAAAACTTAAAAACAAACTTATTTGGATCTATGATTAACAATAGGTTCTTTCAAGGTATGTTATTAAGTCATTTGATTCTGTTTTGCCTAGGAGGATGGGGGTCAGGACCCATCTGCCCCCTTCGTTACCCTGTGTGTATGTGTGTGTATGTGTCTGCATAAAGCCTGTGTTGAGTCTGCTTTACTGTCTGAAAAGCTGTGAGTGTTGTTGGATGTGAGAGTGTGTGTGTGTGTGTGTCGAACAGGGACTGTTCAGACAGGCTAGTGTGAACTCCAAGGCTTGAACACACGCTAACATTCAGCTTTCCTCCAGCGTGCTGCGGCTCGGAGACTCACAGGTGGTGAACCATACTGGATCTCCCCAGGGCATCTGCCACACAGGCAGCAGGAGGCGGAGCCATCTTCGCTGCCTGACAGATCACTGAGCAGAGCGTTTATAATACCTCATTCCTCTCCTTCACAGGCTCCTCAGACTCATTTAACTATGAGATGATATTATCATGGAGGGGGAGATGTAGAGGGAAACTCCTGCCAGTCTCAAGGCTGTGCAGGTGGAGGTGCCATCCTTTCTGTGACATAGCTGCAGTGTTGCCCAGTTACATCAGTTGAGAAGTTCTGGGTTCTACTGGTTCCGCTGCTTGAACCCATTACCACTATCTTCTCCCCGTACCACAGTTTCACCCCGTAGACACCCACAAACCCATCACAACCTCCTTATTAATTGAGCCGTCAAAACCATTCAACGGTTGGAGGCTTCCTGTTGCATGCATGTTGGCATCTCCCCCAGAGCAAAGAGCCTAATTCACTCTAGATGGGCTCCACCAACATCTGGCATAGAATTATCTTGACACACATCTGGTATAGAATTAGCTCAATGCACATCTGCTTATTTTCCAGGGGGAAAGACCTTGTTGTCTGCAGCTGGGCTAATATCTCTCTTATGCACAGATGTTGTTTACCATGACTATTAGCATGAGCATTGCTATTAGCAATGCAGCCAGCCCCTCCCACCTGCTTGCATCACAGGGGGTGGAGTTTACAAAGGGTGGGGTTTACAGCTGGTCCCTCCCACAGGTTAAAACCTGAGCTCCTCACACGTGAAAGCAGTGACTGGAAAACACATAACTTACCGTCTCAAGACCAGAAACACGCAGCTTACCGTCTCAAAACCAGAAACCTTGTTCACCTACTTGTACATCTGTAAAACAGCCTTTTGCCAACACTATAGAAACAGCACCTGGAGTCCATTAATGTGAGTTAAAAACATGTTGAAATATTAAATGTTAATGACATTTTCACTTTTAAAATGAGCTTATATTGAGATGGCAAAAAACTAAAATTCACATTTATCCTGACATTTTAAAAAGTACTTGATGTTATGCTAGCGCTGAGTGGATTAGTTACTTTGCTTTATTAGTTTATTAACTTATGTTAACTTGAAATATAAACCTGATTCAGGTTTCAATCTGTGCTAATCTATGAGAGGTCCAAGACCCACAGGCTTCAGCACAGTTGTTCCTCTGGTTGTAGGATGCCTCCCTCAGCCTCTCTAATTCACAACACAGACTAGTCATTGATATTCATAAGCACACCCCCAAGGTTCATTAATATTCATTAGTTTGCTCGCATAGTTCTGAAATATGGCTGTTACCCCTTAACTGTAGCCCATGTGTATCACAACAAGCAGCACAGTGTTTTGTGAGGAGACGAATACAGCAGCATTGCACTTCGCAAATGATAAACAAACATGAGATGAAATATTTTCCCTAAAGTAACATCGCAACTATTCGTTTGAAATAGTTCATCTTATAATTTCCCTTTTACGTAGTTACTAAATATTTCATGTATTAGTTAATTCCATATGCCATTTTTCATCCTATGTGCATAACTTTTAGGTTATTGAGAAACATGTTCTGTGGTGTTCGTGTTTACGCTGCAGTTTAACTATAGTGGTCTGCTTACAGGGCTGCAGTACCATGAACCAACTCACTCTGGGAAATGTTCAGCGAGAGGAAGTTGCATGTCAAATCAAGTAGATGCCTTTAAAATAATTGCCAAAAAGTTGGTATTTTTTCAGTGTCAGGAAAAAAAGGAGGTAGCATATTTTGCAGAAAATTGCGGGAAGCCTCCAACACCAAGAATCGTGTCTCATCTGTCAGCGTTCAAACGCTCCACCGTTGTGTTTTGACACTTTTAACCCCTTTTTTTATACCCTTCCAGTGTTAAAATCACTGAGTCACAGCTGTTTCCTCCTGACACAAGAGGTTCCCATAGAAACGTTCTGCTCCCCTTTAAAGAGGCCCTAACCCACACACAAAAAAAGACTACCTGAACACAGCTTAGCCCTCCCCATTTCTTTTCATGTGCATCTAAAGTGGCTAAAAGAGAGTTCTGAGCAGATTAGAGATAAGATAATCCACTAGTGTAGGGAAGAGGAATGACAGAGAAGAAGAACAGGGAGAGTTGCACAGTACCATGTGAAAGCTGTGCCCAGAAGACCCGCCTCGTCAGTCTTTACTGAGTTCCACGGGCCTATAAGTTGACTACAGGCCTATCACAGTCAAGAATGCTAATAAGATGCAAATATATCACTCGTGAAGTTTAAAAAAGTGAACTTGAATGAACTGTAAAAACTTGGAAGATTTTAGATTTCCTCAGTGTTGGTGCAACTCCTTACCCTTCAAAACAGATGAAAAAGTTTGTTTTCACATTAAAGCACCTTTGCTGGGGGCTACTTTGCTAAAGTTGAACCATCCTCCCGCTTTACAACTTTCTCTGTCACAAAAGCAATCCAGCTTTTCTGCTACATGCAGCATCAAATCACAAGACCTGCTTTGTTTACTCTTGTGGTAGGAGGTTGTAAATGTTAATAACATTGGTGCAGATTATTTTTTTCATGCCAGTACTGGCAACTTATGTTATTTGAAGCAGTTTAAAGAGCTTCAGCTGATTTTGGAACAACACCTGCTTTACCGGTGATGATCAATCGTGTTTCAGGGTCATCCATGGAGAGTCCTGTCCCATTTAGACCATTTGAATCATGCGAGGAGAGCTCAGATGCGCCTGTCTGTTTACATGTGTTGCGAGACGGAGTTTATATTGAAGCCCCTAATCCATCCCTTACGCTCCACATCGGTACACTTTCTCCACTTCCTTAAAGTACTGCGAGCAATTTAACCGGTTTTGGCACCAGAAGAAGGAGTCATGCTAAGGGCAGAGTCGTCCCGCAGCTCGGAATGCCGCTCATTATGATGTAATTCCCAGATTCCGGTAGGGGAAAAAATAACCAGGATGCTTGCTATGCAGTCAGATGAGATGGAGCAGAGTTGTTGATAAATGTGAGGGCTGCAGAGGAGGTGGAAGCCATCAGCCTCCGGACCCAAATGAAGTGCTCCACTGAGTCTGAACACAAAGCCATTCTCCGATGACAAAGACCAATGGAAAATTGCAAAATCCACCATTACAAGTCATTTTCCGTGTTAGCTCCACCCGCCCCCCCCTCCCCCGGGGAGTCTTGACGTGTCTCTGAGGTTACGTGGAAAATGCTGCTTCATTCAGAGCCTCGTTGTACTTCTTGCAGTCTTCCACCAGACCGCCTGCTTGGACACGTTTGTGTAAATCGACAATCTGGTTCTAATGAGCAAGAAAGCAAGGCTACCTGTGTAGTTTTCACTTTAAATGAACAGCTGTACTTTCCCTTTGAAAGTAATTTGCAAGTTTAAGTATTAAGATAATATATTGCATAAACCTGTACCATGCAAACAAACCCATGAGTAATTTTCAAACATTAGGCAAAATATATTCATGTCCTGTGGAGATTTGTCACAGTAATGTGCTTGTTCCACCTTGAAGCAGGCACTTACAATGTAGTACTTTTAGTATTTTTCACTCTCTGACTCAAGATTTCAACAACAAATGTGCAATAGTATTATATGTACTTGGTGCCCATGTTAGTCCAGTGTTAGTGTGATGAATGTCTTAACATGTCTTGGGTTTGAATGCATTTAAATGTCCTTTTTTGTCTCTAAAATATGTCCGTGTGTGATGTGTTTTTGTGAACGTTGTGGAATGTGAACAAAGATCTTTCCAGTGTGTTCACTGCAGGTGGTACAATACCTTTGGGAAGAGGTGAGAACCGGGGGGGGGGGGGGGGGGGGGGGGGGGGGGGGGGGGGGGGGGGGGGGGGGGGGGGGGGGGGGGGGGGGGGGG
>JAOYMR010000015.1:11407764-11423783 GCA_025802075.1 Tenebrosternarchus preto | reverse complement strand
CACACAGAGTTACATATAGAGCACTGTGTATACAGAGCGACAAATAAAGAGTGACATATACAGTTACATATAGAGCACTGTGTATACAGAGCTGTGCACAGAGGGCTATATCAAGGACTCTGTTATATGCTGCATATATTACTCTCTGTCATTCAGCTCTTTGTCAAGGAGCCTGTCACTTTTAATGTTGCTTAATTTTCAGGCTCAATCTTTTTGATATTTGTGTTAAAAAAATAAAAATACGTAAACAGTGGAGAAGCAAAGATGACAGGGGGAACTAGCACCTGTCAAATGACAGATCTGAGCTGCACTGGAATGTTGACCAGCAAGAGGCATTATGTGAACAGACTGTGACACCCATTGACATCAGTCCCTCACTCTCTTGTCGTATAACGTCAAGCTCTCACTGTTATTCAACACTCAGCATTCGGATTTAAAATGGCTTCAGGGTGGTTTTTGTCCAACACTTGGTTTAAGAGTTACAGACGATGCAAAAATCAGGCCTTGTAATGATTCCCTGAGGAAGTCTAAAAACCTTTTAAAATCTGAATGCTCAATAAAATGTTTTTTGAAGTTTTTAACAGCAACAGCTTACTATTGGAGTTGAGGTGTTTTGTCCTCCATGTTGGAACAGAGTTGTCGGACTTCCCGTATCAGGCTCTCCCACACCACGAGCTTTTGTGCTCGGGTGCTCAGCTCACGACATGCGTTCCCTTTCACGGCCGCCGTGCTGTGGAGAGCTTCACGCCGCGGGGCGACACCCAGTCCGTGGACGCGGTGCTGACTGGAGGACACGTTTTTTTCCCAGCCCTCCCTTTTTGAAGTTTTTTTTAAAAAGAAGCAGGAGTACAAGAACCTCAGCCAGACTCTGCCTCTTCTCCCCAGGGTTTAGTACTCAGGTATTGGTTCCTCTCATCAGCTTCTGCCTGGCAAAGACCATTTTCTCCTACTAGAACAATTTTGAAAAATTACCTCCAATTTTCTCCTTAAGCCATGATTGTTATACAAAAAAAGAGCTGGGCCAGCAAGGGGGGAGGGGAGGGTTGTGTTTTGATGGTTTCAGACTTTCATGTCTTGTGGCAGGACAGTGATACGGGTCTCTGTATCTGAGGAGTGGAAGGAGGGCGTGATTTTGCTCTGCACTGTTACTACACATAACGCTTATCCGTAACCGCTGATGGCGAATAATTTGAAGCTACGGGACGCTACAGGACTCCACAGGACGCATCAATGGGGTACCTGTGCGGGGCTGTGGGAGGCCGTGCCTTATGGGCCTTGGTTATTTTCCGCCTTTCCTGATACGTCCTCGCTTCGCATCTCTAACGAGTCTCGCACAAAGACGCACTAGTGCTCGTGGGCCGCTTCACCGCTTCAGTGCTTGATCGACCAGATTGTTTGTAAAGTCAATAATAATCTGGAAGTGGGAGTGTGGATATTTTGAACTTTAATCATCTATTTGTGTGTGTGTGGGTGTGTGTGCGTGTGTGTGTGTACAGAAAGAGAGAGGCAGCAAAACATTCAAAATAGCAGTAAAGTACACAAGGTTTCCAGAGAAAAAGGGTGATTCAGAGAGAGGTCCTTCATCAATAACTCTATTAATATACTTTATTATATATAGTGGAGCTAATTAGAACTCTGGCAATAGAACGTGCATTTAGAGTAGGGTGTTAATATAACTGCATATTGCGCACACGGTATGTTAAAGCACTAGAGAACACAGGTGAAACCTTGATGGGATTTCTCCATGGTTACAAAATGGCTGGCAGGAATTCTGTTTGATGGGTCATGTAATGTGGTGATTCTTCAAAACAACAGAACCCTTGAAATGTCTGAGAAGGGTCAGGATGTTCAAATCACAGAATACAAATAAATACTACTACTAATAACTGTTTGAAGGCTCAGTTGCTCATTGAAGTCTTCTGCTTACCAGTATGGCAGAAGCTGATACAGCAGTGATGATGAAGTATAGCTGTAATCCACACAAACAGGCAGGCAGTGAGTTAAGCTCTACCTCGTGCTCCACGGGAAGCTCAGAGCAAACGGAGGATAACGGACATCTGCACTCCCTCTAATGAAGGTTAGAGGCTGAACACTCAGACATCAGACTCCCCGTTCAGTGCATGGATTAGGGATAAAGGCCTGCTGGTTTTGTGATGCTGGTGTACAGGCAGACGCTATTCCTGCTTCCTACGCTAAGCATTGCTGAAAATCTCCCAGCCCCTTGTTCGCCTTCTGCTGGTGCAGGCGAGCTGTAAACCTGTCTAGCATGGAGACCTGTTGGATATGTAGACCTGTCTGTAAACCTGCCGTACACGTAGGCCTGTCTGTAGACCCGTCGGGCACGCAGACCTGTCTGTAGACCTGCCGGACACGTAGGCCTGTCTGTAAACCCGTCGGGCACGCAGACCTGTCTGTAGACCTGACGGACGTGCAGACCTGTCTGTAGACCTGACGGACGTGCAGGCGACTGTGTAGAAAAGTTTCAGTGAATTGCTGGAGCTTTTCTTCCTTTTTGTGACCTTTGGAGGTCAGTCCAGGTCAGTCCGTCTCTTCTCTGCTTGCTGTCTGAACAGGGGGCACCCTGCGATTAGCCTGCCTCAAACGGGGCGGGTCGTCTCCTCACCCTCACCGGGTCCCTGCGATAAGACCGTCTGGGCTCCTTCTGTGTGCGCGTGATAAACCTAAGGATCAGAACATTGCATTAAAGTGGTGGGGCGGTTCTGCACCCGAATGCCTCGCCTGCAGGGGGCGAACTGGCTCGTTCTGAACTTCACAAAGGCAGGCAGTGCATCCAGAGGCAGGCAGTGTGAGAGGAGCCGTACTTTGCCTGACTTCATTTCTTCTTGTTCATAGCCTTTGTTACGTTTTTGCCGTATTCTTGTTGGTTGAAAGTCACATATCGTATGCAAGTGAGGAGTTTGTAGAGGTTCCCAACAGGATGGTTTGAGTTTATTTTTAAATAACTCCATCCTTTTGTTGCTGGTGTTTTTTCTCGTGTTCATGTGACTTGGAAAGTTTGATCTCTGTGGTCTGGAGCAGCAAACAGCAACTCTGGATCTCTCTTCACTTCCACTGAGAAATTCTTGTACTTTTTGAATCATGAATGGAGAACAAGAACCATGAGCGAAGACTCTGGTTGTAGTACAAACGGAACCAATTTCCCCAGACGCTGAATGAGCACAGTCAAAGACCAAGAAGGATTTTTAGAGGTTCTTATTTGCACTGTAGGTTAATCCAAGTCTAGGCTTAGTCCTCGTCTGACAAGCCGGGCCCTGGTGTTCCCATGCTGTGAAGGTTGTTGCCTTCACACTGGGCATCAACACAGCAAAACAATACCATCTGCTGAATCTGCACCACCTTTACCCTGGTCTCCTGAGTCCACTGCAGTTGTTCGTTCAACTTGAGCGAATTTGCTGTGGGGGATTGTTGCCTGCCACTCGATGCTCTGAGGACACCTGTAAGGGTGTGGTTGTGCTGGACAGCAGCTGACCAGCTGTTTCACTGCATAGAGCTTGGAGAGAATGGGTGGTGGACAGGGAGCACATTCCTGACCATTTGCAGCAAATAGTCCAGCCTGAAATGTTCTTTTGCTGCCCAGAATGTTCTTTTCCTGGTCAAATTGCTCTTTTCTGTCTGCACATCATGAACAGATCTTGGCAGTCATCGGGTTGCGTGCGTTCTGGTGCGGTGCGATTTCAACACACCCGGTGGCTAAAAGTCCAGCAGGTGACATTGAGAGTTGGGGAGTTTATTTGTGTAGCGCTGTGACACTATGTGGGATATACTGTTCAACCTGAGGTAAGGTCCGTGCATACCAGAGGAAAAAAGCAATTCCTCTTACAGGGCAATGTGAAAGCTAGTGAAGGTGACTGGTACACTTGCAAAATCATGCATGCGCACGTCTATTACCAAGGAAATCATGAAAAACCGTATTCTTGGATTTGCTTGTGGAACAGGACTGAGCACGAGGGAGAAGGTGTGTAAACATGGCAGCCCTTCGTTCAGTGGGGTGCGCCCATGTCGTTTTACTGGGGTGTGAGGGAGATCTTTTCGTCCCCATTCAGTTAATCGAAATCTCTGGAAACTCTCTTCCAAATACTGTGACACTGGTATGTAAGATGCTTTAATAGTTTCGACAGCACCCTGCTATATCAGTAAATACAAGACAGAAATGAACAGTGGGTTTGAACGTAAAGAGTTTGTAGAGAGTTTCTCTCCCATCTGCTTCCATGTGTATTTTACATGAAAGGACAAGCGATCTCTTGACCTTGAAGGCGCTCTTCTCGCTGTCCGTCATGGTCTTTCCTCATCATCTAGCATGCAATATTAAACGTGGCTCTGAAACCTTAACAAATTACCATTTGCTAGCCATTGCGGTTAATGTTCCCAGTGTTGGATGGGTTTGTAAATCAGCTCTGACTTTGACTGATTGCTCAGAACAGCATTTCTTATTCAGGGGGAAAATTGGCGCCATCAGAGGAAATATACCTTGAAACAAGCTTCTGAAAGTAAACTTTGATCTTCTGGGGACGTGAGTCTGGTCCTCTCAGGACGCCTGCAGGTCTGTGGACACTGAAAGTGACACCGACGTCGTGTAATACCGTGATGATCAAGATGAATTTTTATTTATTTATTTTTTTTAAACCTGCTCAGAAGTAAAGGCTTGAATTTAAAGTGAATTTAAAGTTTAATGCTCTGGGGAAACTGTTCTTATTGGTAAGGATTTGTTTAAAACTTTTTTGATTATATTGAGTTGTTTAGCTAGATATTTTTACTGCATTTTTGTCTACTGTGTCGAACACCCTTGAAATAAAACAAGCACAGTTTAAAATGTATAAACTCCATAAACCCTGACAGAACTTGTGGATATTTCAGAACTGCTGCTTATCGATGGCCAGCCGATGTAAGTGCTGTGAATGTGTACATGACTTAAAACCACAGTTCCAACTTTCCTTCCTAGCGATAATTTTCAAACATTTTAAAAGGATAGGCCTTGAAACATTGAAGGAAACATCTGCTGTTACAAAATGCATGTATAAATGCATAAATGTAAACAAGACTGTTTAAGGTGTTAAGAGTAAACATGATATTAAACCCATTATTTGTGAGTGCATCAGGTAGCCCAGGAGGCATGAAATGTTTACTTAGTCATAACAGCAAAATATCCAGGAAATACTTAAGTATTTTTTGACTTTCAGAGGGCGTCTTTTTTAAAGGCTGGTTATCTTCAGCTCGGGACAACACAGGAAAAACCTCTGACACTGCATTAGGATGTGAGAGGAATTCTCTGCTTCAACTCAGCTTCTACTCTAACTCCGACACACACACACACACACACACACACACACACACACACACACACACTCACAAGATGCACGCACATGTACACACACATTTCTCACACATACTTTCTTTCTCTCTCTCTGTATCTCTCTCTCTCTCTCTCACACACACACACATACACACAGTCTCTCTCTCACACATTCACACTCACTCTCACACACACACATACACACAGTCTCTCTCTCTCACACACTTTCACACTCAGTCTCTCTCTCTCTCTCTCTCTCTCTCTCTCTCTCTCTCTCTCTCTCTAGCTCTCTCACCATCCCTTACCATGTGCTGGTGTTTGTCGTGCTGTGAACCAGCCCTCTCTTTGGAACAATCTCCAAATCCAGACGAGAGAACAAAAGGAGACTCCAGTGGTGCTTTTTTTAAAGCTTGTTATTGCTCTGTGATTTTTCCGCAGTGAGCCAGATTTTTTTTCCTGCCACATCTTGCAGATCCAAAGGCAAATGCCAAGACTTTTCTTCAGCTGCTCTTTAAGAACTAACTTCATAATCTTTCCATTCAGCTCCTCAGAATGTTGTTGATTTTTGCCTGTTGAGGCAGATCATTCTAACTGTAATTGAAGCACTTAGAGACATTTTTGCTTTGCTCTTCGGGCTTCTGGTTGTGCACAGTAAGCGTCATGGGCCTCCTGGTGCGCTGCGTCCCGCAGCTGGGTCAGGGGGTTAAGCCTGTCGGGGGTGATGGAAATGCCAGCTCTGCTGTAGCTCCGCTGTTTCCTCCGTCAGGTCCGAAGAGTAACGGAGGACGTTATCATGAGGTCAGGAAAGGATGCACAGGTTTTAAAAAAAAAAAAAAAAAAAAAGTGCTTATTTGTGTTATGAACACCGAGACTCAGAAACAATAAACGGCCATTAAGTGAGAACAGAAACATTTCTGTCGTTGGTCCAAGAGCTGTAAGGGAGGAGGGGAGGGGAATTTAGGCATCGTTGTTCTGTTGCTACGACCTTTAGGAGGTGCTGTAGTGTCTGCAGAACACGTGACCTGGTGCCGTGACCCGTACTTCCAAAGCGTCATTGCTGCTTGGTGGAGGGGTGGAGTCTGGTCTGAACCGCTCTGCTTGAGGGAGGGGTGGAGTCTGGTCTGAACCGCTCTGTAGCACAGAGCTCTGCTGTTGTGAATCAGTGCAGGCAGAATGTGTTACTGTACACAGAACTGCACGAAAAAGATTTGTGTTTTAATCTGGTCTGTGAAACACCAATATTTTCATCCTGAAGCTGTGATATTTCTGTGGTAAATGTACAGTGTTGTAGCAGTATTTAGAACTGGAGGCATAAAACCATTCTGCCAACAGTAATTAAAATCTGTCTGCTGTATTCCTGATTTAGCTTTATTAATTCAAGTGCTAATGAAATAATTATTTCTCCACAAAACTGGAAAAGGGGATGTCTGATTAATTCTCAAATCTCAGGCAGCTTGTAAGCAAATGGCCTTGCCATGACGAGAACCGGTGATAATTGTTCTCTGCAGTATGGCTTTGTTCGAGCATTTCCTCGCATGTTGCTTCATTAATAAAGGTGTCATGGCGAAGCAGGATTGGGGGGGTGGAGGGAGGGGGGTGTTTGCACAGTCACATTAGTGCCACTGCTTGCATGGTTTGAGCTGGGTGCTGCCTCAATTCAATTCAGAGAGAGGCTTTCCCTCCAGCCAATCAGAACACAGCTAGCGTTTCTTTGCCGCGTGGAAATGTAAACACTTGCTTAACCTCATTTTCATGAATGTTTAAGGAGGCAATTCACACAGAGTATGAGCAAAATTTGAATAATATCCATATGCTAATATTCTTAGGAATGAAATGTTGTAGGGCAACACTAAATAACATTACCATCAAATCAGCTTTCTTAGGTTTCTATTCACAGCATTTAAAAAAAAAAAATCATAATAATCCTAATAATATATAACATTTCACAATGAGGGAGATCCAGAATGTTAAAAAATTATACTTTTAATGTGCTGGAAGCTGAGAAATTGTTCTGAACTACAATGTTTGCAAGGTTTTCCAGTAACAACAAGTAGTTGTTGACAAAGAATGCAATTCTGTAAAGTAATTAGTAATGTAAACATTCAGTCCACAAATGTTTCAGTTCCAAAAGTGTTTTTCCAGCTCCTGTCCAGGCGTAACACGGCACATGGAAAAGCACATGGTGACATAGCGGCATGTGTGAACAAGTCGAAGGAATTTCCAAGAAACACAGTAGAAGGCATTCCAGTAGCTATAATAGTTAGATTTTAATGGAAATTTGATTTAGTTTGGATTTCACATATGTCATAATATTCCTGTGACATTTCTATATGCTAATTTGCATATTATGGAGACACACACCCACTGATTTAGTTTAGTTGAAGTTGTCATGACCTAGCTACCTAATAATTCATATGCCTGTTATCTTTTTTTTGTATTAAAATGTTTTTAATATGGCATAATTACTCATGAGCATAAAGGTAACAGTTGTTTGTCACAAACTTCATCACATTATTGATTGTTTTGGACCTCCCTGTGAGTAAACACTTCAAAGGAACATTATAAATTAGCTATAAGTAAACGAATTAATATAAACACCATTAACAAGGTTCCAAAGGACCTGAAAGGATTTTAACACCCATCTCTCCACTTAGTTGTCTCCAAAACCTGGACCGTAAGTTGTTTCTCAGGCAACAATGTAGTAAAACTGCATACTACGTTTTTGTCACCTGTCAAAAGCTCAGCATTCATAAATACAAAACTGCACCAAGCCTCTCATCACAACACTATCAAAAGTGTCTCTCAGTGCTTCAAAACGCTTCGCACTCTTGGTGTGTCACGCCCTGGTGACAGCTTGCTTGGCACCGGCCCAACTGTTTAGAAACATGTTCATGTAGCAGGGCTGCGCTGTAGTTTTACTCAGACATGTTTAGGTCTGTACCCTCAGAGCAGCAAAACCCTTTTGTACATTGAGAGGTTGGAAATTCTGCTGTCTCTGACTTCTAACCATTGATCCTGTGTAATTATACGCCTTCACCACATTTGGTCATGAGGCTTTCTTCTTCTATTGGACCAAACGGGCACTAACCCAAGTGCTTGAAGTGCACCTGAGAGTTTGAGCCTAGGGACTGCTTTGATAGTCCCTGACTTGCTGAGAATCTAATGAATAATTCATGGTTGAGTCGCACCATATGTACAGGAGTAGAAGGGACACGGTGGGCTTCATGCATCTTCAGCGTCTGTCCCCCACGGGTTCGGAGGGGGGGGGTTCTGTCCACGTTTCTTTGTTTGAAGCTAATTGCGTTTGCTATGATGAGGTCGTGTGGTGGGCACCCGCTGGCGAGCTGACGGAGCTTCTCATGTCTCTGCAGAGATCTCGGGGAGCTCGGAGGACATCCCGCTGGTGCGCTGGAGGCAGCAGTGGCTGGAGAACGGCACTCTGCTCTTCCACATCCACCACCAGGACGGGAACATCAACGTGCCGGGACTGGCAGCCACCGAAGACCCGGCCAGCGACGCCGCGGAGGAAGAGCTACGCATCCTGCATATCTCTGTCATGGTAACGCAATCATCACTGTCGTAGCCATCAGCCATTAGCTACTGCCTCAACGCACCTAACCAGGGCCTAGCCGCACTTATCCACACTTAGCGTTGTTTGGCCCTGGCTAGCAGCATTTAGCCAGAACCTAGCCGTGATTAGCCAGTGCCCAGTCATCCTTACCATGGCCTAGCTGAACTTCCCCAGGGCCCATCCATGCTTAGACAGGCCCTGTCCACAATTAGCCAGGACTTAGCCGCACTTAGCCAGGGCCTGGCCACGATTAGCCACACTTAGCCAGGGCTACGTGTGCTGTGTGGGAGGGAAGCGCGGCCCATGGAGGTGGGGCGTCGGGGGCAGGAGCCGTGGGCACCACCTGTCACCGGTCCATGGCTGGGGTTCTGGGGTGGACTCTTGGCCTTGCTGGGGATGTCTTGAATGCCCAGAAACACTGTTGTGGTTAGGGAGAGAAGGACAGGGGAATGTACCATTTTTAGAGGGGAGGAAAGAGGAATGTTTCATTCCGAGATTGTCAGAGAGTAGAGGGGAATGGTTTTGAGAGGAGAATCTTCTAAGTCGATTCAGCTCAGCAGAGGTGTTTCCTTCTGCTCTCTTCTGTCTGTGATACATGTCACACTGCTGTCGCTAAGCACAGTAACATAGAATTTTTAAGACTTTTAAAACAAATGTAGGATGGTGCTGACATGGGAAAAGGTAACTGTAGAGATACAGGCTTCTATAGACTGCAGCATCTACCAGAGGCAGTACCAGTGCTTTTGAGGATAGAACGGACTCGCACAGTTGTCTGTATTAATAAACAGATACAGATTTTGAGATCTTGGATATCCTGTCCCAGAGAGTGATTCTGTAATTGGAGAGTGCTGGTTAGGCTATTGGAAGCGATTTATCCCGTTTTGTAATGCTGCGATTAGAGAGAGACGTCGATTGGAAAAATGATTTCACCGAGCCTTGGGCAAAGCTTCTCTCCTGGAGCTCCCCCCTGCACGATCCTTTAGCAGCAGGGAGAGATTGAGCTGCATATCTCAAACACGGTCCCTGACACCGATATCCACACAAAGGAGGTAGTTATTAGCATTCCTAGAGGGGAGGGCACGTGGCAAGTCAGCGTCTGACACAACTCCACCGAAGTGAGGAATGAGACCGGAGTCTCGCTCCTATCTCTGCACAGAAGGATTGGCACTTCAGAAGGGCACCAGACCATTCCAGCCTCAGACAAAATATATGAGAACTTGTTAGGACTCATCATGTTAGGACTCATCTCTGAGTCCTTTGTTGTGATTTTTCTGGCTCCCCTTGTCTCAAATTCATTTACTAAACCCAAATAAGCAAAACTAAAGAATTCTGAACTAGATTTTACATTTTAATTATTATAAAACATGTTCATCTATAGCTAAGTCTGTATCTAACTACTATCAGATTTTATAGTCAATTATAAGTGGATATTCAGCACTTTGGCACCTGATCCTACAGTCCGTTAGCTGGCTAGTCGCTGTGTGGGTCATTTTCATGAGTGTTCTGGTTTGGACCACAGTTCAAATGTTGGCTGGATGCTTTAAAACACCATTAACACAATAAATGCACTTGTAAATTCTGTTAATCCAACACTTACAGTTCAGAGTAAATGTCATTTGTTAAAAGATGTCATATGAAACATTTGTGCAGTAAACGAGCTGAGTTATATTAAACGGAAGTGAAAGTATTGGTAAAGCGTCCTACAGATATACAGTGTGCCAGTTCAGTGTGTAAACTAATGGTTGATTGTTAAGGGTTTAAGAAACTGTGTTAGTTAAGTGCGTAATTTCTTTGCAAGAAGCTGTTTTATGCTGATATTTTCTTAATAATAATATGGTGTTGGTGTGAATATCAGATTTTTTTTTCTATGAAGATCTTTGTGATGAGAATGAGAGGGTTTTGTGAAATACATGCCAGTCTCTCCAACCATAATATAGTCCAATTGCCTTTATAAATGTCCGTTTTCCTCAATGATACTAGTTTTTCCCTGTCCAGTTTCTCAGCTGTTCAAAGACAAAGAAGTTTAAATTTCAAAGTGACGGATCATTTCTGTTTCTGATGTCTGAGTAGTACAGTGTTCACCTGCTCTGCTGTACGTGCCCAGATGCCCCGGTGATGGACAACGGAAGAATGACCTTGAATTCTAGACACTTCTGGTTGTTCAAGCAGACCACGTCGATCACTGTTCATGCACACCCAAGGGAACCCGGGGGCAGGAGGAAGGAGCGTATGGGTATAGCAGGACCCTGCCATGACCCTCTTCTCCGACACTTTCTCGTTCCACCCACCGTCCCTCTGTCTCCTCTGCAGGAGCTGTGATTGGCCCACGGAGCGCGGCCGTGTGTGCGTGCGCGTCGGGAGAAAGAGAGATTAGCGTGGGCGGCGGGGCGGCTCGCCCCGGTGGCAGATGGTCTCTGGCGCAGTCCGACTGCGGCTTGGGCCTCGGCTGGTGGGCCCCGCCCCTTTTTCTGAGGTCCCCGCTGCGTTCTGGAGCTTCCCTTGGCGACGCTGGGCCCTGGCAACGGCGGTGGCGCGGTGGAAGCCACCTGTCATCGGTCCATGGCTGTTGTTTAGGGTGTAGCACAGGAGTGGCAGGGCAGCTGGGCTGGACTCTTGGCCGAGTCGAGGCGGTTTAGGCACCATGCTAGCAGGCTTGCAGAGATGTTGGCCTTCGCGTTTGGTTTGAACGAAGGCCAGGCGTGCTGTGACTTTAAACCCACGGTGCTTGTGCCACATGCAGGCAATGCTTCGCTACGAGGTGTAGCTGTAATGTGGGGTTGTAGGAGTGTCATTATGAGGTGTAGCTGTAGTGTGACGTAGGAGTGTCATTATGAGGTGTAGCTGTAGCGTGGGGCTGTAGGAGTGTCATGAGGTGTAACTGTAGTGTGGGGTTGTAGGAGTGTCACTATGAGGTGTAGCTGTAGTTTGGTGTTGGAGGGTCATTATGAGGTGTAACTATAGTGTGGGGTTGTAGGAGTGTCACTATGAGGTGTAGCATTAGTGTGGTATAATAGGAGTGTCATGTGGGCCTCCATTTTCTCACATAAATATTTGTTTTTATGCTTGTTTTGTTTGTTTATTCCAAGTGCTTCTGTTTGTCCTGTAGTATCACCACAGCACTGCAGTGTCATCACAGTCTCTTTATAAATATTCCAAGTAATCCATTACAGTATGACACACCCTAACACTGTATGATGAAGAATCACCTATGTATTATTAATGTAAGAAGGTACACTGTATTTATTGTCATACATAGTAAGGGGAGATTACAGTTAACTGGCTTCTGTAAAAAAAACACTCAGTATACAGTACATTACTGTTATAGTGGGTGCTGATCTGCAGGTTTGATCTCAGCTCTTCTTCATTCCTCGCAGCTCTAGTGGCCCTTAGGGGACCTTCTTGCTGTGTAACAAGCTCGAGGCTGCCCGACTGAGTGCCCGTTTTAGCGCCTGTGCTCTCTCAGTGGTGATTACTGTCTCTACAAGGAGGAGTCGTCCCCCCCCGTTTCCGAACCTGGCCATCTCGTTCCTCTACCAGGTCCCCAACATTTCACATTTCAAGTGACTGTCTCGCAACCGGCACACTGCACTCCTTGGCTAACGTCTCTGTGGCGTTCCCGTTCAGCGTTCCCGCACACCCGTGTTACGTTTCCCGTGTTGAGACACGTGGCTGTGGTCAAATAAAAGGTAAATGAGCAGAAAGCATGGACGTACAGACACAATCCAGCAGGCATCTTGGTTTATGGAGAAGATGGAGAAGACCTGTCCATGTAACCAGTAACAGTAAATGAGTACCACTGATTAGTCCCTAGAGTCTTAGTATATTTGAGGCACCGTATCTCCATGGGAATGTATTGATTACCTATATTAGAATATTGCATCTTGTTCTGGTTTTTGTTTTTGGGGTTTTTTTTTTTTTTTGCATCTTTTCCAAAAAGTTCCAAAAGTTTCTTTGATGCACTGTTGAATTTTTATGACCGTTTGTTGTCATTAATCTACTGAGCGATTTCTCGCTGTCTTTGCATATGGCCGAGATCGGTCTATATCGGTTCTCATCTGCCGTATCTGTTATGTACTAACCCAGAAGAGTGAGGCCAATGAGATTACTGTATCGATTCCGCTAATGCATCCTCCAAGATTTTCAGCTTCTGCTTTAACTCAATTATGCCATCCTGCAATACAATTTCCTCACTATAAATATTATTGTTAGCCGTGTGCCCCCTTAATTAATCCGCATTAATCCTCTGAATTCAATTTTGAACTGAAATGTACCGGTTGTGCCTACAGTAACTAGGAGTCTAGTACTGATTCTTGTGGTCCATCTTTCTCTCACTTCTGGATGAACGTTTCTAGAAGCTTCTTCTTTTGGACTGAGCTAATAAATTCAAACTTTACGATGTAATTAAAGTCTTTATTTTTCTTTCTTTCTTTTTTTTTTTTTTTCTCACCGCCTACAAAATGGCACGTAGCAGCCGGTGCCAGCTGAGATGGCTTTGCCCTCGGTAAACACTCAGCAACCCCCAGCCTCCGCTTTATGCAGCCAGTGTTTATGATTTCCACCTCTTCTGGGAATTAGAGAGGATGGCGTTTCGGAGGAAACGGACAGGGTGGCATTAAGGAATTGGATACGGAGAACAGCAGAGGCAATAAAAGAGCAATCGATGCCTTTCTTATTGGCTAAGAGCCAATAAACTCAGGAATTCATTGACGGGTAACTCTGTGAGCAAAGACTTCGATGCACACAAACAGGTTCTAACACGGTTCTGTGGAACTTCTGTTTTGCCGAGTTTAGGTTGTGAAGAGAAAATACTCAGGATGGTTTGCTTGATGGTTTGCTGGTCTCTCAAAAAATGACTTCTTCCAAACCAGTTGGGTGACTTTCACGGTGTTGTCCTTCTGGTCTCTTCTTTACTAGTGTGTTGTGGTTAGGCAGGGAAACTGCGCTTTAAACATTCAGAGAGAGCAAGGAGATATTTCCAGAATAGTTCTGTAGGCTCAAGAGTAATAGATCTTTGGGTTGGTCTTTCCTCCTGGGGTCCCAAGAAGCAAGAATGTGACCGATGTCTAAGAACATCGGAAAACATGGCAAGCAAGGTTAAAGCCAGTGAGAGGTGAGTCCCAGCGGTATTCCAGGGTCCACCTGGAAAGGTGCGCATGTGTTATATTGCTTAGATGTAGGTAACATGGCCAGTTTGATTGATGCGCAGTAGTTAAAGCATGTTTGCCTTGTGTCTCCTCAGTGACTCCCTCCTGCGTTTCACATCGGTCGAGAGCCGCATGGTGGTACAAAAGGAACATTTTGAAACCCAATTCTCTCAGTCAGTTTGCTTCTCTCAGTCAGAGTGCTTCTGTTTTAGTGCTTTTTTTAGTACAAGTGTCCCTCTTTGTGTCATATTAATTTCTTGTTTTATCTTCTTGTTTGGTCTGAGTTTCCTCGTATTAAATTATTGTATTTCCTAGCTCAAATACACTGATTTCCTGCTCAAATACACTGAATTCCTGCTCAAATACACTAATTTTAGGAAATGCAAAGCTTCCAGCATCAGCTCCACAACGCATTATTAGAAGAGGAAGAAAATCAATAAGGCCGAACTGCATTGCTTTTGGGGGACTGGGGTCACAAAGTCCTCATTCCATCAACATTGTCCCTCATAGTTGCCCAGGGAGGAGGGGCCTCAGCTGTCTGGGGAACAGGACCTCATCTGTCCAGGGGTGGAGCCTCAGTACAGTTGTACTCTTGCAAGGAACAAATGTGACCAAATGGGTGATGTTTGTTTTTGTTTTTCTTTTCTTTTCCATCACTCTTTTCCCACATCAAAACACCTTTGCGATGAATCAAATGGTCCATGTCAAGATTCAGCAGGAGAAAACGGGGCAACACTGGGCCTTAGACAGCAAACCTTTGGCTTTTTTTAACTACCAGGAATTATTAGCATCAGGCCTGATTTGGCTTTCATGTCCTTAGATTGGATCAGGGTCCTAAACACTCCAGGAAATGCATCATCCGGGCATGTATGAACTGCCTGAGCTTTACTCTCCCTGTGGGCCAGGCACTCAGAGCTTAAGTGTCTGATAATACCTTGTTTTATGGCAGTGCCCACCCTGAAATGGAAAGGCCATTTCCTCTTCCTATGTGCACCCAGTCTAATGATCGCATCCAGATTAGATAACGGGCCATATGGAAGAATAGACTGCAATGACCAGCTCATTAATAGTGAAAGCCTCTGAATATATATCACACACACACACACACACACCCACCCACTCACACACGAGATCACACACATCCACACACATATACACATCTACACACAAGCTATTCTCACATGAGCTTTTGTTTGTAGCCAGTGATTATTTAACCGCTTCATTAAATCATCATTGAGACGCTGCTCAACAGACACTATGGAAGCCTCACTCTCCCCTGCTGGTACGAGCTTCAGTGTGGCGGCTCTTAAGACGAGTCCCCGAGATGATTAGAACCACGTCATCGTTTTCACTTCATAAGCCACCGCTGCTTTTTATCAAAGAGTCCTCCAAAAAAAGTCACAGGAGAGTCACTAATCGCAACTTACCATTCTCTGCCTCTTTCTGTTCTTCGGGGGAAAACTGCCTCTGATTGATGAGACATTACGGCAGGCTTTTACCACTTGACAGGACAGCGTCTTTGTGGTTCTGGTTCATTTAGACACATTTCCACTTCATTTGGGCTGAACTTTTGGCTCACAACCCAGTTTTGGAACAGCATAGGAATATCTCCAAGAGAGGTGGTGCCAGTTTTGCTGAATCCAGCATCTGATTCTTCACAGTGCAGTAACGTAGATCGACTGTATCCATCTGCTGCTCTTGCAAATGGCCGTCGCAGCCCCTGTGTGTCCAGCGACGTGCTGGTAGAGCGTGATCGATTTGGACATCGTTCAGTTCAGTCTCAGGACTAATGGAATTGGCAGATAACCTCTCTGAAAGGAAGAGAACATTTGGAATGTGTATGGAAAGGAGTGTTGGAAAGAGAAACTGTAGAATAAGCTGGTCCTAGGTCAGCAGCAGTCACTGTGTTGGAAAGGGAAACTGTAGAATAAGCTGGTCCTAGGTCAGCAGCAGTCACTGTGTTGGAAAGGGAAACTGTAGAATAAGCTGGTCC
>JAOYMR010000015.1:11381588-11405083 GCA_025802075.1 Tenebrosternarchus preto | reverse complement strand
AAGTTCATCCACACCAGACTCTGCCATCCATGTCTTTATGGACCTTGCTTTGTGCACTGGTGCACAGTCATTTGGATTGGTGAGCGAATATTTTTGGCAATATAGTGTATGTAGCCCTTTAAAATAAATGAACAGCACTGGAGTTTCCATTAACCTACAAGAAGCACAACAAACGAAGGCTCTGTGAATGCATGTGGAGGTCATGTAGGCTGCAGGCCTGTCTGCGTGGCTGTAAGTAACCTGTTTAGTTCCTCCCACTTTAACCCATGCTGTGCTGCTCCCTCGGTCATACTGGTTTGGTGGATCACACTGGTTGGTACAGAGAGGCTCTCTTCACGCTGTCCAGTGAGGTGGTTTCGGTCCTCTGCTCAGTGCCTCTATTTGGACCAGATTTTGATGGATTTGGTGTATTTTTGGCCTGTAGCATATGTAGTACCAGAGTTTGAACAGAGGGGGCGCTCTCACTTCAAACTGTGATTTCACATGTTTGCTTCACCAGTTGATTTTGCCCAGTAGATCTTGCTCAAGGATTCAGTGTAAACTGTTAATGTGCAGAATGCCTGGTGGTATTGCAGATAGTTGCAAAAGACCTTCCAGAGTTACTGTAGGGAAACCATTACAATTTTAGAAAGTCCAGATAACCGCACGGCCTAATTGGTGCACATTTATCCCATGTTTTCAGGGATGGAGAAAAAAGAACAGGTCATGACAACTTAAACCATCCCATCGCAAATTCTCTTTCTTCCTGACCCCGCCCCCTTCTCCCCCACTTCCCCTCACCCCTACTCATCATCTCCCCCCAGTTAATAACTGGGCGTGTACTTAACTCCATATCATGCTAGGCCAGGATACTGATGTAATGGCTTTGAAAGTGTGGAGGAATTTTAATCAATCCAAAACAAATTAGGGGAGTTTCACGTGTTTGTGCATGCAAATGTGCCTCAAGTGACCAATGTTAAGGCGTGATTCATTATCACCCTTGACTATGCACAGCAGACAAATAACTTATGCAAATTGGGTATCCTAACCCAGTGTGATAGGGAGGAGATTAAGGTGTTACTCTTTGAGGCTCAGCTATCAGTCATTATTTGAATAGGGATTTTCAGCAGTTTCCAACATGGTGCCTCTAATTGCTCCCTTCCCCTAATTAGAAGTGCCACTGGATTCCTGTTTATGAAATCATTCGTGTATTTTATCAGTCTAATTTGGTGGTCAGACAGCCCCCTGTCCTTGTCTTATTCTCTCTCTCTCTCTCTCTCTCTCTCTCTCTCTCTCTCTCTCTCTCTCTCTCTCTCCCCTACCCACTCTCTCTCTTACTGTGGCTCTCTCCCTTTTCTTCTCTCTCTCTCTCCCTCTCTCCCTCCCTCTCTCTCTCCCTCCCTCCCTCCCTCCCTCTCTCTCTCTAGGGTGGTATGATTGCTCTGCTGCTCTCTATCCTCTGCTTGGTGCTGATCCTGTACACGAGGCGTCGTTGGTGTAAACGCCGCCGTGTGCCGCAGCCTCAGAAGAGCGCTAGCGCAGAGGCGGCTAACGAGATCCACTACATCCCCTCGGTGCTGATGGGGGCGCAGGCGCGGGAGAGCCTGCGGAACACGCGGGGCCAGGGACCCGGGGGGGCCGGGACGCTGAGCATCCGGGAGACGCCCATCCTGGACGGTTACGAGTATGACATCACTGACCTGCGGCATCACCTGCAGCGCGAATGCATGAACGGCGGCGAGGACTTCGCCAGCCAGGTGACCCGCACACTCGACTCCCTGCAGGGCTGCAATGACAAGGCTGCCATGGACCTCACCCCAGGTGCGCAAGTCCTCACACTCCCCCTCACACTCCCCCTCACACTCCCCCTCACACGCTCCCTCACACGCTCCCTCACACGCCCCCTCACACGCTCCCTCACACGCTACCTCACACTCCCCCTCACACGCTCCCTCACACTCCCCCTCACACTCACCCTCACACGCTCCCTCACACTCCCCCTCACACTCCCCCTCACACTCCCCCTCACACACCCCTCACACACACCCTCTCACGCTCCCTCACACACCCCCTCACACACACCCATCACACACCCACACACACAATCTCTCTCACATTAGGAAGAGCTATAAACCCCGCAGAAGAACAGCATATGGCTTTATGCCTGGTGTGATTACTTTCTTGTTTAGTGAAGTCCAACTCTGGCTTCCATTTTCTTTTTTTCCTTCTTGTTTCTAATGTTCTCTAATAGAGTCACGCACAAAATCTTGGGGGGGGTTGTGGGGGGGGTGATAAAGTGCACTTATGAAGTTGCCATGGAGAAGTCTGCTCAGATATTCCAGGATGTACTAGACCTGCTGGAGAAAGGCCACTCACAGGAAAGATCAGGGCTAGTGAAGCTCGTTACCTCTGCATTAAGTAGTGTATGTCAAGTGTGGCATCACCGCCAGGCCACCGTAGCGAGACTCCTCTGTCCCAGGATGGCAGAACCCGTACGTGCCGGAGGTTTCCGCAGCACAGATGTGGTCCGGGGGAGTTGCTCAGTACTGAGGGACGGGGCCCTGGGGGTGGGGGGGGTGGCATTGTGTAATGCGCGAGGCAGACCATCACGGAGGCCTCGGCCTGTGAGGGCTTGTGATGGTGACAGGAAACACCTCACTGGACTTCCTTCTAAATGGCATGTTTTTATTTAGTTATGTGTTGTACATCTCTCTCTCTCTTTCTCTCTTCTTTCTCTCTCTCTCTTTGCCTAATGTTAACCTTTTTGTCATCAGGGAATGACAATACAAAACTGTCCCTAATGAGCAAGTACAAGGATAACGTCATAGCAACCAGTCCTGTTGACAGCAATCACCAGCAAAACACGCTCCTCCCACACACCACCTCCACCAACCAGCGCAAGCGCCTGTCCAGCAAAACGCGCGGTGAGTGGTCGGCCATATTTGCATAGACACGCCCACTGCCACCGGCAGCCACATTCTGTCAGTGACTTTCATGCGTTGCTAAGCGTTCCCATCCACTGCCTCTGTTTCACTGTTCCTGTGGTCTGTCCATCACTCCTGTCTGTGTCCCTGCTCATGTGTTTATGGTCTGAACCACATTTCATATGTAACTAAACACTTGTCATTGTAGTAGATTTTTTTTTTGTAGTATTTTTTTTTTTCTCCCTCTTGTCTTTATTTTTTTTATTTTGGTGTGTGGTGGATTGTGGGTACAGGAGCAAAAATTCCACTTTCAAATTTCAAATTTTAGAAACAATTATACTAGCAGACCAGCCTTTTATAATGCCAGACAGTTCCAGATCTCAGCTGGCATTATTTCAGTTATAATCCTTCATGACAGCTTACACAGTTATCCCCAGGCTGGAGTTCACACCTGTCACATCAGTCACCGAGCCTCCGCTTCAGTAGACCACAGTTTAGTCTGTAGACCTCCAAACACTCCAACCAAGTAATGATGTTTCTGCAGCTCTTCATCACGCAGGCGTACTAGTGTGTGCAGGGCCACGAGCGCGAGCGAGGCCACTCATATGGGCGGGGCCACATATGCGGGCAGGGACACGTGTGTGGGTGGGGCCACAATGAGAAGACCACTTGGCCGCTTTGCAGAAGCTTCACGGACGACTGAAGCCACAGACCTCAGATTTACGGAAACCATTTTTGATTCAAGGTGGTTTTTGTCCTCCTCTCAGATTGGTTTTTCCCCACCCAGGAACAGCAGTCCAATAATGAATGTTTTTGGATTAACCAGATTTTCTTCTTCTGTCTTCCTCTTCAGTCATTCTGATGCTGCTTGACTTTACCAGTGGTTTTCTTTTAAAAATTTGCCACGTGAGATTGAATTAGCAAAACAGCCAAAGAAAACGGAGAGTTTTGAAACAGTAAACGCAGCCAGTTGCTGTTTTTCTAAAATAATGGACTGGCCTTTAAAAGGAAAAGGCTTATGCAGTTTTGGTTTTCTTTCAGGAAATGCTAGGGCACTTTGCCCATTAGTTGGGATGATCTAGCGAGTGTGTCGCCCGTCCAGCGTGTGCTGGCCAGGCTCGGCTGTGTGTTCCAGCCTCCTGCGGTCTTTCGGATCTTTAAGCACTTCCTCCGACAGCCCGTGTGACGTAAACATCCCACCACAAGTCCCACTCCCTCGTTTATCTGCTCGCACCAGAAGAGAGAGGAATATCGGCCGTTTCATCAAGCCTGTCTTATCTCTTGCCGTGTAACACCAGTGGCTTTGTTCTGTGTGTTTTATTTATTTATTTTTTACTCTGCTATGATTAACTTTGTGAACGACTCTAACCAAAGACCAGACCAGCAAAAGCGTCTCAGGGTGTGTGTGCGCTCAGTCTCAGGGTGTGTGTGCGCTCAGTCTCAGGGTGTGTGTGCGCTCAGTCTCAGGGTGTGTGTGTCTCAGTCTCAGGGTGTGTGTGTGTGCCCTGACTGCTGATCTTTTGGTCGCTCTGTGCGTCATTTCCGGCATCGATGTGGGAACGCAACGTTTACCGGAGGAGCTCTGTCCTCTGTCCTGGTGTGACACCTCCTTTTTCCCCCACCCGTGTTCCTCTATTTATACTCCTCGGCTCCGACTCCAGACCGCCGCCGTTCCGTGGCTCGCTTCCGGCTTTCCGATTTCGGTGGGCAGGAGCCACTGGCACAAGCTTCTCCTCCACACCTTCTTCGGATTGTAATTCCACCGACATTCCGATTCCAGAGGCCTTCCAAAGATTTGTCTCGCTTCACCTGGGCCTGCAGAACAAAAACCTGCCTGTAGCTAACACTGGGCATTGAATATTTAAACGAGCTCATCGTCTGTTCCTCCCCCGTGGAGAGATGCTCCTTTTGGCCCCTCTCTAATTGCACAGCCGGTTCTGTAAGGTTCCCGGCTAATTCCTTTGAAGGTGCTTTTTTTTTCTCTTTTTTTTTTTTGTTCGTCTTTTGTTACTCCTGACAGCGGGAGTCGGATCGTTGCACTAGCCGTGGTCGTCCGGGGGGAAAAAAAAAAAAAAACCCGCAGTGTACTAATGTCTGAGCACTGAGAAAAGCGTCCTTATTCATTTCTTTTGTTGAGTCTGCTTTTATTCGAACCCCAGTGAAGGTCTTGTGGAGAATAGCTTTCCTTTCCTTTTTTCCTTTCTTTTTTCTTTTCTTTGATTAGTTGCCTTTGATTAGTCACTGTAAACATCTTGATATAACCTGAACACCATTTTCAGAGGCTGCTTGGTCTAAACCATCAACGGAAGCAAAGAGCAGTGTGTTTGTTGAAGGGCTGCTTTTAGCCATCCTTCAAACATTTATTGTGCTTTTCAAAAAGGTGTTTGCTTTAAAAAAAAAAAAAAATTCAATTCAGGATTCTTCCTTTTGTTATTGTGGGTTTTTTAGATGTTTTTTTTTTTCTCCTCCCAACAGTAGTCAGGCGTTTTGTATATGGAGATATGCAGGAGAGGTCAGTCTTGTTGGTCTTAGATTTTAGTGTTGTGCACGTGGATTGTTTCGTTGCCTGTAGATCTCTGTGATGTGAGGTGGGCGGTCCTCTGCCCCGACGGGCCCGAGCAGCTGCTTCTGGTTGTGTGTGTCGGTGTGTACAAGGCCAGAGTGCAGCTCTGCTCCTACGCACGACCCTTCACGCTGGCACGGAGCCACGGCAGAGACTGGCAGGCACGGACCGGGTCCCTCCCTCACACTCTGCTTCAGAGCCTCTGGAACAGTTCTGGCCATCGTGCCTCAGGGCTTTAAAGGGTTCAGAACGCTCAGGTTTTTGCCACTTAAGCTCATAGTACTGACTAAAGACAGCGAATTCCAAAGAGAGATTTTTTTCCCCCACATTTTAGTGATTTGTTTGAAAAAACGCTGCTGGGCCGTCGTCTCTCTTTGTACGCGGTGGAACGTGCTCCTCCGCCGGGTGAAATAGAGCCTTTGACACCAGAAGACGCTCTTCGTCTCGCCCGGGACTTGTGTTTACTCACTATTTGCTGCGGAGAGACGCGGAGCCTCAAACACAGTTCACATGCCCGTGTTTTTGGGGTTTGGCTGATGGGAAGCAGAGGCTGATGACACCATTCTGTGATGAACTGTGTAATCAGTAATTGTTATTACTTTCGCGTGCATTTGCTATTGTTATTGTCATTTCTTTTGTGTGTATTTTCTGTCATGTGATGTGGTGTCAAAAGACGAGTGTGTCAGAGCAGCTGTGACTCTTATGTCAACATTGCAGTACTGGAAAACACAAAAATTGACTTTTTGCAATTTTTTGTGATTTATATTTTTTGGAACATTGGTTTTTATCCAATATTTTTTCTTTGTGGTGTCTGTTCTGAGCACTTCCAACATTCTGTCAAAGCCTGTCTCTCTCCTCCTCTCTGTAGAGCCTGTCTCTCTCCTCCTCTCTGCAGAGCCTGTCTCTCTCCTCTCTGCCATTGCCTGTCTCTCTCCTTCTCTCTACCAGGGCCTGTCTCTCTCCTCCTTTCTGCAGAGCCTGTCTCTCTTCTCCTCTCTGCACAGCTTGTCTCTCTCCTCCTCTCTGCAGAGCATGTCTCTCTTCACCTCTCTGCAGAGCGTGTCTCTCTTCTCCTCTTTGCAGAGCCTGTCTCACTCCTCCTCTCCGCAGAGGCCTGTCTCTCTTCTAGTCTCTCTGTTAGGGCCTGTCTCGCTTTCTCACTTTTCACTGTCAATTGGCTCATGATTCATGTATCTGATGTTTCCACATTAAATCTGGGTGCATGCGCACCCACAGCAACACCAACTGCCCTGTTTAGCTCATTTGCTCATGAATGCAGTTAAAGGGTCGGAGGTTGGGGGTCGTGACCTGTGTTTTCCACACGATATGGCCGGTGTACCGTGAAGCCGAGCTAATGCGGGTTTTCCCCTTTATGGGAAGAGAGAATTCCAGTCAGATGGAAGTGAAGCTCTCTAGACATCGCTTAAAATCTCACAGCAGGAACAGAGACACAGGAAAAGAGCATGTTTTCTTAGTAGTGTGGTTCTCTCTTGACTGATCTTGCATCTATGCACACAGCTCAGTGGTCAGGCTTTTTTGTGGGTTGGGTGTTATGAACAAATCTCTGAAGATGTTTGATGTGAAGCCTTGTAGATGCTAAGCTGGTAATTCGTTCACATGCAGCTGTCTTCCGTCTGTTGGATGGTCATCACACTTACCATTACAAATCCTTCCCTCCCTTTTAATTACACCTAGTTAATTTGGCCTTAGATTGCTTTTGTAGATTGTTGTTTATTATCTAAAAACAGGTTCTTTTATCTTTTTACTTGCAGTTTTTAGGTCTTTGTGAAATTTGCTTTGTAGACTTGTCTTTAGTAAACCCAAACTCATTCTGTAGGCGTGCAGTACTTCACAGTAAAAGCGCAGTTTAACTGACCAGTGTTTTGCTCTCTCTCCAGCTGGGACAGGACATTTACAGGCAGCACAACAATAGCCTCTTTCCCAATGTCAGTGTTAATTGTCAAGTAAGGATAATTGACTGATGCATGTCTGGCCCCGGTCTGGGGGCTTGGCCCAGTGCCAGTGATCCAGTGGAAGACGGACAGGAGCATTAGCTGAGCACCAGGGGGCGCTGGAGTGGCGCTTCACGTCTACAGCAATCTGCACGCTCGCTTCCTGCTACTGAAAATCTGAGAAACATGTCAGTTAAAAAACAAAAAAAAGACGCCTTATCAGATTAAAACACAACAAAACTTGTGAAGTAAGGAATTAATATATGAATGTATGTGCGTTTAGGCTTAATGTGTATTTTTAGTCATTCAGAATCGTGAGGCACATGGAGATTCCCACCGCTGTCTGGCTGATGTGAGAGTGTAGCGCTGTCAGTCAGGTTGTAATACCCGTCAGCCTGCCAGATGTTCAAACACGTAAACCACAGCATAACTTACCTGGTAAATACCGAATAACCAGACCAACATCTCATTCTCACTTGGTTTATTTGCGGTTTTAGCGGAAATGCTAAGTATAAAGAGTAAAACCCAGAAGATGTTTGATTCTGTTTTAGCCCCTGCTAATCGTCTCGCAGCAGAGCGAGTGAAGTGGCCCCAGCTTTCTGCTGTGTTAGAGCAGGGTCATTAGGACTTTCTCATGTGAATCTCTGGTGAAGGGCCTGTTGTTCTGGGGTTTGCAGCTCTTCCTATACTCTCAGCATCATAATTAAGGAGGATGATTAAACGAATGACCAGTTAGACATACATCAGCCACATTGTCACACACTATCAAAACAGTTCATTTCTAGCCCAAACTGAGGTGCTAGGTGATGTTTGCCAGTGCATTTGTATAGAAGGTGATATTCTAATTCTTGTGGGTTTCTTGTTTTATTAACATACAGAGAAAATATCCAGGATATTAGTGTTTATTATCCTGTCACTCAGATTTTAATTAATGTTGATAGATGTTGGCAGATTTGGCACTTCAGTGGCCAAGGTCAAGTGATTATTTGAGATATTTGTCTTGTTTAATCTATTTAACATGGCAGTTTGTACAGAATAGCTCATAAGGACTCCCCTGCAGAGAACACAAGTGCATTCTGGGTACGTTATGGCCGGGTGGGGGCCAGGTGGAGGCTGGGTGGGGGCGTTGTTCACAGTGGGGTTTTTTTTTCTGTGTGAATTCTACAGCGGGTTCAGCCTTCCTGAACCCTGACGGGGACTCAGGAACGGAGGCGGACAGCGAGCCGCAGCTCACCTTCTACACCGACCCCAACCGTAGCCGACGCCGGGGCCGAGGTGTGAGAAACGGTAACACCACTCCAGCCTGGGGCTCTGGGGGTAAGGAGGACTTCCACACCGTAAACCCGTCGCATGACCCCACCCGGCTGCTCCGCCACGTCTGCCTGCGGCCACGGTCGTCGTGCGTGCACGCGCGTGTGTGTTGTGTGTGTGTGTGTGTTGCGGGACTTTGCTCGGTGCCTGAGCAAAGCTGTAGTTGTGATCCGGGTCGTTCACACAAACACACAACTACACGGTGGATCGGTAACGTTCCTGTTCATGCGGGGGCGTGTCCCACGCTGAGTGGAGGGTGTGCTTTTTACGTCATGGGTGAAATTCTCCATTTATTGAATGTCGGTGTTTTGTTTTCAATGACTAAAGAAAAATGATGGTGATGCCCAGTGTGTGTCTCCACCACCTCCAGCCTCTGTGATGACATTTTCATTTATGGATGGCGTTCGTTCCAGTTTTGCTGTGTGTGCACATTGGCCTTCATCTGCCCGAGGTTTGAGAGGATGTCAGAGAGTCACAGGCAGGCGTTAAAATGCCGTCCAACCCAGCGGGCTGCCGGCCTCCCCGGGAAACGCAGGTCGGGGCGCGTCCTAATTGCAAGAAGGCAGCGGCCGTCGAAACTTTCGACAGTTGTGAAAAGCGCAGGAAATGTGCGTGGATCGCCGTGGCGACAGTACGTGTTCCTGGGCGCCTCTGTCGTCTCCGAGGCGCGGCCTCGTGCTTAAGGAAAGGTGCCAGGCCTGCCTGGATACCTCGCCTCCGAACTGCCTGCTCGCAGGCCGCTCCTCGCCCGGTCATGTCCTCTTCAAACAGCGTCGCCTCCCAATTATCTACTCCTGCGCGATGAAGAGCAGCGTCAACCACACCAGAGACACCTCTAATTGGACTCGACTTAAGTCAGACATGATGGCACTTTTCCTTTTATTTATTTATATTTTTCTTCATTTACATTGCCACCCACGAACCGATAATTTGCCCTTGACGTTGTGTTGATTTTAAAAACGTGTTTGCGTGATGTGTGATGTTTATATTTTGCCCTGTGACGAAAGGTGTAGACACATGGTGTTGTTCCTGAATGATGTGAAGCTGCACAGCCTTGTTTATACTCCAAAAACACATTACAGTTACTCCAAAAGCACATTACACTTACTCCAAAAGCACATTACAGTTACTCCTAAAGCACATTACAGTTACTCCAAAAGCACATTACAGTTACTCCAAAAGCATATTACAGTTACTCCTAAAGCACATTACAGTTACTCCAAAAGCACATTACAGTTACTCCTAAAGCACATTACAGTTACTCAGTACTTGCATTATGTTTTCTCTAAAAGTAGATTAAATGTACTCTAAGTGAACATTACATTTGCTCTAAACAAACATTACATGAAATTTACTCTAAATGTACATTTATTTTAAATCAGTATTCACAGTTTATCAAACAAATGAAAGGTCTTCCAGCATAAATATTAGACCTAAAAATGTCAGACCTTAGGCAACGATTCGAACCACGATCCGCGTCCCTGTATCCTACACTTACGTAAAAACAGCACAGTTGTGACTCCAAGCGAATGTTCTGCCTGTGGTTGATCGCATGTTTGTTTTTAATGTCTCTGGACGCAGAGGCAGCAATGACATCCCTCGCTCATCTCTGTCTGCATGTGTTTCTGTGTTTCGTGTGTGTGTGTGTGTGTGTGTGTGTGTGTGTGTGTGTATCCCTCTTTTCTGTAGATCTGGTGAAAAATTATTTTTGAGCCTTTAGTGAGACTTTCATCTTTTTATTTATTTATTTATTTATTTATTTAGCATGAACTAAGCTCCTCGGAGCAGAAGGGTCCTTGAGCAGCAGAATGCTGAGTGTGTTCGGCTGCCTCTTTAGGGAAAAGCTCCAGTCTTCTGGCAGTGCCTAACACACACACACACACAGTTTAGTCTTTAACGACGGTGAGTAATGCCTCATCCTCTCGCTCCAGGTGAAAGCTGCGCAGAGGGGCGTGGCTATGCCAAACGTGATACCTGCGGCAGTCCTGTAACTCATGCAGGATCGCCGTGGAAACCTGGGAGTTCCACCTGACCATCGAGCGGGTGCTCATCACCGCTGTAAACGTCCGATACGTTTTACAACGGCACAGCACACCCTGAGTTTTTCATCTGTCGGATGCCGTTTCAGAGAGGTCACAGAGCAGAGCACATTTTTCTCAGGATAATGAATGTGATGTTTGAATGTTAAAAAAAAATTATGCAACTTGTTGGTATTTTTGTTTAGTGTTTAATAATAAAACGTTAAGGCTGATATTTTAATTTTATAGTTTGGTTTATATAGCCTCACCGGTTTAAGCCTTGACATGCTTGACTAAACTTGGATGTTCTCAGCATCCAGGCAAGAATGTGCTGGTTAAAAGCGTTTTTGTACCATATCTATAAATTCACAGAAACGCTTTTAAAACTACTGACAGTCAAACCGCTATAACAAAGAATGTCAGATATGCACTAGAGCAAAGCCGAAATGCCAGTCCAGAGCATTTCTCAGAGCTTTATTTATTTGTTGACTACCACAGATCTTATTTGATTGAATTGACCCGTGTCCGGGGTTTAGAGCAAGCCGAGGTTCTTTGGGCTGGGAGAACCAAGGGGAGGCAGAGGGGAGAGAGAGAGGGGCCAAAGCCCTTTAAAAGCTGGCTGGCATCAGCCGCGCTTATTCTGCTGGAACAGGGGATCAAATCGCCCAGCTGTGCGTCTCCCTGTTCATGCCTGTGGCTTGTTTGTGTGCACCATAGTTGTTCGTTCTTCCACCCCCAGTCTGTGTGTGTGTGTGTGTGTGTGTGTGTTTTGTTGGTTCATTAATACAAACGGTCTCCGTTGATTTGACTACAGTGGTTGTCAGTCGTGTCTCGTTGTGGTGTGTGAGGGTGAGGTGGAGGTCAAAACCAGACTCCCTTTTCAGTTCTGTTTGTTTTTAATCAGTTTGCTGAGTCCTGGTCTATAGGCTGACCTGCCCTCTACAGTCCTGGTTATATACAGACCTGCCCTCCACAGTCCTGGTCTATAGGCTGACCTGCCCTCCACAGTCCTGGTTATATACAAACCTGCCCTCCACAGTCCTGGTCTATAGGCTGACCTGCCCTCCACAGTCCTGGTTATATACAGACCTGCCCTCCACAGTCCTGGTCTATAGACTGGCCTGCCCTCTACAGTCCTGGTTATATACAGACCTGCCCTTCCCAGTCCTGGTCTATAGGCTGACCTGCCCTCCCCAGTCCTGGTTATATACAGACCTGCCCTTCCCAGTCCTGGTCTATAGGCTGACCTGCCCTCCTCAGTCCTGGTTATATACAGATCTTCCCTTCACAGTCCTGGTCTATAGGCAGACCTACCCTCCCCAGTCCTGGTTATACACATACCTGTTCTCCCTAGTCCTGGTCTCTGCCCAGCTGTGCCTCTTCATGTATTTCATGATTTCTCCATGGGTTTGTAAGTGCTGTGCAGGGCCACCTAACGTGCTGTCCAGCTTCACAGCTTAGCTGCTTGTTTGGTCTCTTTATACCAGTCTCTAATGTTTCCTCTGGGTCTCTTTGTGCCCCTGTCTCTCTCTGTTTCTCTCTCTCCCTGTCTCCCTCTCTCTCCCCATCTCTCTCTCTCTTTTCATCTCTCTTTCCCTCTCCATCTCTCTCCCTCTCTCTCTCCCCATCTTTCTCTTTTCATCTTTCTCTCTCCGTCTCTCTCCCTCTCTCTTTCTCTCTCTCTTTGTATCTCTTTCTTTCCTCTCTTTCTCTCACATCCCTCTCTCTCTGTATCTCTTTCCTTCTCTCCCACTTTCTCCCTGTCGTCCTCTCTTTTTCTCTCTTCCTCCTTCTTCTCTATCTCTCTCCTCCTCTCTCTCTCTCCCCCTCTCTCTCCCCAGGTTCCCCCCGTAGCCCCATCAGTAAGACCACCCTGACCTTGATCAGTGTGGTGAGCTGTTTGATTGGTTTAGTCTTCTCCTCTCACCTCTCCTGTGGTCTCAACGTACGAGTCATCCTGCACGTTCCGGAGCATCTCATTGCCGATGGTAAGCACTGCTCTCTGTCTCCTCCTCTCTCCTTCTGCTTCCTTCACTCCTCCTCCTCCTCTCTTCTCCTCCTGTCCTCCTCCTCCTCCTCCTCCTCTCTTCAATGCTCGCCTCCTCTCACCTCCTCTCTCCTCTCTCTGCTCCATGCTCTCTGCTATGGTGTGGAGGGAAATGCCCCCTAGGAGTGTCTCTTATGAAGACCCAACAGCTGTGCCTTGAAAGCATCAAAGCATATTCAAGCCAGGTCTCTCTTTCTCTCTCTCTCTCTCTCTCTCTCTCACCCCCCCCCCCCCCACACACACACAGACCAACTCCGTCCAGCCCTCTTTTCCCCAAGGCCTCTTTGTGTGTGTGTTGGACCTTAGACTTGTTTGTGCACTGGATGAGTTTGTTAATGAATTTTAATGTGGCACCTGCAGTTTAAAACTAGGAGCCAATTTTTCCTCCTCTTCTCTCTGCTTTCCTCCCTCACTCTCCCTCTTTCCTCCTCACTCCTCCTCCCTCACTCCTTCACTCATTGGTGTGTGTATATATGTGATGATGTGCACAAGGTTTCCAGAGCAACATGGTGTTTCAGAGGTCTTTCACTGGCAGTGCAAGCAAAATACTCTAGGAGGTAGAAACAGTTTATATTCTATAAACTAGATCATAGCATTTCCTTTCAAGGGCTTGTATAGTTCTGAGAGTGCAGATCAATCCCTTACGCTGATTTTTTTAAAGTGCAACTTTATTATAGATCACTGGTCCATTTTCCTTAAGTTTCTTCACTCCTTTGCTGCCATAGCAACAACTGGCAATGTAAACCGATACATCATTAATGCGGTGCATTAGTATTAAAATGCTTTGCCACTGGAAAGAATTCTGATCATCGAGAGGTGTTCAACAAAACGACCATCAAGCCTTCTCCTGCTTTCTCTAATGTGAAGCTTATTACATCTCTTGTGGGAGATATAGCAGGCACCTCCTGCAGGGGAGGAGTGGGTGATGACAGATTCTTCTTGGTTTTATTTGACTGTGTTGTTCGCCTCCCCTGTCTGAGTGAGACCACTTGGTGTGAGCTCTTCTGAAGGCAATCGCTCTGCTCTCCCCAGGGTCCAAGTGCATTTGTTTTTATTAGCATTATTGTTGAAGTAGTGTTTATTTGTGAGTATTCTAATGTTTTACATGCAAGTACACTTTTACTGCCCAGATAAATGCCTTCAAATTGCTTGGGTGTGTGTGATCATTGCCCTGTGCTGTACACATTGACATTCGTGCAGATTCCTGGCCCAGGTGGAGCTCCTGAAGGAGCAGCCGTGTGCAGCGTGGTGGCCGCCTTTTTCCGATGACTAAACTCGCATCGGTTCACATCCTGTCCGCAGACGTCTCGGTCTCGTTGCCATGCGCGACTGGTCGAGGCCGTTCAGCTTGTCCCAGCCGCTGCTCATCCACGAACTGTCCCTCACAGGAGTCCCACAGGAGTGGGAGGAGTCTTAACCTGCCACCAGGACTCCCACAAAAGCACTTTCACAGCCAAGCCTGCGCTTTTTGTACACAAAAAATAATCCCCTTTTCAACCCAAACTGGATATTGCTTTAGCTTATAAATTGTTTAGCAAAAATGTTGTCTATTGCTGGAAAAGGGGGGGGGGGTGTGAATAGTTGCTGTGGTCATAAAAGTTCAGGTAATTTCTTTGTATATTGTGTATTATGTTCTTATCTTCTACATACTATGATGAATGAATTATTCACAGACTGCAGTAGTGGAGAGAGAATAGCTGTTTTTAATCACTTGTTTTGTTTGTCATGGTGCATTAACAATAGTACTTATCAATGTTTATCTATGTTTATGTATGACCATATTACTGGAAAATTAATTGACAGTGAGGTGCAGGTTAAAACGAATGTTAAATGAATAGAGTTTAGTACAATATTCCACGGTGTGGCAGAATTAATTTACAGCTACGCTTGAGCTGTCATGGTGCTCTGGAGATTGCAGGGGTGTGTACAGTGGATTAATGGCCGCCACACTACATCCATGGGGCAGAAACCTTGAGTTATTAATATTTATACCAGAGTGTGCTTGTATGTTACTGCATTTCTCAGTGTAACAGGCAGAAGCACCATAGGAGGTTGAGATACTGTTGTTACTTCCAGGACACTGATCCTATTTGAGTTAGATTTTCAGATCTTTTGGAAACACTCGTTCTGCCACTCCTGGTCAGATGTGTAAAAATACAGGATGTGCGAGTAGGCGTATCTTATATTGACTTCTTTTTGCAAGAGAGATACTGAGCTCTAAATGACTAAAATGCTAGTTTGGGCTGCACTGTGTAACACTGAAGTTTAAAGCTCTGAAGGTTTGAACCGCAAAGTGGCTGCTTATCACCTCCTCGCTAGCCAGCGGCCGCCGGTGCTCCTGTGTGCTGCGGACGAGGACTGGGCTGGCAGGGGGCGGGGCTTCTCTGCACCCAGGGCTGTTCTGTCTGAGCGTGGCCTGTGTTTTCCCCTCCGAAGGCTCCAGGTTCGTCCTGCTGCAGGGGAGCCAGCTGGACGCCTCTGATTGGCTGAACCCAGCGCAGGTGCTGCTCTACCACCAGCAGAACGCCAGTGGGCCTTGGCTCCAGGACCTGTGTGGCCGCCGCCTCCTGGACCCCTGCGAGCACCAGTGTGACCAAGATACAGGTACGAGCCCCGCCTCTCCTCCTATGCAAGCTCCGCCTCACGTCCGGGCAAGCCCCACCTCCATTCCAGTGATTGAGTGCAACACATTATGATAAAAAACTGTCATTTTTGACCAGGGCCATGGTTAAAGATTTATCTCGAAAAATGTTTCTGAGTACAAAGAAACCATGTGATCACATTTAAGAGTGGTGAGTTTCAGGCTTGATGTCCTACTTATGGAGGACCAATTTCTATCAATTTTTATTCCCGCCTCCATGTGATTTTCACTTTGCAATTATTATACAACCAACCTAACAAGTGTCATTACTTCTATTTGCTGAGTGTGCTCTTTTTTTGGTTATAATTAGTGGCTGGAATAATCACCCAGCAGGTGCCTCGTCTAAAAACACTTTGCTGAGTCAGCAGAGAGCTGAAGGGGAGGAGCGAATATGAAACGGTTCCTTCAAGGAGAGTCGTAGCTGGGTAGCAGAGAGGAGAGGTGCTTGAATGTGAAGTTTACCAGTTTCATTTCCAGTTTTTCGAAGGGAGTGCTAAAGCTTAGCTTCCTTAGCTTTGAAGATTGTTATATTTAGTGTCTGGGAAGAGCATTAGTGATTTGCAGAAGTGACTGTGGGGAAAGCAGAATTTGAACTGATACGAGGTCAAGGGACTGTTTCTCTGCCTTTATACGCTGAGTATTTATAATTCTTCAAAGAACTGGGGGAAGGCAGATTTATTTTGTATGAGTATGCTTCACTTGCCTGAACACTGAAGCTGTATGTTTCCTGCATGGGTTATGGAAATTTAATGAACATTTATTCCATTTTGCTCTCAAAGTTTGCACTTTCTATGCCAAGACAGACTTTTTTTATGACTAAAACCTCGTTGGCAGACTTGTTCTAACTGCATCAAAAGAAATACTAACAAATGTACTTGACAGACCTCACCACAGTCATTGTCGGTTGAGGTGAATTCCTGCAGAGCTGTCGCTCCCTGAAAAAAGTTTTCCTGTATTTGTATCCATAATTCACGACGACTGGTGTTTCTGGCAGCCCTACACGAATCACAGGCCAAACCAGCGTGAATCCAACCTTAGTGTCCTAGTAAATGGAACCTAAAAGATGAGTCCCTGTTTGAGTGTAGTCACTGCGTCTGGCTTTTCTTATCAGGCATTCATAATGGCCACCCGTCAGATCAAGCGTAGGGGTGTTGGGGCTTGCCGGGGGAGGAGCCTGAGAGGATGGCTCAGATCAAATACTATGAGCAAATACCGCTGGGAGGTAGCAGTCAGAAGTGACAGTAACCAGGGTTCTGTGCACCTGGAGGAGACGGGTGGTGTCCTGTGGGAAAGGCTTGCGTGGGGTGGGATGGAGGAGGGATGTTCTGCTGCTCCTGGCCCACAGGGCTTTTAAAAATGGGAACACGGCGTGTTGCGTAAGGGTGCTCACCGTGCCGTGAACTTAAGTTTCATTAATTTCCTCTGAATACTGGCTGCACCACGGGCTCCCCCTGAGGTGGGAGGGATTATTCCCGACTTAAAGCATCATTAATGAGTCATGAAAGCAGCCTCAGACCTTGTCCAAATCCAATAGCCGTGTGTTAGCTTTCCAAATGTAAATACTGCACCAATGTCAGCATTATTTTATTTAAAATGATTAGCTCTAAAATCCCAACACATTCTGAGGGGGAAACTATTGACATTTGTGCTTTATTTATGTTGGGAGCTGATATTTTATCGATTCGCTAAAGCTGTGCTCTGTTGTCAAGCAAATAGTTTTGCTGTTTGCCACCAATTTAGTTGAAGTGCATTAACGTGCTCAGTGGCCGAGTCCAGAAAAACTCCAGCAAAGAGCCGAGGTGATTTCTTTCTGCACCGTTGCATTTTTATTTTTGGTTTGACTCATGTTTGACTTTGCTTTAGTAGGGTTACTTGTTAATGCAATTGCAGACAAATGAAACCTCTAATAGGCTGTTTTAACAAATTGGCTGAACTGCCAAGCAAATTCATAGCCTCCTTCATGAGCGTGTAGAATGAGAAAGTAATTAAAAAAGTTTATTTATTTATTTATTGTTTGGTTGTTTGTTTGAAATTGAGTTGCCACTTTCTGGCACTATAAAGACAGAGTGCCCTACTTTAAGCAGTGTGGTGGAAACAGGAAGAGGTTGGATTTCACTTCCTTGCTGGACTTTTTCTGCCCTTATATGGGTGTAGCCTGGAACCTGGTTCTTCACTCAGTTGTCTTTGCATATTGTCTTTGCATATTCATGAAATATGTTTGTATTTTTTTACATTGTACTTTTCTGAAAGTTGTTTAATCTTACCCCAAATGGCTTTTCTTTGAGGTAATTATCCCTGTGGGAAAAGTGTCTGGTGGCCAGTCTGTAGCCTGTTCTTCAATGATTACTCACTAGCACAACATTAACCTTAATAATTCAGAGTTTAAAGATGTTTAAATCGCATAACCATGTTTATGCATTCCGGTGGATAGTTCTCTGCAGAAGCAGCACGGGGAAAACGTCTGTGTTGTAATGACTTCCAGCCGTTACAGTGTAGTCTATAAGTAATCGAATACAGGCAGGTTTTTGTTGCTTTGCTCTGTGATCCAGAACACTGGATTTGAAATAATGACTGAGTTTAGAATGCAGAAACTTTGAGAGCATGTACGTAAGATCCAGACCTTTTTCATCCACAGTCTTTTCATTTCGGTCAACCAAAAATACGGATACACCAACACAGAGTTTCTGGTTCGATAATGAGAACCAGTAATGAATCCCCCTGTGGTCTCCAGCCATTTTTAGCACTTTTTGATAATGATTAACAATAGTTAACATCTTGTTATGGACAATAACAGATCATTTAGAATGTTTACACTTTACAACAAGTTCACATTGTGTTTTAATAAATGCAAAGAGCATTACATTGACTAAAACTATAAACAGGCTGTTAAATAAAATAACATGATATAAAATAACAGATGATAAGAAGTTTATCTCTCAAAGTTTATGTTAACCGTCAGACATCCCACCTGAAGGAGCAGCTGGAAGACCTCCCTGCTACACACTGTGTTTATTCCTTGTGTTTTCCTCTGCGAACCTGCTTTGCTCCTGAGCTTATTTCATTTAAACCAAAAACACAACCAGCCACAATCAAATAAATGAGGTTCAGGGTCTGCTGCATGAAAAACAAACTAAAATAACAGAAGTTTGTAGGAGGCTTTTCTGCCTATCACAGGGATAGACCCAATCAGAAAACAAAACAAAAATGTGATCTTTGTTTATGATCCTGGTCATGGGTGTTTAGTTTAGCCTCTTGCTAAAAATGAGGCTATGCTGCACTGAAACAGGACACAGCTGTGTCCAGTAACAAATTCATCTTTGGCCAATATGTACAGCTATGAGTTCCCCATCAACTGGCATCCAGACAAAGCCACGCCTCTCCAAAGACCACAATGCTCTGGGAGCAAATGGACCATTTCTCCTTGTATGAACTGAAGCAAACTCAACCAATCCAGTCACCCAATACCTATCTGAACCAAAAAAATAATGGATGAATTCACAATTTCATAAAGGCATGTCACACACAACAGTTGAATGACCTGGTCTTTTGTATTCTATCCCTGCACGAAGTAACTGCTTTGACCATTGCTTATCTGCTGTGGATAATTAAAGCCAAGTGTTGGTTAATGCCCTATGTCAGTCAGTATTTATTTATTTATTTATTTATTTTTAGTTCCCAAGATTATTCACACTGAGAGAGGACGAAACTTTACTTCTTATCCTTGCTGTAGGACTACAGTAACTACCTGTGAAGAACTACAGTAACTACCTGTGAAGAACTACAGTAACTACCTGTGAAGAACTACAGTAACTACCTGTGAAACAGAAGAACTACAGTAACTACCTGTGAAGAACTACAGTAGCTACCTGTGAAGAACTACAGTAACTACCTTTGAAACAGAAGGACTACAGTAACTACCTGTGAAGAACTACAGTAACTACCTGTGAAGCAACAGAAGATGAGTGCGTGCCATGCACAAGTTGGAGGGATGGAATGTTGCCCTCAGGGTTTAGAAGAGTCATTGCATGTTTATGGCACGGAACTAAATAAAGATTGAATAATAGCGTTAACTCCAGAAAGTACAATTTTTAGTGCAAATGTTTTGGCCTTTGGGTATAAGGTTAGCTATCCTTTTACAGTGTCGCAAGGATCACGAAGCACCAGTTATTTTACTGTGAATGGTTTCAGAATGCATGTCCATTTTGCTATGTGAATTGACGACTAAAAATGTTGGCACACTTGGGTTGTGTAGGTGAACAAAGGGAGTTTAATATAAGATGATCCTGCCTTGTCACTCATTTTAGGTTTGCCATTTCCACCGTATTCAATTATTCATTGGGTAACAACAACAACAACAGATCTGTTTGCTACTCCAGATCAAAAGTGGCCTACAGATCTTTCTCATATTAGCCAGGAGATGAAGGACTGAAGGTAGTTCTGCTATCCCCAATGAAAACAGTCAGTAAACCTCATGACGGCTGTGTCGTTTTAGGGGGTGGATGATGTCCGGACGAGGACGAGCACGAAGACGTTTACGATTGTTGTGTATATTATGCCTTGGCATTTCCAACTAAACTAAAGGAGTTGGAAGCTTTATGTGGACATCTGCCAGAGGAGGAAGGAACATAGCCCAAGTTTCCCCTTTATTTTCAGGTGTTTTGTTGTGTAAACTGAGATCACATATTGGATTGACAGTGGGCTGGCTAAATCATCATCTTCTAGATAGGCATCACCATGTTTACTGGTAAATAAACCAGAAAATCCCTTTATCTTGTGGACTGATTATTGAAAGATAAATAGTGCGATGAAGCCAAACTCTTTTCCACTTCCCCAAATGGTCAACGCTTGACTGGTTAGGGTTTGCTGGGTTTGTGATTAAATTTGACCTATTTAAAGGTTAATATCAAATACCATTGTTTTCTCAAGCTCACAGAATAGCTGCAAGCATCACACACTTGAGATTATATTCTTGTTCCGTCATGAGCTTTGTTTTCCCTAATGTACCAGCCACTTCTCAGTCACTGATGAAAGATGTTTTTGGGCTATATGACCAGGCTGTCTTTTTTGTGATAGGAGTTATCAGTATATATATCATATTCATGCATCGTTCTAACAATTTTTTTAAAAGGTCAGACTCATGGTTAACTTGGCAAAATGTAAATTTGTTACAGCAGTGGTAGTTATATTTTGGGCAATTCAATAAAACAAGGATGGATGCCTGGATGCGCTGTTAACTGTTTTTCCCTGAAACCCCCGAAAAAGAAGTCGATGCGTTTCTGGAGAATTATAGATTTCTTCAAAATTTCCTGCTATTGCCCTTAACTGACCTTTAAAAAAAAGTTAAATAAATAAATAAATACAATTTTTTGATTGGTCGTGGCGCCAAACTGCTGTTGAGAATGTGATGGTGCTGCTGAAAGTGTCTCTGCTGTTGGCTGCTCAGCGGCTGGATCACCCTTTTCAGGTTCATGTGATCACCAGCTGCCTGTAGATGTGCTTTTGCAGAGAGATGAGCTGGGTGAGGGCCGTCCTGTGGCTCTTTTCAATGCAGTTCAACTCTACATTACTGAATAAGAAGTGCTGGAACTGACTTTGGCCTTCCAGCACATTGGTGGAGATGTGGGTGACCTGCACGCCCACAGATCATTACCCTCTCACCTTGTTACCTTGGGTTTGCAGCCTTATAACCCGCAGAACCTGCAGTCATATTCGGGTTGTGGGTAATCTGAAGCTGGATACATTACCCTCTGGCTCGGAGGATTTGGGCTGAATGCACATTTGACCATTTATTAGGTCTTAAATATTCTGGGGTGTGTGAGACTAGAATGGATGGAGTGAAACTTGTCTTGACCTTATGGTGACTTGAGTTCGAATTGATTTTAGTTTGTTGGGACTAGAAGCTGGTGGAAGGGATTTTGTTCCTCAAGGGGAAGATTCCATTCCAGGTGTTTTTTGTCTCCAAACAGGATGGAGTTGGAAGTAGGTACTGTTCATTTACATTTACGTCACGAATGTGTTCAGTGCCTAACATCTCTGTGCAGGCAATGCAGGAGCCTCATCTTTCAGGCTCTTAATCACAGATTTATTGTTCAATTATTCTTTTCTAAAATAAATGTCATAATTTTATCTTTTTCATATGCTGCCCTGCCATAAGACAGACGAGTCTAACGGTTAACAGGCTGATAACGACCTCTGTGAATGTGGAAGGAGTAAAAGCCTTTGATCCTAAACAGCCTTTTACACACCCAAGATGCATGTGGCTTATACTTGTTTTTTTATGTCTGTCTTGTAACTATGCTGGTTGTAGATTATGTGTGGGCAAGCATACCATGTAATTATCTGATACTCTCTGCAGCAGTTACAATATCAAAAGCTTTCCATTAATTGGAAACTACTACATGTATTATCATGCACCCCTGAACATAAGTAACTGGACAGTTGCCTTCTTAGGTTACTAAGAAGTAACCTCAGGTTGCTTCTGTTACTAACCTAAGGTTGTACTGAGATTAAGGATTGTTCACTAGACCAAGAATACACTGAGAAGGATGTGGACACAGCTGTAAAGTATGAGAGCTGGTGAATTCTTGGAATATTCTGGATTATATTCAACAGCATCAACAAACTACATCTTTATTGAGCAAATTATATCAGTTAGGATCGTTTTGGACTGTGGAACTCATGGAGAAAATGAACCTTTACTGGTCCAAGAACAGTGTGGAAAGGAAAGCAAAAAAAATCCACCATCCAGAACAGACCTCATGGTGGCATGGGCATCATTTTTTATTGATTATGTGACTGGAGGAGATTATGTGACTGCAACAGAAATATGTGACTTACCCAGAGCAGAAGCAGGATGAATTCTGAAGTGTTCAGAAGCATTTGAAGTGCACCAAACCCACACACCCTGACCCCCCGGCCCCTAACCCACAGTTTCACTGTCCATGGTTTAGTGCTCTGTTTCATACTAATACGGACCCTGTGGGAGATTTCAAGACGAAAAAGTCAATCACCTGACCTGAACCGTGGTGAGCAGGCAATTACAAGAACGCAACATTCTCCATCTGTTGAGGTCTGGTGATGGCAGGGTCTTGCATGTTTTACTCAACGGTTGCAAAATATTTACACCCAAGTTTCATTAAAGCTTATGTAAATGTTTCCAATAGTCCCATAAATTGAGGGATTAGTACAAAAAAGAATGTGATTCCAATTTGGTTCATAGCCTTGAATTAAAGCTGCTCTTAAACTTCATCATCACTGTTTCATTTCAAATCCAGCATGCAGCTGTAATTGTGTCCCTGTCCAATTGCTTCTGGACTGTTACCTCCTGAACACACATGTATTTAACTATTGAACAAAGCACACACAGATACCCACAGCACACACGGATACCCACAGTACACACGGATACCCACAGTACACACTGATACACACAGCACACAGCACACACAGATACCCACAATCAGATACCCACAGTACACACTGATACCCACAGCACACAGCACACACAGATACCCACAGCACACACAGATACCCACAGCACACACAGATACCCACAGCACACAGCACACACAGATACCCACAATCAGATACTCACAGTACACACTGATACCCACAGCACACAGCACACACAGATACCCACAATCAGATACCCACAGCATGCAGCACACACACATACCCACACTATAAATCCTCTTCGGGGTCTTTGTCAGTGCTGAGTAGAAAACCTTGGACGACGGTCTCTTGGCATGACCTGGGAGGACAAGCACAAGGGGTCGGTCCTATCTTGCTGCAGGGGCTTATGGGAATGCTGATATGGGGTGTAGCACCTGCCACACGGTGACCACGGCAACAGTGCTTCCACATGACGACCACGACAACAGTGCATTCACATCACACACTTGTACATCTAGTTGCATGAGAGGTTCAAAGCACAGTTTAGTACAGATTAATGATATAGTGCACACTTACAGTCCTTATATAGAATTAGTACAGATTAATGATATAGTGCACACTTACAGTCCTTATATAGAATTAGTACAGATTAATGATATAGTGCACAC
>JAOYMR010000015.1:11304673-11323334 GCA_025802075.1 Tenebrosternarchus preto | reverse complement strand
TGGGATATGTGACCACAACATCCTCACACGGACACCATGCAGGTAAAGCGCTGAGCTGATCTGACAGCTGAGATGAAGTTGAATCAGTCAGACTGGTATAACCCATACAGGGGTAATGGCATTCCAAGAACCAGTGAAAATGCCATCACGCGGGTCTGGGAAATGTAATATAGAAAGGGAAGACTAAGCCTGTATGAGATCAGACACTGAAAACAGGTCAATATTCAGGTGGGTTAAGCCTGTCTGAGATCAGACGCTGAAGACAGGTCAGCGAGTCAGTGGACTAAGCCTGGGTTATGCCCGTGTGATCAGATAGCAGAGACGGTTTTCTTGACCATGGCTTCTGCAAAGGTTTCTTGAGCATTTTTCGGTGGAATATTGGAAGGTAGTTAACAGTATGAGAAATATTGTTTGGTTTTTCTGTGGACAAAAGAGGTGTGTTTGAGTGCATTTTTTTTTTTTTATTATTATTATTTTTAGTTTTATTTATTGAAAAATGCTCACACACACACACACACCTTATTGCCAGGCCCTGCTGTAGTAAAACAACTGATTAAAAGGCAGTCGTGGCTCCAGTCCCAAGAGAATGAGAAGAGGCCTGTAGGTCAAAACTCCCACAGAGGCCGTTGAGGCACGGCAGAGATGTTCTGCCTCCGGAGGTGTTGTGCGATGAGAGGTACATTAGGTTCAGGAGAGAACTGCTTCTGGAGGTTCTGTGAAAGCTCATTCCAACCTGCTGCATTTGCTTGCTTCCTGCTGCACAGGTCAGTGTGCAGTCCAGACACTGTGCAGACACTGTGTGGCTGGTGTTTGGAAGTGGCCCTCAAACTAAACATCCATTTATATTTTGTGCAGGGAATGCATCAATAACACGTATTTTCACCTCTCATCCTGATGTTCTCATTTTGCCCTGATGTTCATCATTTGTCAGCGTTTTGGGGGGGGGTTGTAGAACACGCCTGCGTTTGATGCTTGGGAAAGGAGCACGGTTCAGAAGAATTTATCACAGCACACTCGGGCCTGGCTCCAGCAGGGAGATGTTTCGCTGGAGACCTCCCGCTTCCTCGCAGCTGGGTTACTGTAGCCAGCTGAGCTCATTCTGTTGGATAACCTTACCCAGGGTAAAGCAATATTTCATGACATTACAGGATGAAATTCTGATTACTGAGCACACACACACACACACACAATTGTCATTAGCTAATGTTATCAAACAGATCACCTTTCAGTCTGTCGGGAATGCGCTGGCTAACCTCCTTAATTATTGACATGGTCTTGGCGCTCTCGTGTTACAGTATGTAATGTAATTCCCCTTGCTGTACTGGTTAATGCATTGCTCTAGGGTCTTGTCTGAAGCCACGGTGCTGTGAAGGATGCTACTAGCCTCGCTAAAGCCTTTCACCATGGTAAAACTCCATCAAGCTCCACAGTCCAGACAGTCTGAGGGCGTTGAGCTTGTCCAGTTTTGTTTACTGAGACCTCTGCAGAGTTGCACAACATTCCTGCGCACAGGAAGTCGTCTGTCGTTATTCTGAGAGATGTTTGTGCTCCAGACATTCATGCCAGTTGGCGTTATCATCCTTTGTCCTATCTGTCTTTGCTGAGCATAAATATTGCTCCCTACTGCCTGCGCTCAGTCTGGGCGACATCGTCAAGTGTTTGTAGCCGAGGTCGTCAGCAGGGAAACCGACCTGAAGCAGCGAGAGGCATCCGAAGCGGCTGGGTGCTGAACGGCGCACTTGGTTGGCATCAGGCACAGGCGTCGGTGAGCACTGGTCTGAGGTCAGGGCTCGGCCGCGCTGGAAATGCACGTCAGTGACGGCCAGTAAGTGCAAACGCACCCGTCTTTTCTGGAAGGGACTGCCACCTATTTAAAGGCCCTCCTACCCTGAGTTCACACAAGGGCTCTCCTCTTCCTCTGAACCCTCCCGACACTCGTCTGGTGACGCAAACCAGCCAGCTGGACAAACAGAGTGTTGACTCTCTGTTCGTGTTTTGGGCCGGCAGGCTTTGCGAAGTCCACACCAAGGAGCTTGAACTCGTCAGAAACCAAAAACACAAACCCCCACGCCAATGAGTCCTGGAAGTCCTGTACGTTCCCTGCAGGGGAAGGAGAAGAAGACACGCTTGCTTCCACAGGGCTAACTCTTAAAGTTTGATAGGGCCGTGAGTCATCCTGTCTTTTTCTTAGTCGGGGAAATTCTTGTTTCTTGATGCACTCTTGGAACTTCAGGAAGGTTTATGTGCAGGTAGGATGGAAACCAGCATTAGTCACTATGATTGCCCAAGCGCACGCTGTCCACCCTGCTCCGCAACCACTTAATATAGCACCAGTCACGTGGCATCACGTGCGCATACCTGATCACACATGACAGGTGTGAACCTGAACCTGCTGCTCTTTTAGGGCATGGAACATGGTGAGTTGTATTCCGGCCTCTCCGAGCGTGTGTTCTGCATGCGCTGTACTGAGTTCTGTTTGCTCTTCTTTCAGAGACTATGCTGAGCTTTGTGGATGACATCCTGTCTGGGGCCAAGTCGCCCTGCATGATACTGGGTGACATTCCTGATCCCCTCAACTCCATCTCCATGGTGATACGCTGCCTGGAGCCAGACAGTACATACATGTGAGTGCCATTCAAAGTCAGTTTGACTCTGAAAATCTTATATCCTACAGATGCCTGTTGTGCGGGTGTGTTGGTACACTAGTTGCCTTTGTAGCACATCTGTCTCATTCCAGTGGGGACTGGCCCCTGATTAGCTTCTTTGCTCTGTAGTTAATCTGACCGGCATGGTAATGTGTACAAGAAAGAAAAAAGAAAATTGCTCCTTTGGTGAAACATCCATGAATTAGAAGCGGTAATTGCGAGGTTCTGCTGTGTTGGCAAACAGCACTGTTGACCTAGCATATAGGCCCATCCTGATTTCCATATCTAAGGCGTATTGACATTTAGCCCTGCCCAGGTTCTCATTTACAACGACAGCTAGCTATGAATGCTGACCAAACGGGTCACGGTTTATTCCACGGTTTATAACTACAGTACCTCTCTGCTGCTACGAGCCAGATGACATGAGAACATTACCAGAAGTAACTTACTGAGATTCTTTCATAAGTCCATCCACCCGGTAGAAGAGGGATGTAAGCTAGTAATGGTGGAAGTAGCATTAGCTAGCAGCTAGCATCTTACTTCAGTGTGTAGACGGTCTGAACTTTCATCTGAACTCTGCGATGAGATGAAATTCATAGACATTTGCATACATCTTTTCTGAGAACCCTAGCTAGCTATTGATTTGAACATATAAGGGAGAGGAAAAGTCATTTCAGCTACCGTGTTTTAGCTAGCATTTTAGCTAGAGTTAGCAGTGGTAAACACAATTTCTGCTCTGTTTAACAAAAGGTACCGAGGACATTACTCTTGTCATTAGGGAGTTAATATCACTGTTCATGAATTTATGAATGATGGCTATCTTACATCAGGTAGCTAAATAGAGTATCTCAGACATTCAAACCTTGTAAACCAAGGGTAGTTAAAATAGTTAAAACAGGAAAACCCTAATATGAAAACACTTTATAAACACCCCTCATTACTTTAAAGATGACCTATAATGAGCGTATACTATTCTAGCTGAGCAGCTAAACTCTCAGCAGCCACACCTGTGGTGACCACCTTTTCAGTCACACACAGATAAACCAGAAATTCGAAGACAAAATTAACAAGACAGGAACACCTCTGTTTCTTCCGTACATGTGGTCAATGCAGTAAAGTCAACAACAACAACAAAAAATCTCCAGGGTAAACTTCCACAGCAGACTTTCATGTGCCAGGACATTGTAGAACATCTTAATGTGAGAAGCTGAGGCCCAGTGCCTCAGAGTGAAGCGTCTTCGTGCTGTTGCTGGCAGGGACTCTGGCCCTGGTTTTGGCTGTGAGCTTGACTTGGACATCAGTCAGAAGGCAAGCGAGTGGTCAGCGACAGAGCTCTGCGTGATTCTGGAGTATTAAATCCTCGAGATGTTGAAAACATCACAGCAATTTGCACAAAAATGGTCTGGACTACTTCCTGCCTCTCCATTGCCTGAAAATCAATTTGACCGAGTTCAGGCTGCAACCCTGCACAGACACAACCCTGCACAGACACAAACCTGCACAGACACAACCCTGCACAGACACAAACCTGCACAGACGCAAACCTGCAGAGACACAACCCTGCACAGATGCAAACCTGCACAGACACAACACTGCACAGACACAAACCTACACAGACACAAACCTGCACAGGTGTGTATCCTCATAGCCATGTCCCTGAACAGGCATGTCCCTGCACAGGCGTGTCCCAGCAGAGCTGTGTCTCTGCACAGGCGTGTCCCTGCACAGGCATGTCCTTTTATGGGGAGTGGGTAGCCCATTATGGAAGGGGCATGTCTCACACCAGGCAGTGGCCAAGGTCCAATGCACAGCTGGCAAAGCAGTTCATACTTTGGACTGCCTTTAAAGTCCTTCAACAGGAGCTCTTGATGGTGACAGCAGAAACAGTAACTGTAAGATATGTGTGTATGCGTGCATGTGTGTGTGCGCATGTGTGCATATGTGTGTGTATGTGCATGCAGTGTTTGTGTGTGTGTGTGTGTGTGTGTGTGTGCGTGTGTGTGTTCTCATAAGGTAAAGTGAAGGGAAACACATGAAAGAAATACATCTAAGCTGAAACTAACCAGCATTGCGCTCTGTTAAACAAACACATGGTCACAAATATCACAATGCCTTCTCTGTGTAGAGAGTAGGGGAGAGGATAGACAAGGCTTGAATATTGAGTAGCAGGTACCTAGAGATGCCGACACTGACAACACTGGCTTCCCAGTCCCAATAGGAGACAAAGCTTAGCGTCTGGACACATCGGTAATGTGAAAGTGATTTCTGTGAGCAGATTAATGTTTACAATATATAAAAAAAAGAATTTATGAAACAACAAAAGGTTGTGTGGTTAAAAATACGTTCTACGTCTCCGCTAATCAGCCGTAGATGATGGTGTGGTGAGGTAAGGTTTTCTGCTCCAGTCGGTGTGTGTTCACAGTGACTGTATGGAACAGCTGTTGGTGTTCCAGTAAAGGTTAGTTTATAATGATGGAGGTCAGCACTGAGTTTATTCCTGCACATAGTCAAACATACACACACAAATGCTCATTCAGATACACATATGCACATACACACTACAAAATCATAGATATGTGTGTTTGTAACAATTGTGATTGTGTATGTTTCCAGGTCTGCTTACATGTGCTCGTGTGTGTGTGTGGGTGTGTGTACATGCATGTGAGCGTGTGTGTGTGCATGTATGTGCCTGTGTGTGTGTGCGTGACTCCATGTGTGAGTCTATGCATGTGTGTGTGTGAGTGCATATGTGAGCACGTGTGTGTGCGTGCATATGTACATGTGAATATGCATGCATGCGTTTGTGTGTGTGTGTGTGTGTGTGTGTGTGTACGGCACAACTTCCTCCTTCCTTACAGCGTACACGCCTCACACCTCACACTTCCAGCAGAGTCGTGTACTGTCTTAATTTCCCTGAGGGAACCATCCCAAAGGGATCAATAAAGTTCTATCTCATCTAATTTACTGTAGTAAGTGGTAGCCGGTAACATCCACTAGAGGGCGATATAATTCCATGTAGTTGTACCAGACAGCAGCATTCCCTGAGGAGCCTGTTGGCGTGGCCCTCCCCACGCCAGAGTGAGGCAGTCGTCTCTGTCCTCAGTGTCCATCTCAGGCAGCTGGCCTTTTTAGCGCACCTTAACTGTGCTGTTTGCTTCTTTACTTTAGCTTATTTGATTGTATTTCCTGTTTGTCTTGTTAAATTGAATTGTGTGTCAGTTCTGTAATTCTCATATTCAACATGAAGGTGAACCTTTTACAGCCTTCCTCTTGGAGCCCTGCTTAGTAAATCAACTGAAATGTCACTTTTAAGATGATTTAAAGTGGAATCCCCTAAAGTGTTTTGCGTGTAGTGTGTCCTGTCTGTCCTGTTTGTGTGTAGCGTGTCCTGTCTGTCTTGTGAGTGTGGGCATGTCCTGTCAGCCCTATTTATGTGTAAGCATGTCCTGTCTGTCTTGTTTGTTTGGGCATGTCCTGTCTGTCCTATTTGTGTTGGTGTATCCTGTTCGTGCAGATTCCCATGGGAGGGTGGAGCTGGTGAAGCAACCCTGTGTGTTGTTACAGGTTCAGGCTGTGGGCAGTGGACAACACCGGCCGGCGCTCCACCCCCAGCGAGATCACCATCAAGACTCCGTGTCCAGCCGTCGATGATGTTAAAGCACAGGGTACGACCTCCACAACTCCTGGTCAGAGTTCAACAAAGCTCTTTAGTTCCAGAACCACTAGTCTCCCTCACAGGTCTGAACCACTAGTCTCCCATCAGGTCTGATGCCTGGGTCAGACATGATCTTGGCTTCTTGTTTTCAGTAGTGGTGAAACCACGTCCCAGGGTACCCCAGCAACACCAGTTAAGCCTTTTCAAACCGCCGTGTCCTCGGCCTTGGTTATCCGAGGTCCGCGGAGTAAATGCAGAGAAAGTTCAAATCTTCACGAGGGCTAATCTGGAACATTCCCCATGTCTGCCCAGAAATCGCGGACAAAATTTACAACCTGTTTAACGGCTACACGAGTGGCAAGGAGCAGCAGACAGCCTACAACACGCTGATGGATGTGGGTGCCCCAACCCTACACCGTGTACTCCACCACTACAACCAGCGCTATGAGAGCTTTGGCGAGTTCACCTGGCGTTGCGAGGATGAGCTGGGACCCAGGTTTGACTGCCCCCTCACCCAGTCTCTCTCTCTCTTCCTCATCTAGTCTCCCTCTCTCTTCCTCACCCAGTCTCCCTCTCTCTCCCTTACCCTGTCTCTCTCCCTCACCCTGTCTCCCTCTCTCTCCCTCACTCTGTATCTCTCCCTCACCCTGTCTCCCTCACCCTGTCCCCCTGTCTTTCCCTCACACTGTATCTCTCCCTCACCCTGCCTCCCTCTCTCTCCCTCACCCTGTCTCCCTGTCTCTCCTTCATGCTGTATCTCTCCCTCACCCTGTCTCTCTAACTCACCCTGTCTCTCTCCCTCATACTGTATCTCTCCCTCACCCTGTCTCTCTCCCTCACCCTGTCTTTCTTTTTCTGTCTCCCTATTCAGTCTCCCTCTTCCTTTCTCACTCCATATCTCTTCTCTCACTCATTCATTCTCTTCTTCATTTTCCTCTCTCACTCTCATTATTTCACTCTACAAGCTCTCTTATTTCCTCACACTGCTAAGTCATTTTGTTGTTGTGAAATCTAAAGCAAATATGCTCTCTCAGGGTATGTTAAAACCTCAAGAGGAAGGTGAGAGAATTTATAATTTATAGCTGTCGTGTCTATAAAATTCCATTCTTTCCAACTCCAAATTCTGTACGGCAAACACCAAATCCCTTTTATAACTGATCCCAAAGGCATCGTTGCAATTGGATTATATGTGCTAATTAATATAACTGAATGCAGTCCCACTGATTGGAGCACATTTCACCACTCTGGTTTCAGACAGTCTGGCGTTGACCTTGCTACCATCCAAAACCACAATGCAATCTCTGGCCTGCGATTTTAGAATTGTAGTTAAATGTTTTCTAAACATAGCCGTGTGTTTGAAGTAAGGCTTGCATATTGCCATGGAAATGCACAGTAGAAGCAGGTGACTTCAATTAGTAACATTTGGACACACACACACATCGGTGGCCTCAGCGCGAATTAAGAGGCTGTTTTTGATAGTACTTAGGCTGGAACAGTTTATCTCGTTAGTCTCAAGGTTCTCGAGGTGCATAATTTAAAAACCACTCATGTCTCATACAACATGATAAACGAGCTGACCTTGGAGGGATACAAAGTAAGTTTCATTCTGTCATCCCCAAATCCTTGATTCGAGATATCTTATCAGTGATTTATTCCTAGCTTGCATCGTGCCAACAGTCCAGTCACTCATAGGAGTTAATGGAGGTGGAGGACTTAAAGGCAGCTTCCTAAGCCTCCGTTGACAGGTGGAGAATTGCTCAAGATGCTGCAGAGCTTGGAGAAGACCTCACATCGCAGTGACGTAGCAGGGTTCAGGAGACAAGCGGCACTGACGGTCTGAAACCTGTTCGCTTTAGCCGGTTGGGGCTGAGCCATTTCTGTTTACCATCGGACACACCACTGGATACGTCACCGTGCCGAAGAGCAGCCGCCTGGGGTCGACCTCCCTGTTAAGAGCAAAACTAGCTTCCCCAAAGGACAAGAGAATTGCCTTGTCTTGAAGTTCTCAGATTTGTCTCGAAGTTCTCAGATTTGCTCATGGCTCCTCATTGCACACCATGTGAACATCATTTAAGTGTAATTTGCATTAGCTAATCATAATGCATTTAAATGTAATTTGCATTAGCTAATCATAATGCATTTAAATGTAATTTGTGTTAGCTAATTATAATGCATTTAAATATCATTTGCATTAGCTAGTCATAATGCAAAACTAAAAGCCAACTAGTGGGCCTCTACACTGATTATAACTGATGTCAGAGATGTGAAGGCAATGAGGCAGTGGATGTCTTTTTAGGGGAGAAGTGCAATCAAACATTGTGCTAAATACAGTCTCACCAAACACTGAGCGAAACACAGTCTCACCAAACGCTGTGTTAAACACAGTCTCACCAAACACTGAGCAAAACAGTCTCACCAAACGCTGTGTTAAACATAGTCTCACCAAACACTGAGCAAAACACAGTCTCACCAAACGCTGTGTTAAACACAGTCTCACCAAACACTGAGCGAAACACAGTCTCACCAAACGCTGTGTTAAACATAGTCTCACCAAACACTAAGCAAAACACAGTCTCACCAAACACTGAGCAAAACACAGTCTCGCCAAACGCTGTGCTAAACAATCTCATCAAATGTATCTTTCCACCTCAGAACAGAGGTTGTTCTCTGTTGGCCCTACAGAACCGTATCTCGCTAATGTCATGAATGGCTTTTGAGACTGTTTTCCCACCCAAGCTCAGCACAGGGAGGAGAACTCCAACTTGGGTCTGCAGGGAGCTGGTCCAACTGGTGAACTGGTACTGGCAGGATTTTTCTGGAAGATGAGGTAAATATGGATTCCAGTACAGGCTGAGGTGGCGGGAATATTCCCTGGGAGGAAACAGCCTCGGCCAGTAGTACAACGCACAGGGTGAGGCAGCGTGGTGTGAGAAGACTGCAAAATAGAGGATGAGAGAAAGAGAGAGAGAGAGAGAGAAAGAAAGGTGAGAGAGGGAGAGAGAAGCCCTGGCTAAGTGCAAGAGGTTGAAAACATACCTTGGAAACGAGAGGCCATTTTCCACTTCCATATATGCTAGGATTTATAGTGACAACCGTTGCTATTTGGAGACCAAACCAAATTCACTTGAAAAATTAAAGCATAACAAACCACAGGGTTTTTCTTTTAAGCAAATAAACATCCAAATTCCTGCAACCACTGAAATGTGGCAAGATATTAGAAACATAAATACATTCAGAAGAATGAAACAGATGACAGCATCACAGTACCAGACAGGGATATTTTTCATTTAATGTGCTAGCGATTTCTGATATCATTATAATTCCATCATAATATTCTGTGAGGTGGTAGCCAAGGTAAATGATTAATATTTGGACTTTGGTCGTGTTGATCGGGTGTATGAAGATAAAAGCGCTCGAGACCATATTCTTGGTCGGATGTCCCATAGATGTGCCTGGACTGTGATCGTCTAACGAAAGCAGACAAATAAAGCTTGGCATGCCCAGCCCCCACCCCCACCACCCCCCCTCCTCCGTCCAGCCCAGTTGGACTGTTCCTAAGAGGAGCTTGAGACCTCTCCAGTCCCTGTCCCTTTGAGTTTCACTATTTACACTATAGCTTCTGGTTTTGGCGAGCGGATGAAATAGAAACTATGACTGTGGAATGAAACGTTCTTTCCGTGCCTCCGCTATCAGGTTTCAGCCACTTGTTTTTGAGAGGGATCTCACAGCTGCTCATAGCCACAGCACCTCCAAATGCTCTCGGACACAAACCCGCCCTCCTCCCCAACCCAACCCAACCTGCTCTCCTTCCCAGGCCAACGCACCCTCCTCCCCAACTCAGCCTACCTTCCTCCCCAACTCAGCCTACCTTCCTCCCCAACTCAACCTACCTTCCTCCCCAACTCAACCCTCCCTCCTCCCCAACTCAACCTACCCTCCTCCCCAACTCAACCCTCCCTCCTCCCCAACCCAATACACTCCTCCTCCCCAACCCAATACACTCCTCCTCCCCAACCTGATGGACACCCTCCTCCCACCCCAATACAATCCCTCCTCCTCAGCACAATATACTCCCTACTCCCCAACTCGAATACCACCCTTCTCCCCAAACCAAACCTCTCTCCTCCCCAACCCAATACAATCCCTCTTCCCCAGTTCAAAATACTCCCTCCTCTTCAACCTAAAACACTCCCTCCACCCTCCCCAGGCCATTATTATTTGTGTGTTTTGTCTCTTCTGAATTCTTCCTGAACGAGGTAGAATGATGGTAGGACCATTACTTTACAACTTGGTGTTAAATAGTGATCGTATCGGCCCAGACCTTGAAGTGCACTACTGAAGGTGAGAGCAGCATGTACCTGTTCTTTCAGCTGTTTCCAGCCTTCTACTGTATTTCATATTTAGTGTATCAGGGCTTCCCTTTAATCTTTCACTCTTGATCTCTCTCCAGTATCGGGACTCCAATGTTCGGAAAATCTTAGGGTAGTTGAAGACATGTTGTGTTTTCCACTACTACTAGAGGACCAGATGGAGCATACCTATCAAAGCAGTGTCCATGGTATAGGCTGGGAACTGCATCATCAAAGTTATGATTTGTGGCAAATACTTTTGGACCCCCAACCCAACTTAGTTCCAGTTTTTGTTTCATGGTTTGAGAGAGCAACATGTGGCTGTCTGAGAGTACAGGTTAACTTGTGTTATTAAATATGTATGTGTGTGCGTGTGTGTGTGTGTGTGTGGGTGTGTGATTACAGGAAAGCAGGCCTGATTCTGTCTCAACTTGATGACCTCAGTGGCTGGTGTCGGGGTCTCCTGCAGGGGCCTAAAATCGGCCTGCGCAGAGCATCTCTCAAGTACCTGTCCTGCCGCTACACAGATACCAAGGCCTTTGGTTTCAACTGGGCGGAGCTTGGCCAAGACTTGCGCAAAGCCTGTGATGAGCAAACTCTCCCTGTGATGTACAACGACTATGGAGAACCTAAAGAATTCTGAACTCCTGGATCATACGGGCACTGCTCCTGGTCCATGTGGTCCACAGCAAGAGTATCTGCCTCCTGTCTGGCTTTGTTGACTCCCTCTCCACAACACATTGCTCTTGTGTTCTGCAGTGTTTCTTTTTAATGCTCCTCCTACTTTCATTGATTTTATTAGCTGCTCTATCAGCCACTACAGGGTTCACTTCTAGCTTCTTCTGCATTTTACATTGGAGCTACAAAGCTAACAGTCTCAATATCTCAATATGACATACTAAAATGGAGCCAACCAATAAATCTCCACACCTGAACCGTGAGATTAACATATTTACATATAGCCTAAAAAGATATTTGATGAGAAACTAAGAATAGGTTTACTTTGTTTCACTTTCATAAAAAAAATTATATTGAACAAAAAAAAGGTATTTTCTACTGCCATGACCCTGTTAACAAATGGTTTTCAGGTTTTCTGTTCTGTTGTACGTTCAAAAAGCAAAGTCACATGGCAGAGCAAAAATAGTAGCAAAGTAATTGAAAAAAAAAAATACAATAATATACAGAAGAGAAGACAAGGGTCTCCAGTGGGATGGGGAGATCATGTATAGTGTAGGTTTTAAATGTCACAGATATGATATTTGTTGTAATGACTCACTGATCACAAATCTGTCTTGAAGCTTATGAGGTTTGTTTACACATTTATGACAAGCAAAAGAGATACAAGTTCGTACATGTGGACACCTTGGTTGAGATTTCTTGAGTTAGCCTTGGTTGAAGATACGGATTATATCAGGACATAATGTAGGTGCTGAACATGGAATTTTCTGGCTGAAGTGCTTTGTGCAGCGAGGCGCTGGAGTCGTTAACTCAACAGTAACATGACCACTGAAAGCTCAGTTACATAGCTCTTCCTACCAGTTCAATAAAGAAAAGAGCAGATTCCAGGATAGTTGTGTGAGAAGCTGTGGACAGTATAATTGCGTGTAGATATGTATCAGGCCCAGTGGGGGAGAGTCTAATCACATTATGAAGTTTCTGTTTACATTTCTCTGTGACTGTGAATATGAACCCATCAGGTAAGGTGACAGCAAAAACACATTTGTAATTTTCTGTGGTAGTAAGGGATTGATTTGCAGGACTACTAGGACCTTTTTGAAGAATGGAAATATATCATTTGTTATCATCCCTTCCATCTAATAGAATGTATAGATGATTAAACTTTGAATGAGTTCTGTAAAGACTGAAGGTTGGTCATCAGTTTGGATTTAAATATACATACATATAAGTCAGAAAACGACATCAGTGCATCAGTACAAGACACAAACAGTAAAAGTAAGTTTGTAAAACTATTTACAAACACAACGCTCAGAAGGAAAAGTAAATATTTCTGTCACTTTTTAATTTACCATTTTATTTGTCTTCCTACTCAACAATTTCCTACTTGCTCTGAAATTGCTGTTAGGTTTTGTTTATTTGTCTGTTCTTTAATGTGGTCATTTAACAGTGTTTGACTGTGTTGATTAATTGTTCATGTTCATTTATCTGTGCTTGGTTCTGTTCACTTAATTGTGTTCAGTCCGTGTTGATTCACCTGTGTTTGGTCCATGTTCATTCACCTGTGTTCAGTCCGTGTTGATTCACCTGTGTTTGGTCCATGTTCATTCACCTGCATTCAGTTATTTGTTCACTTTTAATCAACAGAAGAGCACATTGCATTGCCGTCTTTGCACAAGCTGTGCTGTGTAAACAAAAGACTTCGCTGTTGCGTTGATGTGTTTTGTGTCACTGCACCGGGATGTGCAGTGACACAAATGTCCTAATTCAGTCACTTCAAAACAAGTACATTTAAATCAACAAATAATAAATGGACAGGCTCTCGGACAGTCAGATGAAGTTCCCTCGTGCATTTCCACATGCAGTGGCCTCAGTGTCCCTTTGGCTGGCATGTGAAGCAGGCTTTTCCTGAACTAAACCTCGTTTGTGTACAGAAACCTGCCTCACTGTGACTCATAATGAATCATGCCTGATTATCTCCATCCTGACACAATCCTGGTGTTTACCTTTAAATGTCCATTACCAAACAGTATGGTTTGGAGCAAGACTTGTTGATTTTGGCAGATAATTTGTGTAGTGACAAACAGGGGATCTCCCATTTCCCACAAGAGATGTTAGCTTTGTAGCGCCAGTGTACACCTGCAGGCACCACATCTGGCCTCCACACACGTCTCGCTTGATCTACTACACTCGGGGTAAGTGAGGGACGGAAATGAATTTGTTTTTAGCAGTGGAACTGTTTCTTTGGGGTTAAGGGATTGTGGGAAACTGCTCCGTTGTCCCTGTTTCACGAGCAGCTTTGTTTTGGGACTCTTTTGTCTTTTGCATCTGCTACAACGCCACGTGTCGGCAGTTCTCGAGCTAGATATATGTACAGTCAAACAGCTAAGATGTTTTCAGTGCAGCATTTAGATATAGCAGTGTGGGTTTCCACAGATAGAGGACACACTGGCGTATAAATGTAGGAAGTCTTACATTTTTTCCCCCACAGGAACTGAATCTATACTTTTTTGTTGTGCAAAAAAAAATGTCTGTCTGTAGTACATATAAGTATGGAAAAATGCAAAGAATTATGTTGATAAATAGCAAATTGATGATTATTGATGATAAATAGCAAACATATATGTTGATGAAAACTGACTGAATTTCCTAATGTACTGAACCTAATACTGGTAATGAAATAACTGATGTAATGAAATTGTACAGATCTTTTCTAAGTAAGCTGGGTTGGAAGATGCTGGATGACTGATTCCAAAATGTTTACAGTAAAGTGTCTTGTTAATGTTTCTAATTATTTGTTATTCCAAGTAAAGGTGCCCAAACCAATTTTTTCCTGCCATTAATGAGTACGTGATTACACTGAGATCTCTGATCTGAGTCATTTATCTGGTCAAACTGTGTAAGACCCTCAGAAATCATTTTAAATTTCAAATCATAAAAGAAAACGGTATAATTATAATAAATATTCATTATTTTTTTGTATCACGCCTGCACCATTTGGAGGATAAAGACGATATACAGCATTGATGATTATAAATTTAAATTAATCACAAAATGTAGTTTTATGCTTATGTTAATTTTATTGATACCACAGTAAATCTACACTTGGACCAGACGGTGGCACAGAAGAACAGGACATCATACATGTGTGGATTTGTTTTTTTCCTCTGAGTGTTCATGCATGCACCTGTAGCTCAAGTACCTACAACAGCCTTGGGGAAAGTTTGGGAGAATCCACGACTTGGCCAAGGTTATAGCACGGCACAAGCTAACAATACTGATACATAATTTGTATAAAACTTTTTATCAATATGGAATAAACATTGAACTCTTGTTGTTCATATGGTGTATATAAATGCTTGTGAGATTAAATGTTAATGCATGTCATATCTACACTATGTTAGAGACATTTGGAATATATTAGTAAATGTTTTGTAGGTGAGAGTGTGAAGAGGGCTTCTCTGGGTTTCTGTTACCCAGGGTGCTTGATGAAAGCCTCATTCAGGGGGGTGGCTGCTCCTGCGCTCTTGTGTCTGAAGCCAGACGCTGGTGCCGCCTGGTGAATGCGTCTGCCGTCTCACTCAAGGAGGTGCCGTCTTGGCCTGCTCCATCCCGCTGCGGTTCTCCTCTGCCTTGGGGTCACGGCAGGTGCACTCCTCGATGTCACAGTCCACTCCGAACTGGATGACCTGTTCGCCCAATCACACGCACCAGCATGAGCCATCCAATCACACGCCAAGGTGAGCCGCCCAATCATGCGGTAGCGTGAGCCACCAAGTCACACACGTCAGTGTGAGTTACCTAATCAGTTAGCATGAGCCATGAAATCATTGCTGAAGCACTGAGCAGTACGGTAAGGTAAGTAAGGGTGGAAAAGCAACAGGCATCAAGCCAAGTGTCAGAAAGCAGTTACAAGACAAGCTAAACAGTTACTAGCACAGTGATTTATGAGGTCAGGTTTTACAAAGTGAAATTTATATTTATTACTCTGTGCACCTTCAAGAACAGAAAAAGTAGAGATCAAAGCAGGAATCCTATTGAACACAGAGCAAACAGAGAGCAGCATGGAAGCATATAGAGGAGACCAGGAGTCCCCCTCAGAACAGAGAAGTGAAGACCGCTCTAACCTCTGTCAGCCTGCACTATTACTAGTAATCCTCGATGCTCATAAACAGGATTGCCCTCATCAATGCACCCACGGTGAGGGACACTTTCTGGGGGGCAGTTTGAATGCCTAAGTGGCAGCATCGTGGGCATTGCTGGACCTACACTGGTAGGATATGCCACACCCAACACCCCCCACCCAATCTGACCATGAGCACTGCCACCAGGGAGTGCCATCACACCCAAGGGCAGCCACCCATTTCAGCCAGATAAAAGATGTTCCTGTTGTTTATGTAAGCCAGCCACTCTGTTCCCCTGAGCTCAATGCTTGTGATAGAACACAGTGTGGTAGAACACAGTGTGGTAGAACAAACTGTGGTAGAACACACTGTGATAGAACACAATGTGGTAGAACACACTGTGATAGAACACAATGTGGTGGAAGGCACTGTGGTAGAACTAGCGGTTGTATTGGGTAAGAAAGTCTGGAATAACAGGGAAGAGAGAAGGAATATCGCACAATAACCCGTGCAGAAGAGAAAACTGCTTGGACTTCATTGTAAACCAGTGTGTTTAAAACATGAATTCAAATTGGCCCTTAAAGGAGGGTCTAAATGTACCTTTCCAGTGGGAAGTGTGGACGGGCAGCAGTCTCCTCCATCATACTGGCAGTACGCTCTGTTATTGATGGTGTCACACCAGCCATCTCCTCCAAACGGCTTAGGGGAGAGAGAGTTAAGCTTTAGAGCCTGTCATCAACTACACAACCCACCAACGATAACAAGTTTCATTGGTAACTCGTGTTCCAGCTCCAACGGTTCTCAAGAAATGTTTGTGTGAGAGTTTTGCTAAACAAAACCTTCCAAAAATGTCGACATCCCCATCTTTCGAATTCCAAATGATTTCTATCATTAAGAATATCACTAAATTGGAAAATTGAATTAGCAATTTGATTCTCCTAATACCCCAGTGCTCTAATGGATTTCATGCATGGACACTTTTTTCCCTTTGGCACAAGGGGAGATCACCACTCATCTCTGAATAACAGAAGAAACCGAGCCTCCCTGAATACACCCCAGGGGCATTCAAATACAAGGGATCGTGCCAAAAGTCTCATTCATTCATATGATAAAAAAAAAGATGCAGGCTTGGTCTTGGCGTCTGCACTGATTGATAATCATGCGACAACTTCCTAATGCCCTAGATGTTATGGTCTAGAACCATTACTTCACCTGTGCAAGAGAGAAAACACTATTATACCTTTTTATTATACATTTGATCTGGAATGGTGTACAATTATCAAATATAATCATGTGTCATAATGACAGCCTCCTCAACTTAACCTTCAAATTTTGGCACCAAAGTAGAGATGTTTGCAGGAGTCCAGGTTACACAGTCCTGGATCCAGGTTACACAGTCCAGAGCTGAGATGTTTGCAGGAGTCCAGGTTAGACAGTCCTGAGCTGAGATGTTTGCAGGAGTATAGGTTACACAGTCCTGAACTGAGATGTTTGCAGGAGTCCAAGTTATACAGTCCTGAGTTGAGATGTTTGCAGGAGTCCAGGTTACACAGTCCAGAGCTGAGGTGTTTGCAGGAGTCCAGGTTGTATCTGAATGCACAGTCCACTACAGAAACAGCTACGTGTGGTGCTTCATCCCTTTTGAAGTACACTTAATCTAAAATGGGTTTCCTGCCCTGTCCTGAACGCCAAACCATGAACAAATATCATTCCTCATTGTTCTGTTTAAAGCTTTCATGTTTAGCCAGTGACTGTGAATTATGGTGCACTGTAAAGTATTCTCTGTTCAAAGGAAACATAGCCTTCTGTTTGTAAAAACATATTAAACTCTAGTGTGCAGTGGTAGCTCAGTGGTTAAGGCACTTGACTAGTAACCAGAAGATTGCTGCTTCAGATCCCACTTCTGCTAAGAGGTCAACTGCAAGGCTCTTAACCTGCAGCAGTTGTAAGTCACTTTGGATAAAAGAATCAGCCAAATGCTACAAATGTAAATATGAAAAGGCTTCAATCAGCTGGAAAACAAAAGCAATCAAACAAATAAACACTTTAAAATATGTTTTGGCACTCCATTTTACAACACAGTAGCATGTGTTTTACATTACTATGTTCTCTTTGGTAAACTCTATGGTGGTCTTTAAATGCATGAAGGTGGGTGAGATGTCAAGCCAACACTGCTTGGCAGAGAATAACTGCAGTGACCCAGAAGCTAATCCTGAATGAATCGGAAAGAGGGATGAAAGTTGTGTGTTCAAGATGCAGGACGATATGTTAAACGGTTCTCCGTAAAGACACCGGCGTAGTGGTCGCCGCAGACGACAGCACCTCGCACGGTGACGCCCTGCCAAAAACGTCTTCGCCAATCCAGCGCTGGCTCTCTTCCTCTCTCTCACTGCTCTGCTGCTCGACACATTTTCAACAGTTCAACAATTTCAACATTTTCAGCTTCTCACTTTACACCACACTCTCGGCAGGAGAGCAAGAGAGGAACACCTTTTTTTTTTTCCACCCGTTGGTGCGTCATTTAAGTTTTGCGTTAGGAAGATGTGTCTCCACCTCGGGGGAGGTTGAGGTGCCGCTGAATCATATTCCGCTCTGAGAAAAATCTAGAGGAGTCGGGGAGGGGAGGGGAGGGGAGGGGAGGGGAGTCTCGACTACTTCAGAACTACTCCCCAAGGTTTGAGTGGAACTTTCTATGTATGCAGTTTGAAATTTCTAAACCAAAGCATGAAGAATGTATTTGGCCACATTCCCAGAAAGGTGGTTTGGTGGGCATCTATAGTGGAGTGTGAATTGTTGTTAAAATCAGAACTTAGCGTTTTATGTTTAAGAAATAGGTCATTTTCATTCCTATTTTCACTTGTGCAAAAAGAGTACAAACAACTGCAAATGTGCTGCGTTCAAAGTCTCAACCGCTCTACTGCGTTCAAAGTCTCAACCGCTCTACTTAGGCTAAATGTGCTGCATCAAAGTCTCAACCGCTCTACTGCGTTCAAAGTCTCAACCGCTCTACTTAGGCTAAATGTGCTGCATCAAAGTCTCAACCGCTCTACTGCGTTCAAAGTCTCAACCGCTCTACTTAGGCTAAATGTGCTGCGTTCAAAGTCTCAACCACTCTACTTAGGCTAAATGTGCTGCATTCAAAGTCTCAACCGCTCTACTTAGGCTAAATGTGCTGCGTTCAAAGTCTCAACCACTCTACTTAGGCTAAATGTG
>JAOYMR010000015.1:11284332-11294991 GCA_025802075.1 Tenebrosternarchus preto | reverse complement strand
GCACTGGTTCAACAGCACAGTCATTACCATCTCTGCACTGGTTCAACAGCACAGTCATTACCGTCTCTGCACTGGTTCCAGTAGCACAGTCATTACCATCTCTGCACTGGTTCAACAGCACAGTCATTACTGTCTCTGCACTGGTTCAACAGCACAGTCATTACCGTCTCTGCACTGGTTCCAATAGCACAGTCATTACCGTCTCTGCACTGGTTCAACAGCACAGTCATTACCAACTCTGCACTGGTTCCAGTAGCACAGTCATTACCATCTCTGCACTGGTTCAACAGCACAGTCATTACCATCTCTGCACTGGTTCAACAGCACAGTCATTACCATCTCTGCACTGGTTCCTGTAGCACAGTGGCACTACGCCTTAGCATTAGAACAGCTGCAAAACACAGTCACCATGGTGACCCTTGTCTGCAATATGTCTTTCTGAATGGACTTGTGAAAGTGTATTACAAACATCCATGCAGATCGGATCTAACTTTAAGCAGTCGTGGCATTTCATACGCACATTTCATAATCTGGGCTCTGAATGTAGTCCCACAGTGTCCCTCTGATGAATCTTCTGACCTGCAGACCTGTGGAACTCATCAGACCACAATAAAGACTTTTCCCCCATATTTAACGGCTTAAGTATTTTCGCCTATATGGGCAATCTTGAAAAAAAATGGGGGAGGCTGGAGTGGAGAGAGGTGGTTTGGGAGAAAGAGTGAGAGATATAGTCAGAGCACATGTGAGAGAGAGAGAGAGAGAGAGAGAGAGAGAGATCGTGGCAACACATCACACACACTGCACTCGATCCAAATCAGCTTGTCCGTCACAGTGAGCAGAGCCGAGGCTTCTGTTTTTGTTGTTGAGCTGTATTAAGTGTATACTTTGGCCTTTGTCCACGTCCGAGCCTGCATGTTTTTTAAATGGTTCCAGAGTCTCTAATTCATAATGTACGCTCTGCTTGTTGTGTAATACAAAGTGTTCTGACAGTCACAAAAATAAGAGGGAAGCATAATTTCACAATACTACATGTTACTTTGCTTTTCCCTGATGCTAGTGTGAGAACACCTAATAGGCATTTACTGTTACCTTTACTTTAACAGGAAAGCATTTACAACAAAACAGAGGATCATAAAACCTGGACTATCCTTCATGATTTCCTTTTTACACCTTTACCAAGGAATTTTCCCATTTCTTTCATTTGTTTTTTGAAGAAACCAGCTTATTTCTCACTGCCAGGATTCAAGAAAGATTAATAGGCTCATTGGGTTTAATGTCTCGTCGAGCTTATAGTGACTTTGTCGCCTTCACAGAGAACAGGAGATAGGGAAGGAGGCTTATCGTTGACGTTTACAGCATTTGGCTGGAGTTCTTATCCAGAGTGACGTATAGCTTTGGCTGTACGTGTGTTCTTCGGGACTCAGACCTCGGTACCGCTGAGACCAGACCCTTCCTGTTCTACCAGGTACTCACCTGTCGGGAGATTCGGGGTCGAAGCAGGTCTTTGAGACGTCGGTGACGTCAGGATCGCAGCAGTCGCCGTCGTCGTAGTCGTAGCGGATGGCGTTGCAAGCGGCGTGGCAGGAGCCGTCTCCGCGCATCCAGGTGTAGCAGGGGCCGAGGCGGGCGCAGTCCCCGCCGTCGTGGCCCGTGAGCGGGTGGTCGCACTCCGGGTCGCAGTGCCGGTTGCCCACCCTGGTCACGGGGCAGCTGCTCAGCACGAATCGTCTCCGCAGTGAGGAGTTGTGCACGTTGAGCACGCTGACCTCCAGCGTCAGGTTGTACGGCCGCAGGGCCTCGGCCAGCGCCTGGTGCTGCCTCTGGATCTGCCGCGGGGTGACGGTGGGCCGGCCTCCGTCGTCCTCGCACACGTTCACCACGCGGTAGCGCACGAGCTTGTCGGCCCGGAGCTGCCGGTGCTGGTTGTAGCTGAGGACCACGTCGGGGTTGTCACACACGGTCAGGCCGCAGGCGGGAGGGAGGAAGGGGGACATCAGCTCCCTCTCCGGGGCGGGCAGGGCCACCACAGACGGGTGCCTCCACAATTTGTGCGGCGTCAGCAGCTGGTCCGCGTGGGAAAAGTCGCCCCACAGCGCCAGCAGGGGGCGCTGGGGCTCGGCCCGTGAGCCGTGGCTCTGGAACAGCTCCTCTTGGTCGCGAGACTGATTCCACAGAACAATGCCACCTAAGTATCCCCTGAATCCGCGGGGTGCACTGGAAACATCCCCGCCCAAGAAAAACACCCGACATCCATTCAGGAAGGGCCTATTCAAGTCCCCGGACTGCTGCCTGCTCTCTCCGACCTTGGATCCGTCTATGAACAGCGCCATCCTGTGGCCGTCGTACCGGGCCACCACGTGCGTCCAGGCCCCGGGCAGGTAGTGCTTCTGCCCCGTCACTGTGCTGGATTTGAGCGCGCGGTCGGTGCGGAGAGAAAAGTAGAAGCGGCCATCTTTCCTCCGCGTGGGTTCGAGTGTGCGTACACCCACAGACCATCCTCTCTCGCTGTGCGGGTGTGAGCAGTTGTCAAACACACCTTTCGAGAACAAGAAACAGTAAGGTAGCGTCTGAGTTATTTGGACTCGTCAGGGCACCTGAGCCTCAGAAACTGCTGTTCAATTATCTAGAAGGGGTGAAGGGTTTAATCCCTGGCCGCTGAACAAAGCTACCCAGCTGCTTCTCAATAGGAGCAGTTGCATCTGGCAGACAGATGTTTCTAGCGGAAGGACATATAGTGGTCAGGGAACCCCCCCCCCCCCCCAGTTACATTTACACAGATAACTTTAACTCACTGGAAACCAGAGAAAAAAGAAAAATGGACAATTTTAAACAAATTATCCCAAGTGACCCTGGACCAGATACAAATCGAAACTTGTAATTTACTCCGACATTGTGTGTGTGTGTGTGTGTGTGTGTGTGTGTGTGTGTTTCAGTCTCTCTCCTCCTGGGCTATGTTAGCTACATTATACATATGTTATTATTGCTCACAGAGTCTTATAGAGGCTATTCACAAAAACTTTCAGACTCTTTCAGACTTTGATGGTACAACATATGGAATGTGTCTACCTTGATGAAGGAGGGATCCTCTGAGAAAATGTCTTTCTTTTCTGTAGTGGTTGGGGTGACAAATTACTTATTGCACTAGTTCTGACGTGTGGAACGCTGTGAGACTAGCACTGGACAATCAAAACAACTAATAACCCTGTATTTCAAATGACATTGTTGATTATTTAGCCCTTACTGCCAGACAGAAATCAGGGTGGCATAAGTTCTTAAATATGCTGTTTACTTAAAAAATAGAAGAAGCAACTTTCTGTTTTAATGTTCAGCTGATGCATTTATGCAAAGAGACTTGGTACATCTTGAGCAATTGAGGGTTTAAGGGCCTTGCTCAAGGGCCCACCAGTGGCAAACGGGCTGAGGTGGGGTTTGAGCCAGTAATCGTCTGAGCACTAGGTGAGTGCCTTAACCATTGATCTACTTCCTCCCTTCCAAAGTGTTCTCACTGGTATATCCTAAGCACATAGTAACCATAGGACCTTGGCTATAACCATGAAATTCTGGCTACGACAATTGAAGTGCTAGCTACCTCCATAGAACCCTGGCTACAACCATAGAACCCCAGCTACATCCGTAAAACCCTGGTTACAACCATAGAACCCCAGCTACATCCATAGAACCTTGATTACAATCATAAAACCATGTTTACAGCAATAGAATTTCAGCCACAGTCATAGAATCCTGGTTACAACCATAGAAACTCAGCTACAATCATACAACTCTGGCTACAATTACAGAACCCTGGCTATAGCTATTGTATTCTGGCCTTCTCCTCCATCTCTTTTCAGAAGCTTTTCCAGATATAATCTTTTCCACATTGAACCCTGTGGAGGCCATACCAAACGCCCTTTTACCTGATTATAAATGCTTCCCAGTGAGTTCCAGCACATTCCTCTATGTTCCTGGGCCATGGTTCAACAGGAACATATTTATTTATTTATTTATCTCTGGTGACAGCAAGAGACGTAATAAAAAGAATCAATTTTTCATGTAAATCAAGTGATTACAGTCTGAGCTCAGCAGCACTGTGCTGGCAGCTGGTTGAAGAACTCACGCTCTGAGAACACCCCTTGAGCTGTCTGGGGGAGCACACATTACACATTCAGTGGAAACAATCTGTTAGACGGAGAGCCAGTCCGGGGCATCCTGCCCTGATTTGTCCTTGTCGTTTGCACCTCATAAGCTCTACAGTTCACCTTCCCAATCAGTCCAACCTAGCTTCTTCTCACTGTGGTCCAGCACAGAGCATATCACAGCACAGGGTGCATCACAGCACAGATGACATCACAGCACACAACACAGGGTGCATCACAGCACAACGCACATCACAGCACAGAGCACATCACAGCACGCAGCACAGGGTGCATCACAGCGCACAGCACACAGCACAGAACACAGCACTGAAAAAACACAGCACATGGCACATAGCACAGAACACAGCATGGAACACAGGACAGAGCACAGAACACAGCACAGAGCACATCAGCACAAAACACAGCACAGGGCAGGAAAAACACAGCACAACATAGAGTACCCAAGCACAGCACAGCAAACCACAGCACAGCACAGAGCACAGCACAGCAAGCATCACCAAGACCTGCTGGTTTTACAAAGTTTACAATGATAAAAACAAATCATTACCTAACAGGAAGACCTCCCTCCAAGACAATACAGATTGCTAAATGATTATTTCCTCATAGCAATTCTAACAAATGGCGCGAGAGGAACCTGCATGAACTGCTCATGTGCTTGATGGGCACTGACCTGCTACGATGGCTGGGTTGTGTTGGCCTCCTTCGGGCCGCACCCACAGCTCGGCGGTGAAGGCAGCTCGGGGGAGCTCCACCCCGGCCATGGGGTGGAGCTTCAGCCGCTCGCCTTTGCCGCTGAAGTACAGTGCCGTCATCCATTGCGGGGGCACGTCCCGGAGCTCGGTACCCCACGGCTGTGCAGGATCGTCCACCTGCCCCTCCAGCTCGTCCTGGTCACCCTCAGAGACGGGGCCGGGAAGGGAGCCTCGCTCCAAACCCTCTCCTCTTCCGCTCTGAAACTCCGGCGGGCTTCGAGGAGTCCTTCTCGCCGAGGACGACACGCCACCGTCTCCCCTCCGGTGGGACGGCGCGGAGATGTCCGTCACGTCCCACAGCAATTTGGAGAGTTGACTGGCCGTGCCTGTCACTCTCACTGCAGTGGAGAATGTAATGGGAGAGTCTGGGTGAATGGTATTCAGTGTTCTATGTTTGGAGCGTCTTCTTTCTCTGCTCTTCCGTTTGTTGGGCCTGTTTGGTGAGTTGCCACTTTGTCTTTTCTGGGCATTTTTCCCTCGCAGAAGTCCGTCACGCAGTCCAGAGGCATTAGTTCCGTCAGAGTCGCACCCACCTGAACAGGACCTCTTAGTTTGCGCTATCCTATGGTGCAGGTCTGTCAGTCGGGTGTAACGCCCCGGCAAGGCCGCTAGGAGGTAGTGTTGGGCTACCGAACGCGTCGGCCGATTTCTGCTGATGGAGCCGCACTGTTCTTGCCCCGTGGCAGTCTGTAACCTGTCCGCTCTCTGCGCGAGAGTCTGTTTATACCGCTGAATGTGATCTGATTTAGCGGTATTTAGCAGCCACGTGTGGAGTATTACAATAATAATAGCCAGTAGTCTGAGAAACATCATTATATTGATTAGCCACGGCAACCTAATCCTTCGATATGTAGAGAGATTAGTCTGAGAATTGTTTCACGGTTTTTGTTTTTGAAGAAAAAACAACCACTAGCAGCAGTAAAGTGGATAAAATGTAGTATAGGCACTAACGTCCTTCGACATATTTCCAGTAAAACTGTAAAAGAGCTGTAACTGTGCGTGAAGGGTCTGTGGCTGTTGGTAATGACCGTGGGAATTTTAATATTGCTACGGCAAGGAAACTACACAATATGTTTTTAATAGATTTTAGTCATAAATCGTGTGTATCGTTTTGTTTTTCTCCTTTCTTAGTTAATAAAAAGCAATCAAATAGCAATTATCAGTGCACAAAAGATAATACGTCTTGAACATATGCAGTCTGCCAGTTGATTTCCCAACCAGTCGGTTCAATGACTTAAATTTTGTTTAATCTCCTCCCTCCCCTGGAGTGCACAAGTTAAAACAGAGTAGTTCCTATTTTTACTGGGATATCCGCGTGTCCCATCGCTTCCTCTCTAGGGCGCATCTTCTTAATTCATCTTGCAGACTAAAGAAAAAAACTGTTTTGATTGTCGTACCCCATGTTTGAGGGGGAATTTGCTCCACAGTCACCAAAAAGAACCAAACCTTTCACGCGCATTTGCGCGCGAAATAATGTAACCGGCTAAATTGCATCACCTGAATCATATATAAGAATGAATCCATAGTGTTGTTCCTTTGAACTCAGCGCGCGCTGGCGGTCAGCTTTGAGAAAAAAAAAAAAAAAAAAACTTATTCTAATACGTCCGCTTTCTGAGATGAGCCCGGCAAATGTTATTTCTGAGATCGGTTCTGTAAACGTTATTTCTGAGATCGGCTCGGTAAAGGTTATTTGAGGTCTTGCCACTTTTAACGGTGCACTTGGTAGCCTCCCCTGGTTATTGTTCGTCCGAAGTGTTCACCACACAAAGAGTAAGTGAATGTCTCTTGAGGTTTTATTTGACAGCACAGAAAACTGAAAATCCACTCAAGATTTTATTACATGAATTGGATTCCAGCACGTGGAAATACTGGAAATATTTGTTTTGTTTTGTTTTTGTCATAACGGATCTATCCTTTGCTGGTGATGAAATCACGCGCATGATTTGCAGCTAGCAGAAGGCATTCAACTTGAAAATATGAGGTCTCGAGGCACCTTCCATTGAAAAGACTTTTTAGATCACCAGTTTGTGCGTAAACTCCTCTTATCTTCCGTATTCCTATATTCCCCCTTGTGCCGCCAGCCGCTCTTCCTCAGGAGTTTTGAAGATCAAACTCACGCGCTAAACGTTTTATCTGTTTCTCCCAGGCTGACATCACAGACCCAGCCCCCTGTCCAGGCATCAGCGGGGAAGCCCTGACTCCTGAGCGCGTATCCCGCCGTCGTCCATAGGATGCAGTTAGTCCGGCTTCCAGAGCAGATTCACAGTGACGTCCCGTCGCTGGGATGCCTTACAGAGGGGACGCCACATCTGTTAGACTTGTCGGAAGGAAAGAAAATACTGAGAATCAAAGGTTTAAAAAATGCTTTACTAAATGTCACGCATCATTTAGATAAATGGGTTCTCCCTTTATTTTCTAACAAGTCAGGGGTGTATTTGAGTAAACATGAGACAACAAAATTGAATACATACCTGCCAAAGCATTCAGCCGGTGGTGTCGGTGTGCAGACTTTGCTGAAGTTTGTGGACAAGAACTAAAGTAATGATTGCAACAGTTCAGATAGATCACAGGAAAGACTGTCACTACCAGCTACACAGTTCTGCCTGTGGGGACCCTCTTTAAGGCTTCTTTAAACTGAACATATATAGTTAATAATATTAAGGTAATATTAATGTTATGTTACTGTAAATCATTAAGGGGCATTATATATGTTTTTATATATAGCAATGTCAGTTGGAACCAGGATTTATCATTAATGAAGAACACATGTGTTACTAAATCCTCTGTGTGTGTTTCTGCTTAGTGTAACATATATGTTGTAGGTGCAACACCACAGAACTATTCTCTGGAATAGTTATGATTGTTTCTGGAATAACAATCCCAATGACTTGCCAAGAAATCTCCTCTAATCTTAATATAAGTACAAACTGAGGGAAGTATAATTATCTCAAACATACTAAAGAGCTACGTGATATAATAGCTACGTGATATAAATGTAGCAGCATATATCTTTGTACTTTTTTGTTTTAGATGCCTATTATTCCATGTTTACTGTGATACACTGTGATTTCAGTTTTGTGACATCATCATAAACTGCAGCATCAGTCTCTGCAGCAGTGTGAGCGCATGTGTTAGCATGTATTACCTTGTGTTAGAGTATGTTAGCATGTGTGTGTGCAAGCGTGTGTAAGCTTGTATAAGCGTGTTAGTATGTGTAAGCGTGTGTACGCATGTGTACGCTTGTGTTGGCGTGTTAGTGCGTTAGTGTGTGTTACCGTGTGTGAGCGTGTGTTAGCCTGTATTAGTGTGTGTTAGTGTGTGTAAGGGTGCACCTGTGTGTACGCCCTCGAGGAGGCAAATTTAACATGCAGCACACGCCACTCTCATCCTGATACAGAGCAATGTGATGTGCAACATCCAAGCCCTCTGAGTCCACAGCAAGCGTCACTGGAAGGTGCCGTGTGTTCGTGTCCAACCAGTCCCTGAGAGAGTGTCACCTGAGCATACACTAGACCTCAAATCCAGATCTAGTCCTGCATTTTGTAATCACTTTTTTGTTGATTCAGTGGTTAATGTGGCTGGTTGGTCATCACACCTGACTCCTAGCAAAGGAAGGGTGGAAGACCTGGAGGACTGGACCTGTAGGACTGGACCTGGAGGACTGGCATTTGAATACCGTTGCATTAGACCAACAACAAGGACCAATTATAGTATAGAATACATCGTACAAGGACAGGAGAGGGGACAGAGTTTATTAAGGGGGTTGTTTTTGATGCACCATCCCCACCCTGTGTCTGAACACTCACTGTATGTACTTGCATTGACTGTAATCTGGGAGGCGTATTTGGTCAGTATGGTAGTTTAGGTCTGCAGGCCTCTTCTGAGATGGGCAAAAAATATGGATATCAAATGCAGCACATTGGTGTAATTCAGATGACACCCTGAGTTAAGTTCAGTTATTTTATACATATAGTAACCTACATTGATGAGGTGCTTTTAAAAGAACGACAGCTACACTTGCATATGTGTGCATATTTTTATTTTTTTGGTCTTTGGACTGGCTTATAGTAACCACTGAATTTTTTTCAAAGTATCACAGTATTGTTTGAACTGTAGACTGAAGTTAGTCAGGAGCAGCAGGATGTCTTTGAGGTCAGGGTCTTCTCAACTGCCATGGCACGACTGAAACGACAAACACAGTAGGTCTGTTAGACACTAAACCACTGAACCCGGTGCATTATTAATGACCTCAACCTGTCGTTCTGAGCTTTGCTACCAGCACGTTGAATAAGGCGGCTGCTTCTCCTGCACAAGACCTACACAATAGCAGACGTGGATCACTCCTGCAGCAACAGCTCTGAAACAGTGTTCAGCTAGTGCGCATGGCATGGGATGACTGCACTAAGCCCTATTTAACAGAAAAACAAAATATAAAAATAACATATTTAAAAATTAAATTATGATAAATATAAGAAAAGCAAAGACAGGACTCCACGACTGACTGCACAGAAGCGAGATCTGAGAGCTGGCGGGAACACTGGTTCAATCCCACACGAGGCAGGTTTTTTGCTGGTTTTGTCAGGCTCAATTTGCAGACGGGCCCAACTCAGGGGCCCCTTCTGGGAGAGAAAGACTTCGAACAGTGGGAGGCAACAGAGGCCAGGGGCTGCCTGCAAAACATTCAGAGTTTTTTTTTTTTTTTTTTTAGAATAAAAGTGCTTTGAGATCCAGCTGCAACAAAAAAAAAAGCCCTAGGCCCCGCCCCCAACTGTAAAGAACCTCCAGGAGATTATCCTTCATTTGAGGCGACCCAGATCCAATCCAATTTTAAGTGACCAGAAAATGCAATGGGAAAATCCTACAGCAAGTTCTGGACCCAACGCTAGGAAAAGCAGAGGGTGCATTTCTTTTTTGGCGGGCGTGAGCAGGTATGGTAAGCCTCGTGAATGCGCGTGGTACAGAAAGCAGTTTTCTGTAATATTACCAGTGTTCTTATAGACAGCAGCAGAGGAGAGGGATAGCGCAGAGGAAGTGGAATCACAGCCTGCTGCGAAGCACTTTGGGTCGTGTTGGTGTTTGAAGAGACACACTGAGAGAAGCAGGTGTGTAGAAAGACTCTTAGCTCCCTTCCCTATTTAATCATGAAAGACTGGGGCTACGAGCGGCAATCAATAACTGAAGAAAACAGGTCCCGCTTCTGTGCGCTCTCTCTCTCTCTTCCGTTCACACTGTTTATGGCACTATTGTTAGGTTTGGTATGACCGGTCACCCTTTTTCTTCAATAAACTCAAACTCCCACAAGCCCTTGCCCTGGCTGGCCTGTGCCACTGGGCGCAGCACTTTGTCAGCGATCACGGATACGTGGGGGGAAAACGTGCTTCTCTTTTTCCACTTGGCACCAGTGGAATGTAAGTTATAGAATTCCATGTGGTCACTTTTCCTGACATAAATTATCACACGTGTGAAGTTGCTTTTATATATATATATATATATATATATATATATATATTGTACATCATCATCTTTAGTGCACAATCACATCATGTATTTCATGATTAGCAAGAGTAAGTAATTTTTGCTTACACAAGTGTGTGATTTGTTTGCTCGAGAGACCCATTCTGCACTATTACTGGAGGAAGGAGGCCTGCACTCCATTGTCCCGCCACTCCATTAACACAGCAAGCACTTGGAGTTTATCGGCCTCCTGTTAAAAGTCGTCTATATCTCTGGCAGGGATCCTAACAGAAACAATA
>JAOYMR010000015.1:11270917-11283483 GCA_025802075.1 Tenebrosternarchus preto | reverse complement strand
ATATATGGCAGGGGTCCTAACAGAAGCAATACAAGACATATATATATATATTGCTGCTTCCAGGTGTGAGTGAGATGCAGAACTGTCTGGCTCGGAGCTCAAGCACAACTCATCCAGACATTTCGAACGATTCTCGTGAGGTCTGATCCTCTTGGAACTCAAGCCAGCCGTAAAGACTCGAGCACGGCTATCCAGGTGAACAACTCCAGTCAATAGAGCTCAAATTTAAATGGGATATAAGCGATGAGCAGCTGAATCAACAAAAGGTGAACATTGGAAGCCTTTGAAATGATAGTCGCTCGCCGTAATCAAGCAGGGGGGTAGTCGAGCGAGAAGTTAACTCACCGCAGGACAAGAAACACGGTGGGGAATGCCAAAAGCCACTTTTCAAAATAAACGTCACAGAGCGACTATTAACTCTGATAGAGGCTCATTTCTGTTATGACTCACCGTCAGAAAAATACACTATGTTGGAGTTAAGAAGAGTTTAGTAGCCAAGAAAACGAGGCTTCATACACAAGGGAATGGATTATTAAACATTTTCATTTCATTCCCCTTTAATTGTTTCATTGTTTGGACCAATCGCTGACCCGTAATCCCTGGGCACACCATGGCACAACTCAAGATGACGAGAGTAAACGCGGAGCTACGTCAGCCGTAAGGGTCGGTGGGGAAAGGGTCGTCGGCGAAAGGGACTGGACGTACAATTGAACATAATACTGTAAGATACTTGGTCATTTCCCCCGCTTTTTCCACCGTAAGTTGATCCATGCTGGAAACAGTATGTTCCAGGCAAGCTGGATGTGCAGAAACTTTGGCTCAATGCTGTCAAGAGTCAATAGTGCATTTTCATAATTATTGCAAAAATGGTAATATTGTTTAAAATTATAATTATGATTTTTTAATAAAATTATTAAAGGCTACAAAGCTGGTTGTTTTTCTAGATAAATAAAATTTTAGAAGCCAGACAGCAGCACTAATTAGAATGAGCTATTCCTATGTGTTTATGTCGATAAAGAACTAAGGCGCACAGCGACAGGGTCCGGCAAGCTTGAATGAATGAGCAACTACAGACTTTCTACAGATTATGTCGCCCCCTGCTGTTCCATCAGAGAACTTCGGTCAAGAATAGAAGCGTGAAGAACAAGCACTGCAGTTCTGTTACAGATAAGGGCAAAATCCACTAAATGTCCACATATTTATAACAAATCATGATTTCTATAATAATGAATCTTATGATTGCTGGAAACTAGTCTGAGTCAGCAGATGCAATTGTAATTTAAATTTCGAAGTGTTCTTTTTTGATACCTGAACAGCAAACTAATATGTGACAGACTAATAAAGACGCTTTCCTAAAAAATAGTGCAATAGTACCAATGAACGCAGTTAATATAAACAGCGTGTTTGAATTTTCTTTTATGATTCATTCACTCAATTTATGGTCATGGGAAAATAAACAGTAATTTCCGAAAAAAATAGTAATGGGTCACATATATGGGCAGTCCAGCTCCAAAACACACGGTGGCAGTGGATCCAACTTTCTGTTGCTTTCCTGTAAGGATGTTCTTCTGCAGTGTATTAAAATTTGTTTTTAAAAAACCCTCCAGATTTGTCAACAAATATCGCTGAAGTAGCAAATTGTTATTTTGGTCAGACGATTCATATTCGGGACTGCTTCCTGTAAAGGAATTCCACTAAATGTCTTAACAGAAGCGCAATTTGACAGTTAGAGCGTACTTATTTGACAACTCTTCCTAGTCTTTGTGTTTTAGCTTGGTAGCTTAAGTAGCAAGCTAGCTAGCTAGCTTGAATAGCCGCCCGGATGCACTTTTGGTAAAGCTACGCTACCTCAGCTACTAGCTACGGACACACGGCCTTTAGAGGGAAGTTTAGCAGCGAAAAATGTCCAGTGGTCGTCAGCAACAGCAGACTGGTGGCGGACCAGGATCTGTTCCTGGGACAAGCTCCGGAGGCACTACGAATGCCAACGGTGCCAACAGCAGTGGTACCACAAACGGGAATAACCCTGGTAATGGGGTTTCTTCACGAACACTTGGATCAGGAGCCGACGGACCGCTTCTGGGCACACAGAGTGGCAGACCTGGCTCATCTGGTGGAGGCTATAGCAGAAAACGACCCCTATATAACGGTCTTATTAACCCATATGAAGATAAGAGTAATGATTTCGTTTGGTAAGCAGCTTCCCGACTAGCAAAGCTTGATGGTGTTTGGTCAGGGCCGTTAAATCCAATCTTAATAGCCAGCTATCGTTACCTAACCTACATATCATTAGCTCAATTAGTTAGCTAGCTAGCGCGCTAGTGAGATGCAGTTGCTAACTAACTAGCTAACTGGTTACTTCGACTAGTGACTGGTTATTCGGCCGGGATTATTACTTAGAGTAGTTTTACGTAGTATAACACAACCCAAGTTAGGTGGGAACACCCACTCTAGCTAGCTAGCTCGTTAGATAGTAAGATTCCGGCGAATATTGTGATATTAGCTACACAGCTAGCAAGCTACCTAGCTGAATTAGCTAGTTAGCTAAATCCATAGACCGACCTGCTAGCTAGCTGGCTATCCTTGACTGGGTGGTTGAACATATATGATAATATTAGCTAGTTAGTTCATTCATGCCGTTTCAAAAGTTTTCGTTCCGATCACACTGAGTTGGTTTCGAGTCGATTAATGCTCCGGCACGCTAGCTTTATTGACTAACTTTATGTACAGCTCAGTAAAACTCAACCACATGTAAATTATGAAATGTTTACATGAATATTTGTCAACTCATTAGATAGCTGTATAGCTGTTTAACATGGATTCCAGTCTTGCTGTAGGACAGTTTATTATGGTCTTTACGACTTGTTTAGCAGGATACAGTGATGACATCAACAAATTAAACTATGACAGAATATTCAGTGGAATAGGAGAGTGACATCATTAAAGCCCCAGTTTTTAATTTGGCTTTGATGGTAAAGAGCGAGAATATTCACGACCAGTCATGATTTTGTTTAAAAGTCTTTTGCATGTGTGGTGGGAAGCATAAGTTGATTACCTCATCCTTTTTTCCAGTCCCATATGTTTTGAAATGATAGAGGAGGCCCATATGACAAAGTGTGGCCACAGTTTCTGGTGAGATTGACAAGCCAATAGCTTCACATTCACTTTTTTTCTGAAATATGTTAATAAATCTTAACATGATTTCGTTCTGTGAAGTTCATTCTTGTATTCTGTTTTTAGTTACAAATGTATACGACAGAGTTTGGAAGACAGCAACAGATGTCCAAAGTGTAATTACATAATTGATAACGTTGACCAGCTCTACCCCAACTTCTTAGGTGAGCTATTCCTAGACGAAAAAAAGGTTTTGCAGTTTGACGTGAGCTCACTGTATAATGCATGACGTCTGGGTTTGCCTGAGCAGGTTGCCCTGAACTTGGCTCGTGGAAGCTGTGTGGTAGTGTTGCATGGGTCTGTTCTGCTGTTTTGCAGTGAACGAGCTGATCCTGAAGCAGAAGCAGAGGTCAGAGGAGAAGCGGATGAAGCGGGACCACCCTGTAAGCGTTGCACACGCGCCATTCCCTCTGCCTCACTGCCTTTCCCAGAGCCACTTTAAACACCTGCACTGACTATGTATCATATGCATTGTTAGTAACAAGTGCTGAGCATGTATACTATCTCTCTCTCTCTCTCTCTCTCTCTCTCTCTCTCTATATATATATATATATATATATATATATATATATACACACACACAAATAACACAGTAACACACTAGCTACCTTTATATCTTTATAGTCACTCTCACACTCTCTCCCATACACACAGGATGAGACTGTGATCTCATCCACCATGCACATTGTCCCTGTTAATGAACTAGAGTCTCTTTGATGCTGTCCTGCTGAGCCTGTTACAATTAATTTGCACTGCTCTCATCCGTCCACTTTCCCAAACTGATTTTGTGCCATCTGGACACATGACGGAGTGCATTTGGAGGCACTGCTAGCCCTCCAATGGCATGTCCTTTCTGCTGAAAGTGGCATCAAGTGCAGTAGAGAATCCTGGTGGCTTTGAAAGTTCGCCTCTGTGCCCCCTTCAGGGTCAATACTAATTAATCCTAGTGACATATCATTGTCCCTGATTTGTTGGTTGTGATCTTCAGTTAAGTCAATTCGAAGGTAAAAAAAAGCAAATCTGCATAAAATGTATACATGCATGTACAGCCTCAAATGGTCACAATAAATTGAACACATAAAGATAAAGTAATTTGTATCTGTTGCATACAATTTGAAAAGGGATATAAAACAATTAAACAATATTTTACAATATAATATCAGCACATGTTATCTGATACATATTTGTGAGAAACCAGAAAAGTCACTTAGGTTTCAGTAAACATTGTTTTAGTATATTTATTATGTAATTCATCATAGGAAATCAATTAGAACCACTCCATCTATGTCAGCGCATATACCTTCACTTATAATCACAGTTATGATAACTGTGTGAACACAGGAAAAACTGGCTCAAACCCAACCAAATTAGTCATGCACTACAGCATTTTACCACTTCCACTATTGCCATATCATCTTGCTTGCATCTCCATTAAAATAAAGTCTAGCATCTTTTGCTTTGCTTTCATAATGCCTGATGGTTCCAGAAGTGAGACAGAAGACTTTGGGTGTGATTCTGCTCTGATGTAGTGGCAGGCAGTGGGAGTTCATCCCACCATCGGTGTACAAGTACAGTAAAGAGTCTTGAGGCGTGTCTTGTCTCTAGAGGGATGATGGATCATATCATGCTGTGCTCGAGGCAAGAAGACAGATACTGTACATTGTTCCAGGTTCAGGCTACACGAATTCAGCCTGATTCGGACACAATTCCCAGTGACGGGCTTTATTTTGAGCATCTGGAATGAGCAGCATTTCTTACAGTGTGACACAAAGAACAGTAATGTGCCACCCTATGACACCCCGACGATGTTAGAATTTTTTGTATTTTTTTGCCAAGTCTGGCAACGCCTACAACTTGTTCCTTAACATTGTCCAGTAGGACTTTCTGGTGCACATATGTGAATACAGCAAAGAGAAAATGCTGCTACTCTTGTTATAGTAATTATCAAACCACCATCATGGATTCTGATCCCAACATAAGACAAGAACACTCAGGCAGGAGGAGGGTGGTGTCTATTTAAATTCACCACTCCACCACTGATCCCATGAATGTTCTATCCATCTCATGACCAATACAAACACCAAGGCTCAAAGCTAAAAAAAAAATACACTAACCTAAATAGAACATAACAAATACAAGCACTCATACACCTTCCCCTACCACCCATTACACATTTCTCATGCCGTGCCTCACCAAGGTGACAGCAAATTCCTGTTGCAAATATTATACACAGTAAAAACATATCTAAAAGACACCCCATCTTACATATCCTGCAAACACAAATTACTTTAGCAGCAATTGATTCGTGACCACTCGAGGATGTATGCATATCTGTGTAATTTGTGAGAAATTATGACTTTCTTTTTAGTTCATTTCGTAACAAAAGGAATATTTAACCCTGATCTTAACCCTGATCCCTCTTTCCTTCTTTTGACAGCGGCCTGTGCTGCAAACCAAGAATGGATTTTGAGTCACACCATTCAGGAGCTGCATTTGGTAACAGAGAGCTTTAATTTGCCACTTATCCAACATTATACAACTGGAAGAATTGTATTCAATTTTTTAAATATTAATTGAAATTACATTACCTGTATAGCTATGAAATAAGGTCGACAGATAAAACAGACCTACTTTTATTTCTATACACAAAACATTAGATGTGAACTATGACATTGCTTTAAAGAGGACTGATCAGTTTTGTAACTCTTTAAGGAACCTATGTTGCCAGGTTGACTTACCCAGTCATGATTAGTTTGGGGCACTGTAAAGGTGCTGTGAGGAGGAGTGAGGTGAAGCAGGGTACAAGTGCATAGGTGAGCAAGGTTTATTAAGGGCAAATCCATAAATGTTATTCTCAGAATGGTTCATGGTCAAGCAACCAAAGGTCAACAAAGGAAATTTAGATGACATAACAAGAAACAAACAAAAAAGAACCAACAGACACGAAGTAAAAACACAAAACAAAAACAAATACAGAGAACAAGTCAAAAATACAGAGTAGGTTATAAAATACAGAAAAACACAGAGGGGGAGATTCCTAAACCTTAACTGCAACAAGGAAGTAAGGAGTATAAATACACAAGACAATAACCAGAAAAAAGAGCCATCTAAAACTAATAAGGGCTGGAAAAAAACATGAAAAGAAACAAAAGCAGAAATGAATAACAAAACCAAAACAAAGGCACACATGGAGCAGGTTACCATGGGAACTATGATGCCACAGGAAGGGAACTGTGACAGAAGCCGCCACTTAACGTGCAGGTCCCAAAGTACAAAACAAACAGAATAGAAACCAAAAATGGAGTAACCAGGAACAAAACAGAAGATATGACTGGACAGGCATTAATAGGGCCAAAGTGGGGATCAGGTGATGGGGAGAAAGAAGAGAACAGGGACTGAGACAAATATGGAAGCAGGAACGGGAGTGAAGGCAAGTTCAATAGACAGGACAAAGGCAGAAGCAGCGTCTGGGGCGAATGTAAAACCATGATGGGAGACCTGGTGGGGAGAACAGGAGATGATGGATCCGCCAAAGCATATGCAGAAGACAGGAAGCCTATTGCGGCACGCACAGGAGATGGGAAGGCCGGCAAGGCAGCCACTGGAGACTTGAAGGCTAGCCAGTGTGGTGGGTCCCGCAAGTCCAGAGGCATTGCAGCTGCTGATGGTGAATCCGACAGGTCCAGAGATGCCTTCCTGGGATTGTGGCTTGATAAATGAATGGGAAGCGTGCAGTAAGGGTGATGCCCCCTGGGAGCTGGGCATCGCGATGGCAGTGTCAGAGCTGGGCTGACAGTGGTGTCTTCCATGCTGTAGGCCTGGGGCTGGGGCAAAAGAGACACATAGACAAAGAGGCCTCTAGGCACTCTCTCAAGCCGACAGTTCCATCCAGCTATGGAATAATAGGAGAGATCTAGTGCGAGAACCAGCCCTAACCAGGACTGCAGCAACTCCCTCCCCTGAACAGTGTCTGCCCTCTTTCTAGCCTCTCTGGTAAGATCCTCCAGACTTGCCAACCTTCTGTGCCATATGTCCATTGAAATGCAAAGTAGGTAAATATGAATAATTCGGACAGCAATATCATTACTTCCTGTTAGGTTAAACTTAGCTCTGAACATTTGAGCAAAGCATCATGGGGTGTATAACCAGCTGATGCAGTTAGAATCTTCCAAACCTGATGTTCGGTACCCTTGAAATGAAATGTTGTGCCTTCCTGGAAATTCTGATGGCATTAACTCTCCCAGTGTGAGGAATACAAATGAGGGACTCGAGCTAAGATTGTCGTCACCAGTTTATGGCCCTTAAACCTTTTGTGAACCTCCTCCCTGCATCATATGTCCAGTGACTTGATTTCTTAAAGGGGGTGTACTGCTGTGACAATGGAATTTCCCTCTGGAATCAGTGACGCTCTCTCTCTCTCTCTCTCTCTCTCTCTCTCTCTCTATCTATCTATCTATCTATCTATCTAAGTGGTGGTAGAGACTACTCAGCCGTTACTGCCGTTTTGACCTACCTAGTCGCCAGCATGGATCCTCAGCTCCTCTTAAGATTAGCATAATTGTAGCTTTGTTCATCAAAAGAGTATGTTGTCCAGAAGCAGTGGAAATAAAGCTTCTATAGCCTTGACCCTCAACGGATGCAGAGGTAAACCAGCAGTAATCCTGTCTTGGAAAGAAAAAGTGGTTGGAGACAGGAAAGCAGCCTGGAGTAAGAGCAGTTAAAGGCACATTACTAGCAATGGAACTAACTTGTATTGCATGAAAGTCTAATGTTCTAGTTGTGGTGAAAGGGTCAGACCTACACCAGCTGCTTGTGCTCCATGTTTTCAATCATGGTTCAGTGGGTGTAGACGATATGAAAGCCACAGAAATACTATATCCGCTTCTAGGTAATATTGTCTGGGTATCATACTGTAAACCACATGGATTCACCATGGATATATCCTGATGTAGCAATACTTGTGTATGATCTTGATACACAGGGTATCCTGGGCAGTCTGCGCAGTGGGAAATCATCTCTGGTGCATCGTTACATGACTGGCAGCTACCTGCCTTTTGAGAGTCCTGAAGGTAACTTCAGCAATTTTCTTTTTCATTTTGGTCTTGTGATATGTTATTGAAAGCATGTTGTTCAATGCAGATCTAATTCTTACTTTTGGTGACTATACAGTCACCTTATACAGAAGATTATCTGATTATGGTCTTATTGTAATGATTCAGAGAAGGATGCTGATGCTCAGTGGGATTTATTATAACAGTGATCAAGGACCAAAATGCACAATGCAGTGTGTCATTTTCGATATCACAGCTTGGGTCTACTTTTCATTTACTTTTGATATTGTAGCACCATGACAATTGACAATATACACAATGATGACAGAAAAAGGTGAACAATTTACAAATAGCATCAGAGGAATCTCTTCTTACCTATTCTTGGGCTCTCATAACAGCTTACACTTCAGACATGACTGAAAGAAAAAAGAATAGCACTAAATTATTCATTGATACATTGTCTAATTAACAAATTATTGGCTCATTAATGAGTTTCAAATTCTTGCAAGGAGCTGTAAGTTCTCAGAATCCTCATAAGAAAAAAAAACAAGGGGTAAAACCAATTACCTTGCATTTATGCATGCTCTTTTTAATGTGGAGTCTGACAATGTCCTAGTGTTTTTTTTCTTTTAATATAACATTTTGGGCATGCATTTTCCAAACATATTGCTGGTTCTTTTTAAATTATTTAATAAAAGGTAAAAAAATAAATAAGTTAAAAAAATCTACTCACCTAAAAAGATTTCTTTACAAATGACTATTTTAAATTAAACCATCTAAATTGATTCTCCATAGGATTGTACATTTATAGTGCTAAATAATTTGATTTCCATGATCCAAAGCCATGCTGTCTCACCTCGCTTAACATGTGACTACAATAATTGTTGGGGAATCACAAGTTTTCTTGTGTGCTACTGAAGCCAACCATAGATTGCTGATAGATTGTTGCTGCACTAGCAAAATTTATGTACACGAGAAAACCATGGACCATGCAAAAACTTGATTCACACTCACGCAGACGTGAAACGTCATCCAGTGTTCAGATAAAGTGTCTGCTAAAAAAAGCCTCTGAAATTGATGGTATAAAATGCAGAAGCTAGATTACACCTCTCAGAGTGCTATAAAATAATACACATCATGTCACCATTCAGTTATACTAATCCACTTCCTTAAAACTACTTGACAGTTGTATTTATTTAGAATATGAATTGAGTCTTCAGCATTTACCCTTTGCTGAAGTCATGCTGACATAACATTTTAAGTGATTGAGTTTAAGCATGAAATGTTTTTTTAAAAAATGCTTACTCAAAAAGTGCAGAATCTTCACTTGGAACTTTAAGTTGACTGAGATTGGAATGTTTTACAGTACACATACATAAATATCCAATTTATGTCTTATACATAAATGTCCAATTTTTTAAATGTTGCAGTAAGACTACTACAACTGATTAAGTTCAACATCATTTTATTCTGTGCTAACAAACAATTCGGCATAAATACTATTTTCTTTCATAAGCTCTACTACTAGTGTGTTACTGGCTGGGCACCCTGCTCTATGTGAGCTGCAACAATCATGTTAGCTGTTCAGTTTACACTGACCTATTGTGCTGCACATTAACTACAAAGTGTGGCATATGACATTTGAAGCGATTAATAGTCCAGCTCTAGCATATTTTACTGAACTCTAAAAACATTATAGCTCATCCTAATTGCTTTGCTGCGGCTAGTAATCCATAAAGCTCTTTCAGCTGGAAGCAAGCATGCGACCCTTAGTTACAATTCATTTACAGCTCAGTTGTGGAAAACGTTTCTTATATAGCTAACTGTTAAACTCGGTAATGGTGTTTCAGAGCACAGTACTCGTTTTATATTTGTACTTTAGGAGTGTTGGTTGCTGCTGCTGAGTTGACCATCTTGTTTTAGGGGGCATGTTTAAGAAGGAAGTGCTCATTGATGGACAGAGCCACATCTTATTCATCAGAGAGGAGCCTAGCCTTCCAGATGCACAGGTAGGTCTTTCTCATTCCTTTATACTGCTATTTTATACCCCTATAATATACCTTCACATATCTTCACATATATTCTCATATCTTCACACGTGATATACTTAAATTATCTATTTCTTTATTTGTCTCTTTGCCTTTCTACTGTCATCTTGCTGGGTATCAGTTCTGCAATTGGGTAGATGGTATGATCCTGGTCTTCAGTCTGGAAAATGAGAGCAGTTTTCTGGAAGTATACAACATCTATAGGCACCTGGGAATTCATTGCAACATTGCAGAACTTCCCTTCGTTGTGGTTGGCACTCAGGGTAAAAAAAAAAATAAAAAATAAGCAATACATAAATTGATCACAGAGTTTTAGTTGACATCTGTATTTAATAAACACAACTACCATAAAGGCATGTCTCATTAAACTGAACAGAATGTAGAGCTACAGTTACTAGAGCTTTGTCAGCCATGTCTTGTTTGACAAACAGGTGTTTAATCAAATATATTTTGTCATGTCATTACAGAACATCAAAGCACTGCAGGCAAAGCATTGCAACTTATAATAAACAGCGATTTCCAGCCTCTGTGAGTTATGAAGCTACTGTTTTCTCTTCCAGATAAAATAACCAGCACTAATCCACGTGTAATTGATGACACTCGTGCCAGGCAGCTGTGTTCGGATGTCCATCGCTGCACCTACTACGAGACCTGTGCCACATATGGTCTAAATGTCAATCGGGTGTTTACAGAGGGTAAGACCACGAAAGGGAAACAGAACCACACACAAATGCACACCCATACACTTGACCTTGAACAAAATAACATGCTGTTCCTTTTAGTGATTCAAATCATAACAATTGCAATTATAGATAAAAAACAGCAATTGCTTCATTTACAGCTGCACAGAAAATAGTTACTATGAAGAGGCAATTGGCGCTTTATGCTTCCTGTAAATCTCTACCGAACTCTCCCAGTCACTCTGGTGGCTCCACCCCCATCTCAGGAGCTTTTCCTGCACAAGTAAGCAGCACTAAACACCTTTATTTGAACACGAAGTATTTAGAGGGTCACACAATTGAGATATTTGGTAGTGGTTGATTAAGCACTGAAAACCATCAACTAACTAAAATCACCTGAATTAACTTTTTTTTTGTCTGCCTGCAGTACATTTTCTCAGAGATTTGATTTGTTTAATATGAGATTTTTCTTTCAAATCAAATTTGTTATCAACCCTAATAACAGCAAACTAACCAAAGAAAAATACTATTGCAATTTCACATAAATTTGTCTTAGGAACCAGTGATTATAAAATCACTATATTATTGCAGGCTCACTGTATCTTTTTTTTTTGTTCTTTTGGCCAAGGCAAGTAATGGTGGTCAGAGCAGTGACTCCTCCTCCCTTCCCACCACCCCTGTGATCAGTCATAAGGACATTGGGATATCAGGAGGGGAGAATCTAGGCGCTGCCACACCCATATGTGTGCGGAGCGGACATGGGCGAACTTCACGATTCACAGTGAGTTACTAAACAAAACCCTTATTCCTAAAACTTACATTTCTTCTTTTAAGCTGTATGCTTTGAGAGGATGTTTCATAGATTTTTGAGATGTAAAATGTTTTAGTTAACTAATTTTTGTGACTGAAAAGATCTTTTAATTGTAGGTTTATTGGTTGATAGGTAGATTTAAATGCACAGACCTCTTATACTGACCACTTCATTTCATACTGTTTTGTGTCTGCGGACAGATGCATGTCCCATATGCATCACTTTAATTCTGCATCTTTTTTCCAGATACGTCGAGGTAGTGATTCAGACAGGAGAAGTGTTGACAGCAAAGATTTTGGCATTGGGCAAGTAATCCCAATTAAGCAGGTATGCGATTGTGTGTTTGGGAGAGAGAGAGAGAGAGAGAGAGAGAGAGAGAGAGAGAGAGAGAGAGAGAGAGAGAGAGAGAGAAGTGCATCTGAGAGAGAAAGAATTAAGATGCGTTTATGAACGATGCTTTATCAAGACTTAAACATTAAGAATTTTCTTCGTCCACCTGGTAGCTATGGTAGACTAAGGTGCTAGAAATACCAAGGTCGTAGGTTCAATACACATACCAAGGTCATAGGTTCAATACACATACCAAGGTCATAGGTTCAATACACATACCAAGGTCATAGGTTCAATACACATACTCATACTGAAAAAATATTTATATCATTACGGATAATAGTGTCGGCCAAATGCCGTAAATGTAATACAAATTATGATCAGAAGTCAGAAATGGACCAGTGACAAATAGTGCCTCTGAAACTGCAAGGTAACATTTGTGCTACACTCTGTAATTATACAACTACTATAT
>JAOYMR010000015.1:11226123-11238241 GCA_025802075.1 Tenebrosternarchus preto | reverse complement strand
TGTGTGTATGTGTGTGTGAGTGTGAGTGAAATGTTGCCAGTCTCTCCATGCCCTGTTTCATCTGTCCGGGATGCAGCTCATCCTACTGTGCCAGATACACCTCACGTGCCCCTTCCACCCCCACACCACCACCTGTTTCCAGCTGCCTCTCCTTCTCTTCCATTAGCACATAACGGAGTCACCACACTTCCTCTCCTCCTACAGACCAGCAGTGAAACTCATTCCCATGGAGCCATGAGGCCAAGGCCTGCTGTCTACAGAGTGAAGTGCAAGGGTTTATAGCGACGGCCGGGAAGCAGAAACAATGTAATTTTAACTGGCAGTCGCTTAAATGTCAGGATGGCCCTGGAGCCCGCCTCTCTCCGTATTGTTTTGTGGGTGTGAGCTCATGTCGAAGGCACTGCTGCAAGTGATTAATGGCGCAGAGAACCGTGAACCTCGATTTGTTAATTGCATGGGAGGCTGCAGGAATATGAACACAGAGATGAACTGCAGGAATATGAGCACAGAGATGAGATGCAGGAATATGAACACAGAGATGATCTGCAGGAATATGAACACAGAGGAATATGAACACAGAGATGAGCTGCAGGAATATGAGCACAGAGATGAAAGGCAGGGATATGAGCAAGGAGATGAGATGCTGGAATATGAACACAGAGATGAGATGCAGGAATAGCAGACTAGCAGACAGGATCTCTTCTAAGCAGCTCCAATTCCACTTTCTCATTGACCAACATTTTATGATCCTCCATATAAATCCATGGCCTGTGCGCAATATAATTTCAGCATGCAATTATCAATAGCTACTTATAATCCACGTGCAGTGGAATAAATAACACTGCATCTGTACCAAAACATTCATTTATCAGCACTACAGGAATATCCACTATTCATACAGGCATACATTCATCAGTGTCTATTTTTACAGGGAAATAACCATATTATACATTTATTAAATTCCAGTGGGCTCTGGTGCATATATCCCTTTCTCAGTGGGAGAATTAGGGCTGAGTTATGGATGTGGAGTGGTTTCCTGCTCTGCTTTCCCACCTCTTCAGAATGGTGACATAGTATAATTGATGATATTTTATAGCCGTGAATAACCCCAAGGATGTGTGTGTTTCTCAAAAGGAATTATGGTCTCCTCATTGCATTACATGAATGCAATTTGCTGGCAAAGGCAAATGACTAGTCAACTGCATTCTTCACCTGTTAATAACATTGTTTACTGTATGTACTGCATAAACCTTTAGATGCCTACATCACACACAATTAGATATTTGGAGGCCAATAACCAAATGCTTGGGGGTTGAATACGTGTAAACCACCCTGATTAGTTTAAGCATGATGTTACAAACTCAACACTCCATTCCGTTCTACTACTTCCCTAAGCAGTGCTCTGGTATTCCCTAAACACTAATCACGTGATGTTGGTCCAGGGAACTGCTGCTGATTAAATGCCTTCATTCACAATGTCATCATACATCAGATAATACAGATGTCACATTTGTTTATTTCTCTTGACAGCTGGGCGGTTAGACAGTCCCTCTGTTTGCTGCTGTAGTTAGATTGAACTGTAACTATGTAAACGTCGAGCCTGTATTTTGCACAGAACATTGTTGTTTGGTTGGTGTTGGCTAAGCAGCTTTCGACAGTCAATGTTTACCTCAGGATAACTAATATTGGCTATATAGGTAAAAGCTAATAACACAATTTTGTTTTCCAGCTGATATTTCAGCTTTTCTGAACAGGTTACTGTCACATCACTGATTGTTTTCAGCAAACATTTATGAAAAATTAATAGCATTCGCACACATAAGTGAATTCTGACATATTTCTGTTTATGTGCTACTCTCTGCCAGCAGGCACAACCTACCAGAAAATCTTAATGAGACACACCATGATTGATGGGTGAATTGTAATGCCAACTTCCTGCACAGTGATAAACTGTTACACCCTACTCTCTGCGTAGTTAGTTCCCTTCAAAGTGAACAGTGTCACTCCCTATGGTGTGGGATCTCTGTTGTGTAGTCCACTTTGCAGGGAACTGCGATGGACACTGGAACACACCTGCTGGGTTTTCCAGTCTTGTCTTAAGGCTGTTTACTCTTGCATTTATATGCATTTGTGTGTGTGTGTGTGTGTGTGTGTGTGTGTGTGTGTGATTAGATCATGTTTCAGATTTCATATGGCCACATGAAAAACCAGGTGTAAACACTTTCAAATAATCCGCATTTGAGCTGGGTTATTACGTTTTATCCGAGTGTAAACAGAATTGTCTGCATTCAGTTACGTTGATGGAACTGTCTGCTGTGTGCCCAAAATATCCCCTGGACTGAAGAAGCAAAAGCACCTGTAAATCAAAAATAAAGTCTCTCTGCCTGCTTTAAATGGATCATATCCAATATGTGACAGTATCATAAACTGGTAGTAAAGAACAATGTTTCTCAGTAAGAAGTCAAATGGCAAGAATGTACGTGAACGTGTTTCTGCACGAGAGTAAGAGCGGGCCTCCTCTGGTCACTGTGGGACGCGTTTTAGTGAAACGCGTAAACATAATCCTACCAAAGTGTATCCAGACCTGAAACACGTGCAAGGTATAAACTGGTCATTTGATTACATTAGGCATTTATGTTAATTAGTGAAGTAATAAGCTTTGAGTTGTAATATTTTAGAATTCACTCCGTAAACATCATAAAGTCGATCTGAGACAGGCTAAAGCGGCTTGGTCGATGACCAGAGAATAAAAAAAAATCACATTTTTAAAATCTTTTATTAACATATTTTCGAAAGCGCCAAAGGTGAGAATCGTAGCGGTCTAGTAGGATCCTGACTGAATTAACTCTAGCACCTCAAAGTATCAGTGACATTTTGGCTGCATAAACACGGTCTCCACCCAGCCGCACAGATTAATTACCAGCTACCCGTAAAGCCGAGGGAGCGGTTGCTCCGACGCAGGCCATCCTTCCCCTTTGCCGCGGCCTGCCGTTCATCACCGCTCCGGCTGCTGTTTTACGACGCTGCGCCAATTAATATAATGGCTTCAGGTTTTTTAAGCCTTGGTACGTAATGTGTCCATTTGTGTGACGCTTTGCTCCTTCTACTTGTTCTTTCCACGTGTTCATAACTCGGCTCTGTCTGTAGACGCAGTTTGACCGTGTATCTCGTGTCACATTGCGCAGAAACGGACTGTTCCTGTGCTTTTGCTTGTTCCCCGTGGGTTTTGCTCAGCCGGCATCGGTCCGCTGTCACATCTTAGATAGCTGAAATAGCGGCCTGCGGTGTATTATTAAGGCTAACCTAGAATCTCGTCCGTCATGCTGAAGAAAACGTACCTATACCATCAGACAGGCTCGAAAGGAGGGAATTGTGCAAAGCCGCTGTGCTGTTCTTATAATGGAGTTTTCATGTGGTGTGAATGAAAGGAGATTTTTAATACTGGTGTTTTGTGACAAACGTTTTAATAACGCACGTCACTTGTTACCAGATATGCACATCACAGGAAGAATATAGTGTTATTTTGTGCAGTATGAGTTATGTTGTTAATTTTTTTTTTTTTTGCCAAAGTGGCCTGATGTCCTTAGTAACTGTGTAGCCCAATGGTGGGAGCCAAGTTTAGTTCAGTCAACGTCAGTTCGTTCAGATCAGTTAAATTCAGCTCAGCTCAGAGTTTAGTTTACTTCAGTTCAATTCACTTTATTTCAAAAGGGTCCAAGGGACCACTGAACATAGTGTATCGAATGCAAAGGAAAAACCAACACCAATACAATATGTTTGTGTGAACATGTTTGCATGTGTGTGTTTGTGTGTGCATGTGTGCATGTTTGTGTGTGTATGTGTGAGTGTGTGTGTGGAAACAGGCAGTGTTATGGTCCAAGGGTCTAATAACATGACACATGGTATATGAAGAATGTTGCTGCAAGTTTGTGTGTGTGTGTGTGTGTGTGTGTGTGTGTGTGCAGTGAGGTCTTGGAGTGACATGCAGCAGGTGGGGCTCCTGTTTCGTAGTGAAGTTTCCCCCTGTAGTTAAGTCTGTTCATCTCTCTCCTTCAGTGGGGGAGAGGGCCTTGTTTTGATTAATATTGCAGTGGAAGTGGTTATCTAAGGATTGTATGTGTTCTGCACCATCCTGTTAAAATAAACACAGCGTTGCTGTATAGAGTAACGATACTCATCACGTTGTGTTGGTGGATGGAGTAACGGTACTCATCACGTTGTGTTGGTGGATGGAGTAACGATACTCGTCACGTTGTGTTGGTGGATGGAGTAACAAGACACGTGGTGGTGGAGCAACGGGTCGTGACACGGAAGCAGGATCGCATGCTTCCTTGGAAACAGGCACCCACACCATTGAACACATTCTGAATTCTAGACCAAAATGAATCTTTTGTTATCCGACAGAAATGACAATAATGGATTTGCTCCATCAGCTCTTGGCCACAGACGATGTAATTGGTTCATATAAAGAAAAGCATATGTGGTAGGAAAACATTCTCAATAGGATAAGTGTTGACTGCCTGATATTTTGTTGGCAGCAATAATACAATAATTATTTATATATTTACTTTTTCAAAATGTTTTGGGCTCTATTATTCTTACTATTTTCTTTGCTGGGTAAAAGGCTTTCAACTGTAAGAGCTCTCTGTATGTCCTGCTTCTTCTCGGGGGATCAGGCTATAAGACGTCGTTCTGTGCTCTCAAAAGAGAACTGGGGGTTGGGGGTTGTTGAGAGACAGGGGTGGGGGTTGAGGCATTTGAATGTCTCTCCTTTTCTTTCTGAAGATTGGAGGAAGTATCAGGAGTTGTCTTTCTGACACGCCAAAGAGAGGCACATACTCTGTGCTGTCCTACTGCTCCGGGAAAGGCAGTAACTGAGAATGAGTGTATCCCCAAAACCTACCCACAATCCCTCTCTTTTCCCAGCAGTTGTCTTGGTTTATCCTGTCTCCCCTGCAAACTTCTTCCCTGGAAAAGACACAAGGACAGATGAAAACATACCTCAGGCTTCACATCAGGCATTGTTCCAGGCATTGTTTCTTTGAGAAGTCGGTTTAAAGATGAGGTTTTATTCTTTATAGTGATTGGATAACCTTTTTTTTTTCCAAATTGACTCTGAAGGGGTCAGACTTTCTCATTTGTGGAAGACAAATGTGTTTATTAAGCACTGGTTTCTATCAAATGAAACTTTAAATAAGCCGTTATACTGTTGAAATCACAACATACATTTTTCTGTCATGATATTTTAATTTCATTACAAGTCCCAGAAGGCAAGGACGCTTTGTACCATGTGGAGTAAAACAATGCAGGAGATGTAAAACTGGCTCTGACATTCCTGCCACATCTCCTCAGTAGCTGCTCATGCAGTGCTGGCATTAAGAAACCCCATATTTTATCTGTGATGAAATCCATTAAATCAGCAGGTGTGTTTGAGAGACGTTCCATGAAAACTATCTACATAAAGAAAAGCCCAGGATTACAGAACATCCTCAAAAATGTGTCACCAGTGCATTTCCCATTTGCATGAGCGTATAGAGGAGGAGAGACGTGAAAGGACAGGCTGTATCCACCTACAGTGACTGCTGTTCTCTCTGGCCCCAGACGTGAAGGTGTGTTTGGAGAGCTTTCCTGTCACAGGTGGTGCTCAGCTTTGCTTGCATCCGGCCAGCGTTTCGGATCAGCTCCAGGCGCCTGCATAATGCCATTCATAATGATGCACGTGGCAAGCTACTGATGCTACATCAGCTCCTGGAAGGTATCTGCTGCACACATCCCCTGGCAATGCTGGATTTAAACAGAGCTGCATTTTATTTTCGGGAAGATTACTGTAGAGCAGGTATTTAACAATCTGCATGTCATCTGTAAGAAAAAACAGTGCTAGTCTTTCATGATTAATCAAGGCCGTTGGTCCCACTGGCTCAATCCCAATTGGCTGCCAGCCCTGACAGGTGAACCAGTGAGCTTTAACTCACACCAAGGACATTCAGTCAGACTAGGTTTAGTCAGGAAGCAAGTTAAGCTGGAGGAACAGATGGATAAAACAGCAAATATGGAGTGACAGAATCCAAAGAAATGTTGCTCCTGAGAGCAGTGCCATTTCTGAAAGCGACATCGTGACCTTTGCACTTTGACATTTCCTCCTTCCATTTCCTGCTGTTACCGTAACACCATGGGGACGAGTATCAATTTCTAGACTTCACTGCCAATTGTCCTTTCTGTCACGTTATGGCAAAACAATGGACTTATCATCACCATCGGCAACCGCCGATTGTATTAGGAAACAAGCTTTTTCATTCAGCAGTTCATAAGAGCTTAGCCAAGTAAGGACGTACAAGAAGTACTGACCAATAGAAAGTCAGCCCCACCCCCACCCCCACCACAAAGGAAGTCAAATTAAGTAACCTTAGGGACACTTTGTCCCAAAGCTCCAACACCCTGGACAGTGGACAGAGAGACAGATTAGGGTAGGGGGCCATCATCAATACTCATCTGCACTTGTAAACGGAGAGGGCAAGAAACACAAAAATATAAATGTGGCAGATGGAAGCATGTGTGTTTGTTTAAACCGATTTGTCCTGAGGGTCTGCGTCAGCTGCCGCATGACGTTTTTAGTCTCTCCTACGTGGTACATTGCTGTGTGAAAGCCAGGACTTCGTCCAGGCTTTCTCCTGCAGGTGCGTTATTGGATACGTGTAGTTCTCTGCCATTAAAATCCCATCAGCTGAAAGGACGCAATGTCCGAGTTCTCATGGACTCGTTTTTTATTGTGCACACACACACTCACACACACACGTACATACACACAAACTCACACACTTCAATGCTCTTTGGCACTGGGCTGCAGATTGAGAGCACTTTGTCCCCTAATGTTATCGTACTTTTACATGTCAACAATGACGCGGAATAAAAGACGGTTCAATTAAGATGTATAGAATAATTGTGACTGTTATGTTTTTTTCCTGTAAAGGCTAGTCCAAAGAACATAAAATAACTCAAAACTTTTACATCATCCAGGTTACAAACATTTTAAAGATAAATCATTAGTTAAGTTTTGCAATGCTACTCTTCTAATACATGTTAACAATTTGTCTAAGATTTCCGTTGGGCGGGGAGATATTTATCCCACAATCCTTGTCTGCATTTTCACCCAGAGGCAAAGGATTGAAGGCTGGAAATATTCGAGGTGATAATTCGAACAGAAAGCTGGCAGATCATATCCACCAAAACCTGAGATTCAAAGGTCACATCAATAAGTCTTCATTTTGACCACATACTCTGCTAATCATTCAAAAGCATGTCTTCTGTCGAAGAGGATTAATGGGCTTGTAATAGATCATTCTGAGAGGAGCAGTCTTCTCTTTCAGATGTATTTTATTGATCTGTCCACTTTCACACTCCTCTGAGAAGACACAGAAATGCAAAACTCGGTCTATAGTAGCTTTATGATAGTTAAAGCATAAAGAGGAAATGGGTATTCCAGGTTTGGCTTTGAAGGTATGGATTGGATTGAGAGAAATGCAGTGTTACCTTCAAACTGAGCAGTTGTATGAAAACGGGGACCTGGGCCAGGTCATACATGACTGTTTTGTTTTAAGGTTCAGGAAGTAACCAGCTGGAGGAGGTTCTAGCGTGGTGCAACAGAATGGTTCTCACCTCCTCATCATGAGATTGTGGGTTTGATTCCCGGTGATGCCACTGCTGATCAAAGGACACTTTGATTGGTGTCTGTGAGTTCATGAGAAAGGGGTGTACAGTTCAATCCTCTGGCTGTGCTGCTTCTCCCTCTGATGTTGCATGAGCTGCAGTATGAAAAGTGGCGATTGGCTGTGTGTGCCTCAAGGGAAGCATGTGACAGCCTTTGCCCTCTCTGATTGGCAGCTGTCATTTGACAGGGGAGACTCATGGGGGGCCAACAGCAGTTTCTTGACAAGCTGCATCTCACTGTTAATTCCACAACAGGAGAGCTATCCAAAGCTCTAGATATCATAACAGATACACTATGTGTGTTTGCAGTCCTCTTTATGTGGCATGTTTTTAATGCAAATACACTAAACCAGACTGATGGACAAAAGGTGTGTGTGTGGGGACAGCAGCTTATTATACAGTACAGTATTATACAGAATGCACAGGGTGATATAACCAGCTAAATACCTACAAACTCAGTGTATTGCCCTTCACCTTTGAAGGTGACTGTAGAGTTTTTCAGGGCTGTACAGTGGATGGATCTTTTCTGGAGTCTTCTTACCTGACCTCCATTAATAAAGCTTTTAATTTAACAACACTGACCAGGTGAAGGCAGTAAACCTTAAAATAACCAGGAACTGAAGGAACAACGGGTCATTATATAACAGAGGCACTGCGTAGAAACCGCTGTGTCACTGTGCTGTTGTTTACTGTGATTGCACTATAAATTCAGCCGATATATTTTCCCCAAACACTTCAGAGAACAACAATCAGTATCTTCTGTGAAGCACATAATGCTACAGAGTAGCTCTTAATGCCAACGACCATGCCAATCTCCATGGAACACATCCACTAGAACTGTCGAGAACTGATTGGTGGTTCTAGAGACAGTCTAGAACCACACAGGAAGAGTAACAGGCAGGTGGTCATTTATTCCTCACAGTCTCTTATAGAAAAGATTCTGGACACTGCATTATCTATAAATGCAAGATTTCTCATTTGGCAGAATCAATTTTTGCATAGAATATTTCAGCTCTACCTAGCTCAACAGTAACCTGTACAAAGAAAATCCCACCAAGCATTGTAACACATCAATCATACTGCCAATTAATCAATAAATAAATCAATCTATCACTTACTATCTCATATACATCAGGAAATGCCAAAAGGTCGCTTGTGTGATTTATGGTGCACGAGCAGGAAACATAAATCATGCAGGGAGCTTTTATTATAATAAAGAGTCTGTGGAAATTGTTCCTTTCCAAGATATTCCACATGTAATGATCACAAAGAGATCTTGTGCTAGTTTAGAAGGAGATGCACTGAGTTTTAGAAAAATGTTGAGCTTTTAAAATGCTTGAGCTTAACATCTGACATATGTTCAGGAAATGCAACGTTATCTCTGCTCTTGGTGCAGGGTTGGATCACCTATAGCTATTCTTGGACTGAGAAGACCATACACATGTGAATAAAAGGAAATGTGTTACAGTAGATGCTTGATTTTTATTGCTGGATTAAAATATCTGAACTAAAGGATGGTCCAGCAATCCAGCAGTAAACATCTTTATCATTCATGCTGTACCTAACTGAGATACTGAAGGCTTTTCTTAGTTGAGCCTGACTGATTCCATGTAAAAAAAACACACCATATAGAGACCCATTTAGACTGCATGTAGGCAGTCCACACAGAACCACATCTGACTATAGAAAAACGGAAGGCTAGACACTGTATTTTTTTCCTGAATAGCTCTCTTTTGAATAGGGAATGAAATTCATACATAAAGATACACTGTATTTTTTTCCTGAATAGCTCTCTTTTGAATAGGGAATGAAATTCATACATAAAGATGTGTTCCCTGTTTAAATGAAGCCTTTGTTACCTCTGATAATACAGGCACAGAGATGATGTTTTGTTACATTAAGGGTCCTACCTGGTATTTTGGTTGCCAAACACGACCATATTTACATTTATTGTGCCAACGAGATTAAAACAAGACGTTTTTTTTATCTGATTGCAGGAGGAGAATCTTCTAGACTTTGCAGACAAAGGTGAGTTTTTTAATTTCTAATCACAAAAACCTTTTTTTAAATTATATTTAAATTTGTTGCATGTTTAAAATAGTTACAAATCAGTATTATTTAGGTTTTTTTTTTACTTTCTGGAGGTCTTTCTTTCTTTCTTTTAGCTGTGTAATCTAATCTGCCCGTGTTGGTTTATTGTCTGGAGGAGGGGTGCAGTGAGGAGATTGGTGCCTCTGCCAGAGCTCCTCACTAAACGGTCTTAACGTTTTCCAGGAGAGATCCTGATTACATTGCTCTGTGGTTAAGGGTCAGCTCAGGAGGACTTAACCATAATCAAATCTATATCAGTTAAAGTGCTGCCACCACTTTGTCTCCATAAAAAAAAAAAAAAACTAAAAGTGTCAACATTTCCTAAAGGACTTTTTCCACAAATTCCAGTGAATCACTGGGAGGCATTTGAGTTAGCAGGAGGCTTTGGTGAGGAGGAGCTGTCCATAGTCCTGAACCACTGCACACAGACACTTTCTCAGACGAGTATTACAGAGAGCTGGGACCACCAACCACCCCCCCCCCCCCACCACACACACACACAAGAGTCGTTTTTAACGCAGCATCTCTTGCAGAGAGACTGTCATAAGTGACCCATGCACAGTGTAACAATAGCAGTCTTGTGTCCCATAACGGATAGCTGGAAGTGTAAATACACTGTTCTACTGGTGAAATCAATGAAGCCTTCTGCTTCCTCGCACGGCTACCATCCCCAGCCCTCATAAAGGCTGTTTATTAGCATTGGCCAGCCATCATCAGGGCTCTTTGTCATGTTGTGATAATGGGGCGGACGCAGCAGCCAGAGTGATTCCTCACAGTTATTCCAGAGTGATTCCTCACAGTTATTCCAGAGTGATTCCTCACAGTTATTCCTGAGTGATTCCTCAAAGTTATTCCTGAGTGATTCCTCACAGTTATTCCAGATTTATTCCTCAGAGTTATTATTTAGAGTTATTCCAGAGGTATTCCTCAGTAATTCCAGAGGTATTCCTCAATTATTCCAGCGTTATTCCTCAGCTGCTTCAGGGCAGCTGGCAGGGGAGGCAGATATCCTGGCCTCGTTCCCTCGGGCCTGGCAGCCGAGCCCGTCCTTCCCATTGGCGCATCCCTCAGTGTGACCATAAATCATTACATGGTGAGCACTTTTCTACACTGATCAGCCCATCCTCCGCCAGAACAAGGAGAAGGGATTGATAATGTCTTACTGCAAAGTGGAACCGACGATTGTAGGATGAGCCTGGGAAGTTTAAAATAGCCTTTGATTGTTTTAGCCCTGGTGAAACAGACAGCCCGTGCTCTTTTTATGACAGAAGTCAAAAAAAGTTCACTCAAGTAAGTTCACTCAAATAAGTTTACTCAAATAAGTTCACTCAAATGTCACGGCACACATGTTTACATATGAACACACTGGAGTGCAGTAATGCACTGATCAATATTGACTTCTTCTTTTTTATTGATTTGATGTGCTGACTTCTCTGGGGTACATGTGTAGAGGAAAGGGAAGCTATCCACCATGTTCTTCAGACAAGGGACAGCGTGTGAGGGACCCACGGAATGGTTAGCATGCAAAATCAAATGAATTGCCTTTATTGATTGAGTTTCACACAGTCGTTAACAACAGTGAAGACAGACAAGAGACTATTAGTGACTTACTTCCTGTTTTAGCCAAAAGCACAAAACTGAAAAAAAAAGAATCTAGAATTACTCCATCTCATTTAACCTCTGCCTCTTGCTGCATGAGAGTGTACATAAGATAAAGGACTTGGCTAAATGAAAGTGGCAACATAATATTTTATCATTATTCACAATTCAGAGAGAAATGAACTGTAGTTGGTGTGCTTGAGTTGGCATGCTTAACAAATGTAGGGCTTTTAATCCGACTGTCTGCATACCGTGTGCATGAGGTTCACATTAAACGTTTTCCCAGAATCACACTGAGACAGTGCAGCTAGTCAGCGAACGTGCCAACTGTTCATTCGGACCTTAAACACCCACTACATTTTCTTTCTCTTCTTTGAGGAAACTTATGTCTCAAACTTGTCTCAAATCAGGACAGTTATGTGGCGACCGAACTGGCTGGTCTTAAATGTCTTCTCATTCTAAGACATTTTTCCTTGAGGTCAACCTCTTAAAGTTTCCTTGGAGGACATTTGGGAACCGTCAGGGCCATGTAGCCGTTTTAATTAGAGTCGGCAGATTTAGGTCCCACGCCAGGCGACGCTGATGGAGAACAAAACTTGGCTGCTGGAAATATGACTTAATTGTCCACGTGGGTCGACGGCTTTCTCCGAGACCAGCTGGTGGAGCGTGTAGAGGCGTGCGGGGACACTGGGCGGAGTGGAGGATGCGGCGCAGACGCGTGGCG
>JAOYMR010000015.1:11194921-11213352 GCA_025802075.1 Tenebrosternarchus preto | reverse complement strand
GAATCAGAAAATCTGCCTCTGATTCTCCTCTTCATCCCATTCAAACAGCATATATAGTGTGAATTGTGTCACAATGCTTCTAACTAGACTGAATATCATTAATAGTCAATGTTGATCATCTGTGATAAACAGTTCTCTCAGGGCTTAAAAGAACAACTCTGTAGAAATGGCAGATTAAAATTCAAACATGATAATACAAATTAACTCATATCAGCCCCCCCCCCAACCTCTACCCTGTGGCATTCTGTAAAAATAATTTCTAAAGTCTTTTCATTTCAACCTTCATTAAAAAACAAACTTATTATGAGTTATGAAAGTGCTGGAAGACCATTTCTGTGGCTTTACTTTCAGAGCAGTTCTCATATCAGGACTTTAGTTAATCATCATTGCCAGTGGACTTGCCAGTGGGGAGACAATAAATTAATCAGAATTGATGAACATCATCTCTTGCATTATGTTGCTTGTGTTTGATATGCAAAAACTACAAATCCTTCCAAATGTAAAAAGATAAAAACAAACCATTTTGCCTTTTGATTTCTCTTCCTTTTAAATCACTGGAATTAAAGCATGTTTATGGTTTTTGGTTTGTGGTACAAGGCACTGCTTAAGGCAAAAGGACATCTTAGGTAAACATGGGTAATAAAAAGCAGTTTTACAGTAATCAAGAGGTTAAAATAATAATCAAATATAACCATCCGAATTTTGGGGACTGTGTGATCAAGGGAGACTCATATTCTTGCCTGAGTATCTGGTGGGTGATGATAGTGACTGTACTCCATGTGTCCTGGCGGGAATGCAAGGCTCCCGGAGACGAGCCGAAGAGATCGTGTGTCTGGTTGTTGTGTGGTAGGGGACCGTGAGTGTATGGCAGATCAATGTTGCGAATGGTTTTCTGATCTTGAAGCTAACAGCCCCTCAGTGTGGCACTGCCTTACATATTTCATGCAGTGCTGTCAAGCAGCCTTATGGTAACAGATTGAAAAGGTACTAGATTTTGCGCTTAAACGCACATTCCATGCCACAAGCCATTGGCCTGTATCCACGGCCTTGATGGGTCCTGGCAGACACTGACAGGTGCATGTAAACTCAGCTCTGTGCAGTTGTTTAGCTGTGACGGATGTTGTACATTTAATGTGTATCAGCGCTTTTGGCTGGTGTTGTTTTGTTGTTGTTGTTGTTGTTTTTCATAGAGCGTGTGCCGTTAGCGTCTGGCCCATCCTCCTGAGGAAACTCACTCTGCCTTCACCGTTTGTCTCATCGTCAAAGGATCTGTCATTTGAACGGCCATTATATCTTCCACCCCGCTGAGCAGTTGTAATGAGTGAGGAACAAACTTAACAACCAAGGCCGGAATTATTGAAAATAAATGGAAAGTGGCAAATCCCCGCTTTGCCACTCGGAACGTTAATTCGGAGTAGAATCGGTGAGATGAAAAAATCTGTCACAGGCACGCACAGGAAACTGAAATGTAACGGGACATGGAGAACAGTAGCGGTATGCAGAGTGTGTATACGCAGAGTGGAGGATGCTGAACCAGGAGCAGGTGCATCTGATCAGCAGGGAGCAGAGTTTTTGAAGTTAGGACAGGTGAGGCAGCGAATCCTTGGACGTGACCCTGGGTTTCCTCCGCTGAAGATGTGGCAGCAAAACTGTACGGCCAATAATAATAAGCAATGTTGGTTTAGATTCACTGCACTGTGTTTAAATCCACCTGAAATATCACACATGCATATTCAAAAACTGAATTAGCCAGATCATCTGACCCCAGCAGGTAATATGACCATTAATTCCCAGGTCTGATTAGTCTGAAATGAATGGATTTACTGCAGTGTCTAAAAATTGGAGCTAAAATATATTTGGTAACAACCAGTCTCCATGGTAATTTGGGAAATATTTACAGTAACAATAATTAAATGAAGAAAACAAATGTTCCGCTGTTCCCTTAAGACCTCAAGAAACCAACATGAAAAATTCTTTTGACTGTGGTTAAAAGTACAAATTTAAAGATCTTAAATTAGTGGTCATATCCAATATCAGCTATAGATACACCACCCAGTTTGAGTGTATCCTGCCTAAAGAAAATTAAACCTGAGCTTACATTCAACACACCATTTAGGCAGGTTGATTGCTGCAAAGGGAATAGAATGTTCTGGATGGATGATATGGACTAATACAATGGAGCTGGGCACCTTCCAAACAAGTGTGATCTCCCTGGTGTGCTCTCACTGTAAGTATATGCTCATAATTAAGAACAGAGATGTATCACTGGCAGACAGTAAGGAGGCAGAAGCATCCTGTGTCCTTTTCCTTGTGTGAGCTACTCCAGCTGGGCATGGTTATCAGTTGCTCTTGGTGTTGTGGTGGAAAATGGACCATTCTAATCTAATTATATGAAAATGAGATCAAGACGTTTGACATTTGGCCCTGCTAGGAGAAGCAGCAGGATAAAACAACAAACCCAAAATGACTGCAGACCATAATTAATGAAAAGTACTCGGGGGTTTGGAAAAATGAGCTGCAGCATAGATGAGGCTCTACATGGAGCAGTGATGTGTCTTTCCATGGAGCAGTGATGTGTCTCTCCATAGAGCAGTGATGTGTCTATCCAAATCAGATGCTGGTGCATTTTAGAGATGCAGGTGGTTTACAGATCTAAACAGATTCTCAGATCTCTAAACTCTGGTTTTCTGGACACTTTCCAAGCAGATGATGCACATCGGTGCTCACAGGGTCTACATGTGCTCCATTACTAGAACATTCCCTAGGAGGGGTTTAACTGCTTCCTCCAAGTACTGCATCTTCTACTGACCTCTATAAGTGTGTAGGAGGTCCACGTGACTCCGAGCACCCACCACAAAGCCCATGAACACACAGAGGTTGCTAGTGATGTGTCACCAGGGGACCAATTTATTTCCAAAGTACTACAAAGCGATAAGTGAGTAGCTCTCAGTGGGAAAAGCTCTGGGTGGTGGGTCTATAGGAATCAGATTACTGGCAGCAGGCCTTGTCTTCTCCATCAGTTTCTATAAGAGGAACAGGAGCCAGGAGGCACAAGGTCTGGATGTTTTCATCATTTTGCATCAGTTTGAGGAGCATGAGGAGCCTTTCAGCACCTGGGACAGTGGCAGGAATCCTCGCTTCTGGGAGTTAGTGCAGTGTCCAGCTGTGATGAGAGCATTCAAGACAATCAAGCCTCTTAAAATACGTCTGCACTTTTAATTGCTGTTCTCGATTGGCCTTAACCTCTAACGGTGAGTAGAACAATGTAGCCATTTAAAACAAGGTACTCAACAATGGTTTGGAGAGCTCACTGGGTCAGGTTGCCATGGAGATTTGGTCGAGAGCGGACAGCCCGTGTCCTAGTTCATCAACTGTTCCTACCTGGGCAAGACAAAGCATGCCCCGCATGACTGTTTCTAAAACCAGACTTATACCATTCCTCACTTTTTTTTTTTTAATGGCGTGCCAAGCATGGAGGATGGTCGTCAGGACTGTGCATTTAAACAGGTTTGTGTTGCCTAGACAACTACCACTAGCTGCCTCAACGAATGCAGCCCCTGTCACTCATGTAAGAGAGCTGACTGGAATTGATTGGATGATGGGAATAGATCTCATCACCAGGTGGAGATTATTCAGTCTTGTAATGAAGAGATGATGGGTACTAGAGGTGTGACCTTCCCTGAAGGAAGACAGTATTATTTCACCTAGTTATTCTCTGCTATTTCAATATCTGGAGTGTGGTGTCTCCCAATTACCAAAACAGCCTCAGGAAATTACATCAGTCTAAGATAAGCATGACTTTAATGGTCTAAAAAGGCAATGCCAGTTGCTTTTCTATGAATATGTGATCATCTTATGGTGACCAGTATTCAATGAACAGTTTCGATAGGATTCTGTTTTGTTTGAAATTATCATGCCATGTTTTGCTTTTATTCCACAACTCAGCAAAGGACATCCCCGCTCACACACACACACACACACACACACACACACACACACACACACTTGCTACTAAACCACTTTGCATTTGCATTCAAACTCTATATGAATCATTTTGCATTCAAACTCTATATGAATCATTTTACATTCTGACTTTATATGAATCATTTGAATGCATTCAGAAGTGGCTTCTAGTGTGCAGCCAACCTGTGTGTATGTGTGTGTGTGTGTGTGTGTGTGTCTCCTGCGTGGAAGCAGCCTGAAAGCAACCCGAAGCTGCCTGCTGAGTTTCAGAGCTCTCCTGAGTGTAAAGGCTTTCTGAGCTGGTACTCGGAGGCGCTCCCAGGCCCTGGCCAAAGCGCTAGACCACCCACGGCGTTCACTCTCACACCTGATGCCGACCAGTGCAACTGACTGGCTTTTTTTCCCCCAGGCTATATTTGTCTGAACCCCTACTGAGGTGATATGCACCATTCGTCAAAGCAGACAACGGCAAATAGAGGGATTGAATGCATCATTAATCCCAACAGACTTGACCAGGTGTGAGCAGAGAGGACCTTGGGCTCCAGCTTGTGTTTGCTCCACTGCACACACAGGAAATCGCAAAGCTCTGCCCATAATACGGAGATCATACATCATTTGTCAAGTCTTCAAATAGAAATTAAATGAGGTATGCCTGTCTGTTATCTCTCTTTAAAAAAAAAAGGCCAACCTTTGCTAATTTGACAGTTGGATGACAACCCCTGACAGTTTTGACATAAACAGAGTTACCTGTATATTTACGAGCTATGTGTATTGAAGTGTATTGTGTATTGAAGTATGGAAATTCCACTGTTACCTTGTGAAATTCGTTCAGAGAGTTTGAGAGTATGGAGCATTCAGATAGCAGGACTCAACACAACCAGACTCTACCTCCATCCTCACACCGTTAACTCACATTATAACCATCTCCATCCTCACACTGTAGATATTTTATTGTTACTTTTTGTTAACAAAATTCTTCCCATATTTTAGAATACCAGTGCAACTACCACATATGTAATTTTAGTTCAAGATAGTTGAAGACCGAGTAAGTTCTAGTTAACAGGTCCTGATAGGGGTGTCTGATATCTGCTTATAAAACCCACCTCTCAGAGGGCGTTCTGATAGCTTGGTCCATAACACTCTCTTACACTTCATAGCACCGGCAGCAGCTGCAACACTGTGCAATGGATGTGAGGATCACAGAACCTGTGAACTTGTGTTTAATCATAAACTCTGCAGCACCGTTGATGGAGATCTTTTGAAAACTGAAACAGGGCCAGTGCAGAGCATGAGGAACACCTTTACATGTACATTCACTTTTGTATTCACATTCACCTTTACATTTACCTCCATATTTACACTCTCCTTTACATTTAGCTTCACATTTACATTTCACATTTACATTCACATTCAACTTTACATTTACATGTACATTCACCTTTACATTTGTCTTCACATTTACTTTCACATTCACCTTTATATTTAGCTTCACATTTACAATTACATTTATGTTCACATTTACATTCACATTTACATTCTCCTTTATAATTAACAGATTTGACCAGACATGGAGCAGAAAGAGTGAGTGAACTGTGAGAGTGAGCGGTGAGAGTGAACAGTAAGAGTGAGTTGTTTAAGTCCTAAAAAATGTACTGAATGTACTGAATAACTGTGTTGAAGTATTTGTCCTGCTGTAATATGGTGAAGTATTTTTACTGCAGTAATGTGATGAAGTACTTATGCTTTGCTACGCCACAGCAGCCTCCTGAAACCCTTCGTGCTTTTGTGTGTGTGTGTGCGTGTGTGTGAGCGAGTGAGAGACTTTGAGCCGAGACCACAGTGAGTGCACAGTAGGAGAGCCAGAGGCTCCAGGCTGGACCACAGTGCGCCAGGCTGCTGTGTCCTGACCCGGCGCAGAGCACATTGTCAAGCACTTGGGTCTCACCGAGCTCAGCGACGCAGCTTTCCAAAAGCTCCATCACGCCAGGCTGTAAACAGCATCTTGGCCACTGTAGGCAGAGGAGAGCAGAAGCTGCTGTTTCAGATCAGAGCGGAGTCCCCCCCCCCACAGAATTTACAGCTCAGGCAGTGTCATGGTTTTTAATTAGCATTCAGTCAAGTGGCCAAGCTTCCCCCTTTCCTGCTGTCTTCAGGCACAACTGGCAGTTTGTACATCCGTGGAACCGGTACAAGGCAAACAGGATTATTTGAGCTGGCTTCTTCTCTGCGCTGTTCATCCTGGTGATGACATATTCTTTGTTTCTCCGGGACATGTACACAGCAAGAACTGCTCTCTTTGAGACGCAGCTCCTACTGAACCCGGTAATGAGAGAGTGGAGAAGGAACCACATTTTACATCACAGCAAATATATTTTCCCCATACGGCCTTAGGAACAGCGTAAATCAATTTGGCGAGCCTCTTTTTGTCGACTGTTTCGGAGCAACTTGACTTTGGATGCTAATCACCGCATTCTTGCATATGTTGTGTTATTTGGAGAATAACCCCCTTCCTCCCGTTATCTAACGACAGCCCATCAGAGCTCTGGGGGACAACGTGGATCCTCGCTCCCACGCTACTGTGCTCTGATGTTAACACCACGGAAATCTATGTCTGAATGACTCACCTGACAGACCTCAGACCACCATTAGAGACAGAGAGGAAGAGAAGAGGAAGGAGAGAGAGAGCCTAGTAGAAGACTGGCAGGGTTTACATCTTTTATTCTTTCCATTCACCACTCTCTTACCAGTTTTATATAAATGAAACATGTCTACAGCATTTTTCTCTGTTACTCCAACAATAATGCTTTCCAGCAAAACATAAGGCTAAGGTTACTTAGGTTAACTGCTGCATGAGAATCATTTTGAATAACTGCACTTGTCAAATCATAATTTGCCATCATCTGAATGACTAGGAAGTTGGGTTTTTTTTTTCTCTTGAAAGAACGAGCAGGTTTCCTGTCTGGCGGGACCACAGCGCTCGTCCGTTACACTTGTCGCTTTTCTGAGGCGCTGTCTTGTTTGAGTCTGGAGGCGTGTGGCTCAAGAGCAGTGGCTATGGTGACGGGCGCCTGACCTCTGCAGACCACAGCGCAGACGCTGGCTCAGGCACAAACCACCGAAGCGTTAAAAACGCCTTTAATAAGACGAGCCGAATCGACAAGCACACACCTCGTCAGCCGAGTCCTTTGTGCTCAGCATTTTCCTGAGGAAAAGGTTCGACACGGGATTCGGAGTTTTAGAAAAACCTTTTGTTTCCTCTTTCTTTTGCTAATGTGCTTGATGGCTTTATAAAATGCACTGGATCAGTCTCAGCTTGATTATTTCTTTGAAAGGGTTTCTCTCTCTCTCTCTCTCTCTCTCTCTTTTATACTTCAGTTTCACCTGGTGTGACCTGTTGAATCTGCAGACCCGCGTTTTTTTTGTTGGAACATTTCTATTCACAACAAACAGTGTGGATGAAAGGCCTGGGATGATGCCGAGGCTTCAGCGCTGGCCAAAAGACTAATCTCCATCCCTGATGGAAGCCTTTGGTTCCAACCCTAGCTGCTTTTGTTGGGCTTGCTAGAGTTTGGCGAGAGGAATTTCACAGCTCTGAGATGATATGTAGGTGATGTCAGGCGCTGGGGCCTTGGCTCTGGGCTGAAGTGGTCCAGCGGTTTTCTCTTAATCTTGTGGGGGCTTTTAGGTTTTTTGGAAGGAACAGGTCATGGATCTCCATCAGTGGAGCTCTGGGGAACATCGGAGGCCGCCCAGACATCATGTGGCTCCTTTGTCTTTGTCCCTTTCTCTCTCTCTCTCTCTCTCGCGTCGTGTCGGCCGTGGTGAACGATTCCACGGCGAGTGTGTGCGAGATGCTTGAACGTTAGCCAGGGTCTTTGGATTCAGGCTGGTGGTCGAAAGTTCCTGGAAGAGGAAGTGCTGGGTAAAGTCCTGGCCTGATCGTTTGGTTTCATTGTTTTGGGTGGCAGGAACATCATTCCAGCAGCATGTGCAGAGGGATCGAAATGTCCATTTGCTTTTGGAAAACCCTCCATATAATTATATTTAAATAAGCTGACTGAAGCAGGTCGTTTTGACTGGGGAAGAAATTTGGTCCACAATAAAACTGCTAGAGTAATTCAGATAAGGCAGATCTAGTATTCAAGCTTTGATGCTCACTGCTATTTGCTTATGGAGAGAGGGAGAGAGGGAGAGAGAGAGAGAGAGAGAGACAGGGAGAGAGAGAGAGAAAGAGGGAGAGAGAGAGACAGAGAGAGACAGGGAGAGAGAGAGAGAGAGAGAAAGAGAGAGAGAGATTGCTTTTTTTGGCCTTTTACAGCAGAGTAATAGAGTGTGAATGTCATTAACATATCAGTCCAAAAACTGTTATTAAGATACAGTGTGTGAAATTTAATATGTCAGGAATAATTTATCACGCTCTCAATCCAATAACTATTGACATTAATATATAAACACAGAATATTAGTTCAGTATCAGTACTTGATCCTCTGTCTGAATCTGTTCCAGGTATTCAAGCCAACATTGATTGGTCTGATATTGACGTGAGCTGAACTCATCTTGGCGTTAAGGGCGCTGTGTTTCCTTTTTGAAACACCATGAGTCCACCATGTCATGAGGCCATTTTCTGTCACAATGAGGCCAAGTTGTTGTGGACAAGAGTCTTTTGGTAGGAAATTAAATTGTCATTCGTAAAATGAGTAGCTTAAAATACGACACACACAGCACTTCAAGATTATGGATTCATAGTTTTGAGTGGAACACACAACTGACATTTTGTCTCTACACACAATTAACCCAGCACACACAGCTGGCCCTCTGCCTTTATTTCCAAGACAAGCAATTAATCATCTTTTAATTTATAAATTGAATAGCCCCATTAATCACAGAAATGATTATTCTTTTTTGCACAAAATAATTTATGCTTGCAGAAATAGGCATTTTCATTAATGTCAAATTGGTCATTTTTCAAAGTCATTAATATAAGTTCTTCAGAGTGGCTTTCCCAGTTGGAAGTGGTTTATATAGTATTTTTTTATAAATCTGCAGGTGTGTGGACTGGCAGTGCAGACCTGCATGGCAGGTGTGTGTGTGACAGGTATATGCGTGTGTGGCAGGTGTGTGTGTGGCAGGTGTATGCGTGTGTGACAGGTTTGTGTGTGGCAGGTGTGGGCGTGGCAGGTACGTGGCAGGTGTGTGTGTGTGGCAGGTGCATGGAAGGTGTGTGTGTATGTGTGGCAGGGGTGTGCGTGGATTGTGCATGGCGTGTGCGTCACGTGTGCGAGTGTGTGTGTGTGTGTGTGTGTGTGTGTGTGTGTGTGTGTGACCTGTGTGGCAGATTGCGATGGTCCAATCAGCTCAGGGCTTAAAAACGTGTCCTGACTGGTTCCCAGCATGGAGATGGTATTGATCTGTAAGCTCCTGGTAAACGTGAGACTGAATTGTGCATTACTTCAGCAGAGAGACGGTGTAGGAACACAAGGAGGCTGCTGCAGTCATATGCTTCTCATTTCTCTTGTATTTGCACTAATTTGGTGTATATCAAGTCAGAAGGAGTGCAGTCCATCTCAGTATTACTGTAATAAGCTGAAGCTGTGCAGTTCATTTGTGCAATTAGAGAAAAGAAAAATTCAGTTAATCTGTACTCAATCTGTGCCCTGTTTATAGCTCATGCCGGCTAAAGGAATCCTTTTCGCTTTTTTTCCATCGCTAAGGGGAAGTGGGTGAGACCAGCTTTCCCATGACAAGTGATAAATGGTCACTGTGAGGGAATCTATCTGCTGCATCAACACCTCGGAAACGGGATTTCCGGAAGATAACGAATTACGGAGGCCCTTTCCCTCCCTCCCTCCCTCCCCTTCCCTCGCTCCCTCCTCCCTAACCCTAACCCTAGGATATTGGGTAACATTGTCTTGCAGAGACCCCATCGAAGTGTTTTCTTGGCCCTTTTTTTCTGAACCATAATACGTTGTTTCAGTACAGGACTGATAGTGTCTGTTCTTTTATTCTATCCACTGCCAAACTGTTCTTAATTGGAACAGGTCAGACCAAGAGACAAATGTAGGTAAACTAGAAATATAATTATTTGCAGTCCTTAACATTTACTACATAAAAGAAGGAAGACAGTAAATGGCTGTAAGTGCTTTAAAAGCGATACAGGAAAAGTACGTTTTGAGTTCTGCTCTTTTTAATTTTGTACAGATCTATCTATCTATCTATCTATCTATCTATCTATCTGTCTGTCTGTCTGTCTATCTATCTATTTTTATTCTACTGGTTTGTTTTTTGCTAATGCTCAATTTGCCTTTGAGGATAATCACACATTAGCATCATGAAAAACAACCATTCTGCAAAGCCTTCTCTTTGATACATTATCAACAGCCAATCAGCAAAGATGTCTCTCCGATACATTACCAACAACCAATCAGCAAAAACATCTCTCTGATCCATGACAAGCTGCAGTGTGGGGGATAACATGGATTCCCTAAAATGTTTGTTACATGATACTTTAAATATCATATCAAACTTGTTATAAAATACCTCCACATCCTCAACATGTCCACATCCTCAACATGTCATATTTTCATGGTGAAACCTTCATTTCCGTTATGCATTTAAACACAGGTCTTCTCAGTGCAGTCCTGGGCGTCAGTTCTGTGTGCGTTTATGAACTCTGGGAGAAATCATGGAGGAGAACAAGAGAAAGGGAAATGTGATTAACCCTAACCCTAACCCTAACCCTAACCCTAGCTAAACCAGACTGATTTAAACACAACATTATTTTATGTGTTTTGGCATCTCCACAGCTCATGTGTGTCTCCAAAGTTCATGTAAGAAGAACGCACGGAGAGGTGTGTGTGTGTGAGTGTGTGTGTGTGTGTGTGTGTGTGTGTGTGTGTGTGTGTGTGTGTGTACTTTTTAGCTCTTTCAATTATCCATCTCCTCTGTTGGCAGGGGGACGGAGACGCCCTGCAAGGCCACAGAACAGTAGAGTGCTATTACTGGAACTGTAAGGTAAGATCAAACCAGTCTCTCTCCCTCTGCTCTTCAGTGATATATGTAGAACCGAAATATTTCAGTTCTGATTAGAACTACTCAACCCTAGAGAATACAGCCATAAAAACACTGCACTTTGAACAGTACTAATAGCGATATACATGACATGCTGTTACAGCACAATGTTTTTTTTCTGGAAACCTAATGAACCAACTAATTAATTTCAGACTTCAGGTTGTTTTGAGCTCATTCTAAACATAACTGGCTACACGTCCTCTGAGCTGAATATGTGATACATGCAATAGTGGAACGGTAGTCAGGATCCTGCAGGTGGTTGTTTGTGGCTGCCCTGTCCTCAGCAGCCTCTCTGAAGGCGGCGGCGGTAGGGCGTGGCCTGCTGCCGTGGGGGTGGTGCATTGCTAAGTGTGTGCAGTTCCCAGCTTCCTCTGTGCTTCGGGCTTGTGGAGGTTTCCTGGCTCCAGTCCAGGTCCTGCTGATCCCGCAGCACACACACACACACAGAGCACGCATAGACACACACACACACACACACACACACACAAACACAGAGCACGCATAGACACACACACACACACAGAGCACACATAGACACACACACACACACACACACACACACACACAGCATGCATAGACACACACCCACACACATGCACAGTACGCATAGACACACACACACACACATGCATAGCACACATACACACACACACACACATGCACACACACAGTACACATACACCTATACACACCCACAGCGCACACACAGCATGCACACACACGCATACACCTGCCACACACACACACCAGTCTCACACACACACACACACACACCTGCCACACACTTATACACCTGCCGCACACACCTGCCACACACGCATATACCTGCCACACACACACAGCACTATACACACATACACACCCACAGCACACCCACACACACACAGCACTTATATACACACACACACAACATGCACACACACATATACACCCACAGCAAACACACACACACACACACAACACATAACACACACACATACTATAGCACACATACACAGCATGCACACACAGCACGCACACACACACACAGAACACACATACACAGTATGCACACACAGCACACACTCAACCCTGATCTTGCTTTCATGAATGTACAAATCTCTGTCATGTGATCATCGTTGTTCAGCTCTTCTGCTAGAGTGTCCAGAAAGCCACTATCAGATAATAAATACAATTTGCATGTTTGAGAGACTGTCAGGGTGCTCCAGTATCACCTGTGTAACTGTGTGTGAGAGACTGTCAGGTTGTTCCAGTATCACCTGTATAACTGTGTGAGAGACTGTCAAGGTGCTCCAGTATCACCTGTATGACTGTGCTCAAGCTTGGCGAGGCTTTCCACCAAGAGCAGGCGCATGAACTGCCCTTTACATCAAAACTTAAAACATATTTATGACATTATATCATTTATATTCATTGAACATAGCTAAATCTATATAGTGTTTAGTGTTTTATGGGGCGTTTTATATCATTTTCCTTCAACAGCTTTCCACTCCCATCTGTGTGAAGCACTTTGGTTCAGCTCCTGTGGGCTGAAAGGTGCTGTAGAAATAAAATGTCATTTCTGTTCTTCCTGACCGTGTTCTTGGTGGTCAGAATCAAGATTTTGCGGCTCGTCTGCACGTCTGTGTTATTAACGTTCTGCTCGTCCTACGTGTTTAGTATCAGCTTTAGCTAGTTTAAAGAAAGTTTAAAGAAAACGAAGTCATTTTTAACATACCCTGTCCTGTGGGAAGGGCCAGAGGGAGGTGGAGAGTGGGGGAAGCGGGTGGAAGGGGTTGTCTCCGATGTCTTAATGAAGAAGTGAGAATGCCTCGTAATTATGGTGTGTGCTAGGAGAGAAGCAGCATGTGAGCCTTTGATCTGCTATTTCTAAACAATGGCGATTAGTGTACTCTTGCAACTCCACCCCCAACCCTCAGCTCCACCCCCCAACCCTCAGCTCCACCCCCCTAACCCCCACAAAAACCTCCGCTCCCAACCCCTTATTGTAATGAGAGGTGTGTCACAACTTTCACCAATCTAAGGATCTCAGCTAGACTGGCCAACTCAGAGATTTTCACTATATTACTTTCCTTAAAATGTATAGCTGGGGCGGAGAGCCCACCCATTACTTAATCAACCTGAGACGCAGCAAGGCAGGGGCGTCCACCAAGGGCGGTGCCAAGGGCTGCCGGCACGGCTGCACCAATCGCACCGAAGAGGAATGAAATTCAGCAGCCTATCAGGGGAGACGGTCAGAGCCTGATCGATCCACACCCATAGCCACAGCCCAATCGATAACGATCCACGGCCCGTTCAATAACGATCCGCGGCCTGTTCAATAACACTCGTCCGGGGGCGTGTCTGATCTCGCCCCCCGATCCCTCACTGTTCTGTAATGGCCAGCATGTTCTAGCACCATCTGCCTTCCCTACTTCCTAACCCTCCTTATCTCTGCTGACAGCTAACATGGCCACTGTAGCCCCACACGAGCTACACATGGATATGGGAAAAGCCTCACCAGCTGAATCACTACCAAAGCAGAGCAGATTATAGATAGAGGAGGAACATATGAAATACCTTACTGTCACAATGGCTGTAATAATCCCTGATCCTGGACTGAGACACTAAGTACATGATTAAAATGTTTTCAGACATATACTTCCCAAAGCATCATGGGTGATGTAGTCTGTGTCTGCAATATGGAGGAGCTATATGTGTGCATGACAGTGGCTCAGTTCACATGTAAAATCCCAGAGTGAATACTAGAAAATGTTGGTTAAAAACCACAGCCACACTGTATACAATGCAACAAAAAACACAACAAGCGTCTACTGAATATAAATAAACAGCTCACACAAACTCAATTTAATTAATTAGAGTTTGAACACAAAATAAATATACAACACAAATATGATTAAACTGCACCAAGTAGTAGAAACAATGTCGGTGTACAGGCGGATGTTGAAGCAAACAATTCATGTGGAACCAATGTCCACATCTCACTCGAGCAAATACAAAGATTTTTTTTTTTCAGTGTGTGTTCAGACGCCTCTGGAATACTAATGTCATGAGCAAAGGATGGGTTAATTCAAGCACTGAAGAAGAGAACACAAATCTGAGTTTAACTGCGATTGTCTCATCTCCTGCCTGTGGACCGAGTTGTCTTCATCTCTGCCTCCTGACAACAGAGAGATTTTTTTTTAACTTTATTTTCATGAAAGACAGAACAATAACTGTCAGTCACAGTCCCACAGGAAACCGCACAAAGAGGAAGATGAAAGTAAAATGGCTGGAGGAGAGAGACTGGCCAGAAGAGTGAGTTTTCACAGGGGGCCTACCTGCCGCAAAAGAGATGAAGGTATTATGCCTTCTGTCAAATGCATCCTCTGACAAATTATTTGATCCGTGGCAGAAGAGGATTTTCTTGGACGCTTGGTTAAGAGACAGCTGCGCAAGGCAGGAGAGGACAGTCAAATCTCCAAAACCACAGTGTTGAAGGAGGAGCCTCAGACACAGGCATGTTGAATTTTCGTTTCATTTGTAAAACTCTGTTGTAGGATTTAACCGTTAGGATTAATTAGTAAACGTTCTGGAAAAACACATCCATAAAGGAAGGTTTTATTAGCAGATAAATGCTTTTAAGCTTTGTGTCAAATTAAACTGAGTTCAAATAAAATATATAGCTTTGTGTAAGGTTTGGGAATAACCCTGTGGGAGCTCACTGAAGTGTGAAGACGAATACTTTGTGACCACGTGATTAGAACCTGTAATTCCTGTGTTACCATGTGCAGCAACGCTAGCCACCCTCCTAACCATTCATTAGGGGTCTGATTCAATAGGAGTCTGACTTAGTCTGCTGCAGGCCGAACACGTTAGGCTGCAGTCCGTGGCTGTATTATCACCCCTCAGCTAGATAAAACCATTGGTGAAAGGTTTTCAAGGGTCAAAAATACAGTGTGTAGGATACGCTATTATCCACAGCATGTACCACTGCGACAGTGGGTTGATTTCCTGTTAAATAAATCCATGAGCTTGGTGTTATAAACACTTCATGCTACCTGTTCCACCAGGTGACCTACAGCACCTGAGCTTTTCACTCCAAATACATTTCTGTTACATCAGATCTTGTATGATGGCTGGATTCCTCACAAATAAAAAAGGCAGCCACACACTTAAAAATTCACGAGTTTGTGATATTTGTGTGTTTGTGTCACATTTCATTGTGTACATGTGTACACTGACAGCAAATAAAGATACTATTCTAGGCTGTACTTTATTAAGAAAGTACATAAAGACTGCAGGAATTTTTTTTTATGCCCAAACTAAAATATCCTACTTTTTAAAAAAAGTAAACAACATGAATCCTCGTATCTGGTTCATTAGCAGATGTCTTTCAACTCTCTGCCCGTTAAGCTGAGGAGAGTTCCCTCTTAAAACGGTCTCGCTCATCTCCCTGTAAATGTGAGTTGGTCTTGCAAGCAACGGACGGGCACGAACTGCGTGAGTCCGCGATTTCAGCGGAATAACGGCAAAGCCTCGTCTCCGCTCTGAAGAGACGCGAGGCGTAACTCATTAAAGCACCGCTCTCTTGTCAAGCCCGTCTTTGTCTTGCGCTTATTTTTAGAAGTACAAAACGAAGCACAACGCTTTGATAATTTATTGAAGGAACATTTATGATAACAGCCCTTCGTGGAGTGAGCGTTACAGTTACCCATAATTATACGCCTTCATGTCAGGATTTTGGTTTTCCCTCAGTGGAGAGCTGTGGAGCGAACGCCAAGCAGCAGGGTGTCACTGAGCGACTGTCTGCTGTAGAAGCCTGCAAGCCTTGGTAGATGGAAAAAAAGTAGAAAAATGGTTTTAAAGGTGACCTTTCACCCATTCTGGACCACTCCTAACAAATATATTTAGTCACCAAATATATTTAGGTGGAGAACAGTATATTGTCTAATTAAACAGTATACTGCCTAATTAATTATTGTCAATGTGTCACGCCAGGAGGTACTAATTCTACTGACTAATGTGCTATTCACACCTGGAGTATGTAACTTATTTAGATGCAGTGTAAACAGAGTGGTATTCCCAGGGCCTGTAAAGTACAGTGCTGTTCTGTATTTTTTTGCCAGAAGGTTTTTTGAGTTTGCTGGACCTCGGTTTGCTGGTGTCTCCATCTACCTCAGTTAATATTGGCGTGGGGACCCTGGCAGGGGGAGATACGGCGGTTTTACAACCTGCCGAGTCGCAGGTGCTGGAAACTAACAGTGTCCAATGATCCTGAAAGACAAGGTAATTTGGCAACACTGCAGGAATAATGAGAATAGAATGGTAATGTTGTGTGGCTGAGCGGCCTTGTGCTGGTGGAAGGTGTGATACAGAAGAGAGAGAGAGAGAGAGAGAGAGAAATGCCAGCTTCACCCCTGCAGTCGTGTCAGGGTGTTTGCACATTAACCTGTGCAAATAGGGGTTAGGGAGTCGTCCCCTGCACCTCTGCACACACACACACACACACACACACACCACTATGGAAGATAACACACCTCCTGGCAACACAGACATATTCGAGACAGGCTAGTGAGTATGAAAAACAACAACAAGAGAAGGGAAAGAAATGAGGATAGAGAGCATGAGAGAGCAAGAGAGAGAGAGAGAGAGAGACCATAGGAGAGAGAGAGAGCATGAGAAAGGGAAATGAGAGAAAGAGATAAAGAGAGAGAGAGTGGGCTCAGCAGAGTGGTACAGAGATCAGTAAGGAAGCTGGGCATCCTCAGGGATTTGTTCTCGTGTTCTTTTCATTGTGACATGCAGGGTGCACAGTAGCCATCACTAACAACCTGTCGAGCGATGACACATACATTAGCGGCTGATAGATAAGCCTGACGTGACATTGAAATTAGGCCACGCCTACAAAAGACCATTTTATGGGTGCTGGCAGTTTATTTGCGATGTATATAGTGTATAGAAATTCTCAGAAGCTATTCACTACTGTCAAAAAACTTATAACGAAAAATATATTTTGATGCTAACTAGCCCAGATAAAAAGATAGGTACATTAGATAACAAAAAAAGGGTTGTATTTTAAAAAAGAAAAAAAAAGATAATGTAATCATGTAGATAGTGAAAAATACACTTTATACACATTTTACACTACAAAGATCTTATAAATGATCAGGACTCAGAAAAATCACCCACAACAACAAATGGCAGTTATTTTTCTCCACAGAAAACAGGTCTGTGGGCTTGGACTACAGATTGTAGGTATGGCTTTTGTGATGCATAATATTGTAGGCGTGGCTTTAGTGACTTATTGTGGGCGTGGTTTTTGTGACACATTGTATTGTAGGCATGGCTTTTGTAACACATCATACTGTAGGCGTGTATTGTAGGCATGTATTTGTAACGCATCATTCTCATCCATGTTGGTTCTGAAGGCCAGAACCTTTAACCTACTTTGATGTGTTAGGCTTTGCTGGTGACAACGGATCTTTTCCCATAATGCTATGCATGAAGCTTAATCAAGTTTGAGACTATTAACCACATTAGTTGTGACAAAGTCAAATTAAAAAGATTTTAGGGTTACAACAGCTATAACAGTTGTAAACTACAGTGAGTGGCGGCTTCTGGGTGCCTGACGGAGGCAGCAGAGGCTGTGGTAAAGGGTCCGTGTTGGCTGTAAGACTCTGCGCTCGCTGTTCCAGCAGAACAGCATGGACCTGCTTGTGTGTGTGTTTGGAGATGCTGACGGTGATGAGCACAGGAGTGCTTTGGTATTGGAACAGCCGTGCTTTACCCCCAGGGACTGGAAGACTCTGTGCTCAAGCACAGAACAGAGCTGTGAGCAAACATCAATGCAGTTTGCATACATTATTCGGAAGTGGCGTGTAATAGCTTGTCTAAGCTTCTTTGGGGAAATGGGAAGTGTGTGTGTGTGTGTGTATGTATCCCCATGGGCACGAATGTCTTATGAAAGTTGGTACTTAACTAAAAGCACTAAATGATTTACTTTTGGTTACGTATGGATTACTTTGAGGTTAAGGTTAGCGTTAGGTGTGGGTGTAGCTTTATTTCACTACAGTAATCATTATATCAGTGGATGGTCCCTAAAAGGATAGTAATAGCAAACAAGACTGTGTGTGAGAGTGGTTGTGTGTGTGTGTGTGTGTAGGGAGGGGGGACTGTTAAAATAGATAGCAGATGATGGATGGTAGACAGGTGGCATGAATAAGAAAGTGAATACAAGCAAGATCATTTCAAGGACAGTTCAGTTCTAATGATTCATACAGGTTCCATGTTAGGGATAGGACAGTTCAGTTCTGATGATTCATACAGGTTCCATGTTAGGGTTAGGACAGTTCAGTTCTGATGATTCATACAGGTTCCATGTTAGGGTTAGGACAGTTCAGTTCTGATGATTCATACAG
>JAOYMR010000015.1:11181813-11192250 GCA_025802075.1 Tenebrosternarchus preto | reverse complement strand
GCCGCCCCCCCCCCCCGCCGCGCCGCGGGCCCGCGCCGCCCGGCCCCCCCCCCGCCGCGCCGGCGCCCCCCGGCCCCCCGCGGGTTAGGGTGAGGGTTAACAAAAGCATGACCTGTTAAAGCCAAAATAGAGCAGCACCTCCGTAACCTCAGGACCTTCTCTGCGTTTCCAGCTCAAAACTCTGAACTGTATGAGCATACAGGCTACAGTATGAGCAGACGCGCTGGCTGTGAGTTTTACCATCTCACTGTCTCTGCCTCCTCCTCCCATGATGCATCATAATGACTCCACAGACACGAGGGCCCCGCACACACATGCCCACAAAGAGCGGCAGTCCGGTAAAACTCCAGGCTATCATCCCTAATTACTGCCCGAGCGTGAGAGCTACCATTAGCAGAATGAAAGGAGAAATGCTTGCAAAAAAAAAAAAAAAAACATGTGCTCTTGAAGAATAAATTGGGATATTGGGGGAAAGAGTATGGCCAATGCCTCCTGGCGTTCTCTGTGTGCTGATAGAAAGCTCTGCTAATTGAGCATCTACTACACAGCCTGATGGAAACCCAGGCCTCTTCAAAGGCTGGGTGTGTGGGGCACACTACCTGCACCCTGTGGCCAAATGGATCTTTCCTATCAGCCCCTGCGCTAAAAAGAACAGATTCGCGCAGATGTGTGAGTGACCCGTTCACAGCGGTTTTCCACAAAAGCTCCAATCAGATGGAATCCCTCCAGGGCTCTGGTGAAAATGACAGAGCTGTCCCATTAGAGAACACAGCAGACCATGGAAAATCCATTTAATAAATCTCTAAGTTTAAATGCAAAAAGCAGAGGGTGAGAAAATGTGTTTGCGATATGGGTGTTTTTGGGTGGGGTCTGCTGAAAGGTTATTATTTTTGAGAGAGCGGTTGAGTTGAACAGATACTGCTCTGGTTGGTGTGTAAGGTGGAATATGCTGTTGAAGAGTATGCTTGGTGATGTGGATTATTTCCATCTGTTGAGATTTCACTTACGTATATCTTTTCAGGGAGAAGTGGTTTGTGTTTCGATGAGATACTGCGCGGATGTATGTGTGTGTGTGTGCTATGTGAAAGATTGTGTGTGTGTGCAGTGTGTGTGTATGTGTGTGCAGTGTGTAAGAGAGGGAGAAGGTGTTGCTTGTGTGAGTGTGCGTATGTGTGTATTTGTGTGTATGTGAGAGAAAGGGTGTGTTTGTGTCAGTGTGAGAACGGTAGTGTGTCTGTATGTGTGTGCGGGGGTGTTTTGGACGTGGGGGTAGATAAGATGGGGGTAGAAATAACAAGCCACCTGCTCTGAGGACCACTGCCATAGCTAAGTGGCAAGGAAGCCAATGTAGCCCACCCGGCTAGTAAAAACGTGACAGACCCACATTTTGAAATCTTTGAGTCTTGTTTGCCTGTGGGTTTTTACTCGGGAGGGGTTGCCAGTCCTGTGACTTCAATTTGAAGCAGTCTGACCTCCGAAAAGCAGACAAACTCAAGGCTGACCGTAGATTGAGAGGTCGTGGTGTGACTCGATTCAATGAGAACGTATTACCTTGTCGGCATGTCCTGTGAGGAGTCTCCTTGAGGTTTCAAATGCGCCACTCAGTACAGAAGAACCTTTCAGTGGCAGGGCCCTGACAGATAGAAAGGACAAAGATGTTTATTCTGACTGAATGTTTCACATTAATACTGTTCCTGGGCCTTAAACGCATTTTCCAGCCACTTCAGCAGTCCAGCCTAGCACTGGCCTAGTGCTTTTGCCATGTTTGATCTTTGAAGCCAGAATATCTTCTCTTCTCTTAATTTGTGTCCTTTAAGACGGATCTCTCTCTTTCTCTCTCTCTCTTGCTCTCATTTACACCAACACTATTCATTACACATTCAGTTTTAAGTCTCCAGTATTTACACAACTGCTTGAACAGTGATAAACACCATCAGTGTACAGACTGGTCTAAGGTCAGCCAAATAAAGACGTAAAATGTTGGACTTTAAATATATAGTCCTATAAGATTAATGTATATAATTAGTCACTGAGCACGAGGAAACCTTTTCCACCGACTCTTTCTTTCTTCAATCTGACTTTTGTCACAGTTAACGCACAAATTACAGTCCCATGACAAAGTCCGGTAACTAGCGCACTATGCTAACAATTTATTTTTCCTGTCATCTCTTTATGAAATACTCTCCTGTGGCAAAACCATATACTGGATACGATATGCAGAATTTGCTGAGGGTTTGGGGTATGAGCCAGTCGTTTCAGACAATCAGTCAATCAGTTCTTCTCAAAGTTTTGAAATGACAGTGCTTCAAATACCTCCTGTGGAACTGAATGGAAATGTCCCACCCCCACCAGCTGAATCGTCTGTTCACTTCACGTCTACAGGCCGTGCGAGCAGCGTGTGTGCGACTCTGCGCTTCAGTCGTCATGTGTGTCTGCACTATGGCGCTGGGGGTTTGTCTTCTTGGTCTGGCTCTGTTGCTCCTCCCCACGGCCACCACCCCGACCCCCGACGAAAAACTCGTCCGCACCACCAGGGTCAGACGGCAGTCACCGGACGGCGCCGGTCTCCCCGGCAACCAGAGCCAACCGATGATCTTCAACCACGTGTATAACATTAACGTCCCCCTGGAGGCCCTGTGCTCCGTGGAGCTGGAGACCAGCACAGGCCCGGGCACGCCGGGCCCCGCCTGGGCTGACAAGGCCCCGCTGGAGCACATGGAGCAGACCATGGACTCGGAGAGCCAGGTCACCTTCACCCACCGCATCAACATCCCCGTGCAGGCGTGTGGCTGCCCGGCCTCGGCGCTGCTGCAGCAGCTGGTGAGCCGCGTGGAGATGTTAGAACGGGAGGTGTCCCTGCTCCGAGTCCAGTGCGGCGGGGAGAGCTCTGCTCTGGGTGAGTCACAGTCGTGCACCTCTAAACACACCGAGTGAAAGAAAAAAAAAACTCCTGATATAAAAAACACCAATTAACTTAATTGAACCAATTTACATAATGGAAATCACTTTGTGGTAATACTTTTCTTAACTTTTTTTTTCCTGAGGTTTAAGGGGCCCATGAAATATTATTATTATTATTATATTCATAATATTAATTTCTGCAATGCTTTTATTACTTAAGGGCATGTTAGGACTGAAATAGGAATCAATAAAGACGTTTAGAGATGTGGAAGAAGATTTTCCTCACTAGTCTTCAGCAGCAGTCAGTAACACTGAACTCACCTCGGTCACTTTCCAGCCTTAAAAATAAAAGCCTTTACAAAAGTGAGACCTCTGGATCAGTGATTGAAGAGCAGTGTTTGTTCTAGAAACTTTGTGTTCTAGAACAAAGCACCTCTCCTTTTCCCACTGAATCACCCTCACAAACCTCACTTAAGCCTGGCAGAAACATGCTCCATATAAACGCTGGCCATTAACCAATTTTTTTTTTTAAGATTTGAGACTTATTCTGACTCACCGGCCACTTTATTAGGTCCACCTTGCTAGTATCTGGTTGGACCCCCTTTTGCCTTCAGAACTGCCTTAACCCTTCGTTGCATAGATTCAACAAGGTGCTCTTCTGCATTCCTCAGTTGTAATGACTGGTTATTTGACTTACTGTTGCTGTTCTAACCAGCTCGAACCAGTCTGGCAATTCTCCTCATCAACAAGGCATTTGCGCCCACAGAACTGCCGCTCACTGGATATTTTCTCTTTTTCGGACCATTCTCTGAAAACCCTAGAGATGGTTGTGCATGAAAATCCCAGTAGATCAGCAGTTCTGAGATACTCAGACTAGCCCGTCTGGTACCAACAACCATGCCACGTTCAGAGTCACTTAAATCACCTTTCTTCCCCATTCTGATGCTCAGTTTGAACTGCAGCAGATCACCTTCGCCATGTCTACATGCCTAAATGCATTGAGTTGCTGCCATGTGATTGGCTGATTCGAGACTTGCGTTATTGAGCAGTTGGATAGGTGTACCTAATAAAGTGGCCAGTGAGGGTATACAGAGAACTAGTATAAAGGTACTGAATTAGAATCTAAGAATGGCCTTCGGTGATAAACAGAGGAGTCCACTGGTACAGCAGCACTGTGACTGGTGGTGATGTCATGCTTGTTTAACATCTCTGAGGTGCTCTGGGGAGGGGATGCACCTGGATGCCATGCCTGCGGACACCCCCCCCCCCTCCCCCCAGGGCTGCTAACGCCAGCCAGAACCTGCACCGGGAAGCAGCAGCACACGGAGTTAAACAAACGAGGTGGAACCGGAGATTAATTACAAGCCCTTTTGTTGCAAAGGTCCATCCTCCCGACCGTTGGTGCGAATCGAAAGTATTCCGAGGTGTATCCAGACTTACTCTGGGTGACAAACAAAGCTATATTTGCTGAAGCTAATGAGGTTGCAGTGTGTTGCCTCAGTCATGAACTGCTGATTCTGGGGTGTTTTCTATTCAGAACGATGAAATGTTCAATGAGTAATTAATGCTGCCCGTGAGTAAGGTGGACTCTGTCAGTTAGTCTGGTATTTCATGCCTGTTTAGTAATGCAGCTGGGCAGGTATATCCCACCTGTGTTCTGTCGTAGGTTGCCAGGTGTATCACATCTGTTTTTATCTGCAGGTTGTCTAGTTTATGTTACATGTTTTCTGTTGTCGGTCACATTTTGGAAGGTGCATTCCACTTATCGTCTGCTGCAGGTATATCACACCTGTTGTGTGTTTTCCGTCGCAGGTCATGTGGACGCAGTGACCCGGTGTGGAGGTCACGGCACCTTCAGCGTGGAGTCGTGCGGCTGCGTGTGCGACGAAGGCTGGACGGGGAAGAACTGCTCCGAGCCGCGTTGCCCTGACGACTGCTCCGGCCAGGGCGTCTGCGTGGAGGGCGAGTGCGTGTGCGACCAGGACTTCGGCGGCGAGAACTGCTCGGAGGCGCGTTGCCCGGGCGACTGCTCCGAGCGCGGCCTGTGCATCGACGGCAAATGCGTGTGCGAGGAGTCGTTCGAGGGCGAGGACTGCTCGGTGGGGCGCTGCCTCAACGACTGCTCCGAGCAGGGAATCTGCCTCAACAACACCTGCCACTGTCGCCCGGGTTTCCTGGGCGAAGACTGTTCCCGCGTCTTCTGCGCCAACAACTGCAGCCAGAAGGGCGAGTGCAGGGAGGGATTCTGCACGTGCCAGGAAGGCTACGCCGGCGACGACTGCGCCGCGGGTGAGTGCCCGCCCCTGCCCACGCTTCCCGAGCACAAACCGCACATCTGAACGTCCGCGCTAATTCTTCGGTAAGGTTTGGATAAGGGTCCGTGAGTTGTGAAAATGATTGCTGATCACTTAGAGTTTTCAGAACAGCAGTTACCATGATACCACTACAAAAATCCCTTTGTTTATCGTCATACATTCGCCTCTCCTTACTGCTAGCGAAGCAGTTCTAAATCCATTCCTTGCGTCTTCAGCGCACAGTACAGCGTGCCAGGAAGACATTTTCTTAGTCCACGCCAACACACTCGCTCTTCCAAACAGTGCTTGGAAAGCAGAACATTCCTTTAAGGTCCAGATGTAAAAATCTACGGAACACTTTATATTCTCCTCCAACTGTCCTTTTACAGTTCTGTTAAAATGGTAACATGTCTGGTAAAATGTCTGTTCTGAAGCTTGAGGAATAGTTGGCTGTGTGTACGTGAAATACATTTTAGTCCTTCATTATGGGCTTGTGTACGCATTGTGATGGCAGCCTGTCCATTTCTATCTTCACCAGTTCTGAAAGGCACTTAGTAATAAGCTGACTATGGCAAAACAACATGCAGCTTCAGCATTCTGACTGCCTACTGCTCTCCCATTAGGAAAACAATAAATAAATAAAAAATGGGGTGGAGTACATTTCTGAAAGAAAAAAAAAATGACTGACTTTTTTTTAAAAAAAATAAGACATTTGTAATGATTATAATGGTCATTTTTCCTGTTCTAGTTGTGTTTAATGGTGAATTGTGCAAAAACCTCTTAGTCCTCAAACATGTTGACTGCACAGCTCACACACACACACTCACACACACACTCACACACTCACACACACACATAGTGCAGCTGCAGTGACAGGGGTGGCTTGGCCTTCCTCAGTATTCACTGGTCTGAAGTCGCCTACATGGTGGAAGGCCAGAAGCAGTCTGGGAAATGTGTTTCCTCACGTGTGGCTTTGCTGGGTGGGAATTCTACCAATCCAGTGGGAAAGGCAGGTATATCCTTCTTGTCTAGTCCTCGTCCTTGGCAGTGTGGATGAAAGAAGAGAGAAGGCAAGTCATATTAACAGTCTAACACACGCTGTTCGCTCAGACCCGTTTGCGGTCTTCTTTTTACAGCATCCGTATGTTCAGGCGTGGGTTTAACAAAGGGTTTGCCACAAAAAACGGGTTTGCCTTCAATGACTTTTTCTTACTTTTCATTTCAGTAGAACAGAAAAACTGTAAGGACAACGCTTCATATTCAGATGTGACAATGAACAGCACAGTTCAGTGAAATGAGAGATGTACTGACTGCACAATTCAAACAGTATTAATTTGTGTTTGAAAGGTTTTTCCAAGCTCAGAACTAGGGACAGGCTATGGCATCAATAAATGATATACAGAGTCTTCTAGATGCAATATAACTAGATATATTCTAGATGCAGTACATCTAGATGTTATTTATTGTAACCTATTAGAAGAGATATTTTATGTGAGAGCAAAGTAGACATTAATCTGTACAAATTACTAAAACTTGTAGTAATTTGATTAATAAAGAAATAAAAGGTGGTGGCATTGTTGCTACATCATACGGTGCCAGATTCTGTATGGCAAGTGCAGAACATAGAAACCCTTGGATTACTTAGAAACCATGAGATTATTTAAAAACCCTGAGATTATTTAGAAAAACTGGTATTATGTCTGGACTGCTGGTCTGACTATAGTCTATGAACTTTGATTAAGGACCAGTGGTTAATGTTTTAAATGTCAAAGCACCATAAAGTGAACCTTTCGTCTTTCTGCTCTCAGTTACTTCTTCAGATGAGCTAATTTCTGGTTGAACCCTGAAGGTACTCTGTGTCAGTCGGACTGAACAGAGGCTAAAAAACAGAACCTTGTAATGGGGAATAATGTGTGCAATCTGCCATCAATTCTGCTAATCCCAGCACAAGCAAGCCTGGTTCCACTCTGCTAAAAGTGAAGGAACCTGTCTAACCATGTCTTAATCCATCTTAATCCGAAACGTATGTGCTGAATCACTGTGGAATTAACACTGCGCTCTTACTAACACATGCGCCCTGTAAATGCGCCTGTGAAGTAAGTTGGCTTCTCTAAAACTCACTCCTAATAAAGCTCAGCTATTTTGTAACAATGTAGCTGTTGTACAATTTAAATTCAAATTTGAGTTAGTTTGAGTGGAGATTTGAGTTAGTCTGAGTAGTAGCAATATTACCTTGAACTAGCATGGCATTTGCCGAAGCTTCAAAATCTCAGTCACACATTGTGATGTTTTCTCAGAAATCAAATAAGTAGAGTGGATCTGGTAGCTTGGAAACTGGCCGTGTGGGTGTGTTTATCTGAGTTTTGTTGTGAATGAAGCAGCACTACCTCAAGATGCAGTCGAGCACATTACTACATGTCTAATCAGCAGGGGCCTCTGTCTCCAGGGTACCACACATGACGAGCGAGGATCTGCTAGAAAAAGTGCGTTTTAAGGCAGAAAGAAACATTTCTGCTGGGTGCCACCTTTCTTAACACCCGATCAATGTTCATTTCTCTATACTGTCAGCGAACTGTGAGAACGGGACAGTGTTTTGGGGAACAGATCAGAGTTCTGAAGATCAGGTCAGTGTTCTGGGGAACGGGACAGTATTCTGAGGAACGGGACAGTATTCTGGGGAACGGGACAGTGTTCTGAGGAACGGGACAGTGTTCTGAGGACTGGGTCTGCAGCCTGTGCTGCTGAATGTGTGAGTGGGGCAGGTATGTGTGTATGTGTGTGGTGGAGGTTCTGGTCGAGAGGCCTGGCCCCACTACTCACTCCCAGGACGTGCTTCCCCACACTGCTGTGTTCCCATTTATCTTCTGATTAATGAAGACCATGGGGCAGAGTTTTCTCCGCTCCAAAGAATTCGATGGTACTTTCGGGGGACAGTGGATCCAGTCAGGGAGTTTCACGAATGGCAAACCCCCTCCAACGGTTCTCTCATGCTATCTAGTCACAAAGAACATCTCTGATATGCCATCTAAAGGTACACAAAGAGGAAAGCAGAGTAGTAAAATTCACTAAGTACCTCAACATCTACCCAACACTCACCCCTTTCCACCTCATTTGAGGGGTTACTGGAGTAGAGAGCAGAAGAGTCCATCTGTCTGGGGAGCGGGAGGGGGGGATTGAATCGCTTTCTCACGTCTTCAGTGTCTCCCAAGGGGCGTCTTACTGCCTTCCCACTAATCCAACCAAAAGGAACATATTCTCTCTCTCTCTCTCTCTCTCTCTCTCTCTCTTCTTCTATCTTTCTTTCCCCACTCTCTCTCTTTCTTCCCTCCCCTTCTCTCTTTCTGTTGTTCTTTCTTACTCTCACCCTTTCTTTTTTCTCTCTTTCTACACCTCCCTCTCTCTCTCTCCTCTCTCCCTCTCCCTCTCACTCTCTCTCCCTCTCTCTCTCTCTCTCTCTCTCTCTCTCTCTAGTATTGCCATCCTTGCTTGTGTTTATGAGAGGTTGAATTTGCATTTGTTGCTGTAGTGCCAGCTTTATGGAGCAGTGCAGCCAGGTGCACCTGAGAATAAAGGAGCGCTCCTCCTGCTCCCCTCCTCATCCTGTTCCCCTCCTCCTCCTGCTCCCCTCCTCCTCCACAGATGGCATGGTCCCACTCTTCTAATTAAAATAACCTCACAGCTCCAGCTACACACTCAAACATATCACATGAACTATGAAATGAAGATAAATAAAATTTGAAAAGCAAATAAAGAACTCAGTGCAAAGTTCCATGTATGTACACAAATAATCTTTTGCAACCCACTTATGTTTATACAATATATAATATATACATATATAATATACATTACATAACTGTGTAATCTATAGAGAGCAAGTGTATACAATATACCGTATATACATACACCAACATAACAGAACTAAACATATAGTCTTAGCTGTCCATTTGCTTTAAATCGTATGTCTTGTAACCACTTAAGGTCCTTAGATGTTTAAAAGAATTTCGTATCATTTGTTGTAACATATCCCCCTCTTCTGCCTCAACAGTGGCACCACCTATGAATCTTCGAGTTCAGGGGGTGACAGAACGTACCATCGAAGTAGAGTGGGAGGGGTCTCCGGTTGTAACGGACTACCTGATCACTTACGTTCCCACAAGCCCTGGAGGAGTCCAGATGGAGACGAGAGTCCAAGGAAATGTGACCAATAACACCATCAGAGAGCTGGAGCCGGGCCTCGAGTATAACATAAACGTTTACGCTGTGATCAACAACGTCATCAGCATCCCAGCCAGCGTCCTGGTCTCCACCTGTGAGTTTCTCTCCCTCCTGCGGTCGTTTCATAGAACACCATTACCTTCTCAAACCTTCATATATATGTGTGATTTCTAAAGGAGTGGATACATATCATTTACTGAGAAGTATCCCTGTAACATCACCTCTGCTCTGACTGTAACATCACCTCTGCTCTGACTGTAACATCACGTTCTGTTCTCACTGTAACATCACGCTCTGTTCACACATTCACAAACACACACAGACACACAAGCACGCATACAGAATCATCATGCATACACATACCCGAACATACATGCACACAAAACACACACACATACACACACACACAACACGTGAACATATGTAAAATTCCCACTGATATGAACAACTGTCTGCCTTTGCCAGCAGGATATGATTAAATGCCTGCAACCTGCTGAGTAGCACTGCCAGACAGGCAGAGTGCTGTGGGGCACTCCACTCTCAGCCTCTGCCTGACAGGCATGAGTTACAGATAACAGTACAGAACAACACAGGCCAGAATCACACAGCACACCCTTCTTATCACAGCAAGTAACCCATTATTTGTCAAAAGCCAATAGGGACTCAGACATGGGAGTACTAACCAGTACTGGATAAACCTCTGCTACATGGAGTACTAACCAATGCTAGATAAGCCTCTGCTACGTGGTGTACTAATTAGTACAGGATAAACCTCTGCTACGTGGAGTACTGACCAGTACAGGGTAAACCTCTGCTACGTGGAGTACTGACCAGTACAGGGTAAACCTCTGCTACGTGGAGTACTGACCAGTACACGGTAAACCTCTGCTACGTGGAGTACTGACCAGTACAGGGTAAACCTCTGCTACGTGGAGTACTGACCCGTACAGGGTAAACCTCTGCTACGTGGAGTACTGACCAGTACAGGGTAAACCTCTGCTACGTGGAGTACTGACCCGTACAGGGT
>JAOYMR010000015.1:11137928-11152898 GCA_025802075.1 Tenebrosternarchus preto | reverse complement strand
GTGTTTTGGTTTTGTTCTTCACCTTCATTTCTTGTTGATTCCCTGCCTTTGTTGTTGCCAAGTGCATCTTGTTTCTGCCAGTCTCCGTCTCCTTTCTAATGGTCGGGTGTCTGTAGTACCACATACGTGACATTTCACTTCGCATTTGTGAAATTTGGTTATCTCTGGTGAGCAGGCACCATGTTTTATCCTCCTCTCGCTTATCTTCCTGGCAGGTGAGTGCTAGAGAGAGAGTATGAGGAAACACCTGGGCCAAAACAGTCCTCTAACAGTAAACTACAGACTCTTATCTGTGTGCGGCCATATATGAGGAGATTGAGCCTTTCCTCAGTGCTTCTGGTCAGAAAGCAGCGATGCGCTGCCACATTGTTTCTGAACCCAGTCCCCCTGGAGAGCCCCTGGAGACCCCCGCACAATCCACATTTGTGTGATATCCCAGTTCACAGTCAAAATGTAGCAGGTGTCCAGCGTTCCATTTGGCCCAGCAGAGCCAGGACGGAGAGCGAGAAGGAACAGAGCATGTGCTGGTTCCCCAAGGCTACTTTCCAATACGATGCGCCTGGAGGTAGACAGAAGTGCTCGACTGGACCGTCACAACATGTGATCCTGTCTCTCCGTGCAGGTTTGGACAACATCCAAAAGATCACAGCTCAAGGCCAATACGAACTCCGCATCGATATGAGAGATGGCCAGGAGGCAGTCTATGCCAGCTACAACAGATTCTCCATCGGAGATGCCAAAAGCTTCTACAAACTGAGGATAGGGGAATATAATGGCACTGCAGGTGAGCGCATAAGTATTGAAGAATCTCTCAATCTGCTGAACTTGTCAGATGGTTTGGAGGTGAGTTTATTTTTTTTTTTCCTTTTGCCTGTCTGTTCCGTTAAGATGTCTGGTAACGTGTGGTAAATCAGCTCAGTATGATTAGGCCCAGCGTGAAGCCCTTGTTGCGTTTTCTCACTTGTACCAGGTGATTCTCTGAGTTACCACCAGGGACGGCCCTTCTCCACCAAAGACAGGGACAATGACATCGCTGTGACTAACTGTGCCCTCTCCTACAAAGGAGCTTGGTGGTATAAGAACTGCCACAGAGCAAACCTCAATGGCAAGTACGGGGAGTCCAGGCACAGTCAGGTGAGCCTCCCACTCACAACCCCCCCCCCCACACACACACACACACACACAAGTTTTAGACTTAATCAAATGATTAAAGAGCTCAATAAACACGGATAAAGAATGCGCTTCCATCGTAACCAAGAGAAATGTTTTACTTGCTTATTTTTTTACTTGCTGACTTATTGTCTTTTGAAGATCATACTTCTTTTTATCAGATAGTTTTCAACCTTAATGGCACATTTCTGAGAATAGAATGCAGAATCGAGGACAACTGATATCAGATCATGCAAACCACAAGCCATAAAGCGGCAAGCATCCTGTCTGGAAATCACTTTGTCTTGATAAACGACCAGAACTTGGCTGTGCAAGTTTATCTCCTAATCACGTAGCTGCCAGATTTTGCAAAACCTGCAGGAAGGGCATATCAGTGTTCAAACTACACTCCATTTCAAGCCAATTCTATGGATATGCTGAGTGATATATTTACATGTCAAGTTTTGGTTATTCAGCCAGATGTTAGGAAGTTACTCAGAAGGATATTAAATTAGACTTTGTGAACGTTATTGCCCCTATTATGCAAATGATCTCCAACCTAAAGTACAGTAAAGTACAGTGTATATATATATGCCTGCAGCTGGGTATTTTAAACCAGTAAAACATGGTGGTGTGTGTGGAATTCAGAGTATGAGCTGGGTCAGAAATAGTTATATCTGCATGTCTCGAAACACACTGCTTAAAACTGCACTAAGATGAACGTGAATGATTTAGAGAGCAGAGATTTCATTTTTGAAGGAGCAGCAAACCACCACCCTGTCTCTACATTTGTTGTTCTTCAGCTTTTCAGAAAGATCAGCCTGTAGTTGTCCTGTAAGGATCCTGTGGATGTTCTGCTAGAGCATGTAGAGAAAGGTGCCATCACTACCAGCCCAATACTTTAGAGAAGAGCAGCTTCACCTTCAAAGTGGTGAAGATCTAAATGAAAAGCAATATGTGATGTGTTTTTCAATACACTGAAAACATTCTGGCTGTCTGTGCCTGAAGGTTTTTGGTCACCCAGTTCTTTGAATTGTGTAGCAATAATACATCATAATAACTGCACTTGGTGATTGATCTTGAAGACACGTTGGTTGCTCATGAGAGCAACATGAAACGTTTTATCAGTTCAGGGGTCTGGTGGGAAAATCCCTTGGCATTTAAACCTCTGTGAGTGATTCACCCTCTGAGGTTACATCTATCATAAAGCCTCAAAGATAACCAAATAGAAGTCAGCCACATGTTGTGTCATATGCTTTTAGAGTGAATGTTTTATGCCCACACAGCGCAAGCCTGTGTGTTTCGTTGCACTGTGCTGGGTCTGCTGGGCTGCCTGCTTTTATATCTGGTCTAGTCCAGGTTACATCTGTTCTCTTATGAAAACTGTACAAACTGGGTAACACATATATATGTAAAATACCTACAGTATATATATATATATATATATGGTTTAAGGGCACATTATAACTTTTTTTTCTCACATTAATTGTGTATCTATTTAGGGTATCAACTGGCATAAGTGGAAAGGTCATGAGTTCTCCATTCCATTCGTGGAGATGAAGATGAGGCCCTTTAATTACCGCAGCATCAGCAGCAAGCGGAGGAGGCACGCCCCTCATTAATCGGACCCCGCCCCCAATGAATCGGACCCCGCCCCCCACAGCTGCTTTTGCGGGAACAAGGAAAGCCAGGCCATGTAACTTCTCTGAACCTTCGAACGGCAAAACAGCTCTCCTTGAGTATTGTTGAGTGCAGACGATGAACCCTTTGTAAGATGTTTCCCTCCTGTGTAACACCTGTGCTCCAGTTCAGGAAGGTGTGTAAAACCAAAAGGTACGGTGTGTTTACACTGAGTGATGTGCAGAACCGATATACCTTTAAAGGTCACTTAAAAGAACTTGTGTTTAGAGAGTCTTATTTTACCCCTTTGAGAAAGAAAATTTTAAAAGAACAGGAATGCGCAAAACAGCAAAAGACATCTATTTTTATAAATGATAAAAAAAAAATTGTAAAACTGACTTAAGTTGAATGGTTAAAGTGCAAAACTTGTAGCCTATTTTATTTTTAATCAGAAATTTATTTTCATCACTTTCTTTCAGTTTAGTCTGCCATCTGAGATATGAATATGGTAATTTACCGTTTACTTCCAAATTAAAAGAGCATTGTTTTTAATTACAGATAAATTTAATTAACATAGTTATGGCACCCATTCCCTTATCAAGTCAAAATGCACCACAAGTGGAAATACATATAACAAATTAATCTTTTGTTACATTGATGGTATTTCTGAGAACCAAAGATGTGTGAAGGAAAACACCTCCAGTTGAAAGACAGACTGATCTTCATGCTTTTGGACAATGTGGTGCCACTATTGCCACTCACTGGGAATCTCAGACAATCTGGCAACCTTTCCTTTGAATGTGTCCGTGTGTATGTGCATATTTGTGAAAAATGTTTAAACATTTTTGTCAATATTATGTTCCCATTATTGTAAATTACGTTTATTGTTTTCAGTCAGATTACTGTGCTGTATTTGAGACTAGTTTTTTCCTAATAATTTCTTGAGCTACATGATTTATGGATAACATTTCGTGAATATTTTTGGTCCCGCTGATCTCATTAAGTGAGATCAAGCATTCGTGATTCAGTACCTGGAAAACTCACAGTGATTCAGTACCTGGAAAACTCACAGTGATTCAGTACCTGGAAAACTCACAGTGATAGTCTAACTCCTCTGTGTTACTAATCTGTCAGTGCTGTGAAAGTCTGAACAGTCTCATGGTGTATAGAGACAGGGAGGGGACTGGGCGCCCGGTGTCTCAGATGTTTATGCACCAAGGTCAGTCACAACTAGGGTTTAGCATCAGCCTCATACAGACTTGGTCAGAATGTACTCATGATGAGGGATTAACTTAAATTTAAATCCACTCTTTCTAAAATGTATAACATTTTAGTATATTCTTTTTTTCAAATATGTACTAATTAAACTGATTAACATCACTTCCATACATTTTGTATAAAACCTTTTAACTTTTTAAATATTGTATTGTTTTTCAAACCATCTATAGATTAGAGTTCAAAGTAGAACCAGGGTCACATCAGAGGTTGACATCAGACATTGTCAGATTACAAAAAAACACTTACCTGAAAATTTTAACATTTAATGTTCACATTTATATTTCTGGTTACCCCTTATCTTTTACAAAGATAAAATGCATCAGATTTGGAACTGGTCTGTTGTTGCAAATGCAATTATAAATCCCTTTGAAAACTATCAGACAAACATGTTCAAATGTGCACTGAAGTGCAGTATGCTGTTGCTATGAAATATGTCAAATATGGCCCTCATTTACAAGATATGAATGATATTTGAGTGCATAATGGAACATTTGTAAAATATGTCTGTAAATGTTTTTAAGAGCAGTGAGATGAGGGGGACATGCAGCATACTGGGTTTTTTTTATCCATTTGCTCATATTTCTGTAAAAACCTTTCTACACCACTCAGGTGCATCCAGGCCCAAACATCAATCAACAGCAAATTTCACATTCGAATAGTAATAGATACATTTTGCTTACTTCAAAAATCCCTCAGAAAAACAATTTGCTTGGTTGATGTTTGAGGGAGAGCATTTCAAAGGTTTTCTACAAAAGTTGATTTTCATGCAAATTAAGTATTGGAGGGTCTGATACTCTCAACTATAAATATAATTTCAACAAATAGATTTATCCAAAACACACATAAGGATTTTCTTCTTCACTGTGCTCTTTGCATACATTCACATATGCATTTATTTATTGATTTATTTATTTGATTTGCCTTGATTTGAGTGTTGAATGTTGAATTTCAGCGGAAAAACCAGACATCAGTGCATTTCTTGCTCCGGTTGAACATTTTATGTAATCTTCCACCAAGAAACACACACACACACACGCACACAAGTGGTGTTAAAATCTGAAAAGAAGATCGTGTCAACACATTCACTTAGAAGTGAACCTGCATATATGTGTTATACATTATCCCACCTGATTCAAACATACAGCATGTGATCAGCTGTTGGTGGCACATTACAGCCAGAAATGTGGTTATGTTAATGAGTGTATGAGGGGGGAGTGTCTGTTCTCTCCCACTGTGGTATTATGTCTTGTTGTGTTTATCACATGACATTCCCAACCTGCGCTAATAGTGATTTTGTTTATGCTTTTTTTAAGTAACATAGAGTTCTACCTACCACACCTTTAATGTCCGTATAAGACTGCCACTTCATAGTGGGAATTTGTGATTAATGGTTTTAACCTTTTACACCTTTCTTCATCCTTGCAACAGACTTGTTAGATTGTTATATATTTTCCACAACCCATAGCACAGACATGAACCCAAAATATGACGACTTGCTCCTCTCTTAACAGTAGCTGCCGTGTAGTAAATTAGCCAGGACTGTCCGACTCAGGCCATGTGTCATCCTGCTGCCCTGCTGTTGGGCCAAAGCGTGTAACTCAGAAACTGCTGTCATATTGACAAGTTCCATTCTGATGGCTGTCTTCTAATTGGCTGCACTGTGATGTCTTAATCACCACAGACATTGCTGCCACTGTCTGCCTCTCAATGCTCTGTTTTTGGAAAAGGTCTGATAAGTTCTCACAGGAAATGTGTGGTCAGCAAGACCACAATACAAGCCAGTGTCGAAAATCGAAGTTGGAAATAGGAAAGCGCATTGCTAACAAGCTAAATAGTATGCAGAGTAACAATAATGGGACGGCTTGTCCGATTGGCCTGCCACTCTAGTAATCCTGACAGACAGCCAGTAGATGAAGGCGTTATTGCATCGGTTTTCCCATTAGTGGTTTAAGGAGGAGCAACCAAGGTGGGGTGACATCGCGCTTTCTGCTCCTGCTCTGTTTTCTAGCCTTCAAGAGGAACTGGACGTTTGTTTTGAGGAGAAGGAAGCAGGTGAATTTGGGGGGTGGGTGTCAACACAGAAAGAGAGAAGGCAGTAGATTTCTCCACCATTAATGATTTAGCCAGCATAGGCCAAAGGCTTTTCATGCTCCTCCCCATTTTTAAACGCTCCCATTCCATTGGCTACCGACCACAGTGACGGACTAAGAGGGTTGTCGCTCAGAGAACTTGGGATTCTTCAATGCAGAATTAGAAATCAACCACTTCTTTAGTAATAATGTTATTGCATTTTGTGGACACTCTCTTCTTTGGTGCTCCCTAAAGCAGTTTCTTCTGTTGTGTTACTAATCTGTGAGATATCTGATGGAAGGGTCCTTATAACAACCTGCACATGCTGGAGTGTACAACCTTTCCCTCTGTTGCTCCGAGAGTTTGCTAAGAGAATATTGCATTGCCATGGCAACACACAACATGTAGGGAAAAGGCAGATCTTGGGAACATGGATCTCTGTAATAAACTGAATGCATTCTGTCAGATAAGCTTGGATATTAATGTGACAGATCAAATTAGCTCTAGTTTGACTTAAAACCTGCTGTATAGTTCCTTTTTTAATACATTTTCTACTCATTAATAAAATATTCTAAATACAATTACAGTTTTCTGTCTTATTTTGTTCATTTTTCATCTTAATATCTTGCAGCAGAAGAAAAGAGGGGTGTGGGCTCTGGAATGTGAGCAGCAGGAAGTGGGAAGCAGCGTGAGGGGAGGAGCGTGAGGGGAGGAGCGTGAGGGGAGGAGCGTGAGGGGAGGAGTGTGAGGGGAGGAGTGTGAGGGGGGGAGCGTGAGGGGAGGAGTGTGAGGGGAGGAGCGTGAGGGGAGGAGCGTGAGGGGAACGGCTGAAGGCCACAGCGTGGGTACCAGCGTGGGTACCAGCATATTGAGGGTGGAGTAAGAGTGCAGCGGATGAGCTGGAGTCATGAGGGACTTTTTTGTGACAGTTCTGGAAAGAGTGACAGCTCTGGAAAGAGTGCCAGCCTACAATAACACTGTAGAAGCACACCATCACAGAACCACAGCCGTATAACAAACCAGCACACCACAACAACCCCAGGCTTTACACCACACCACACCAACACAGCAACCCCAGCCTTTACAGTGTATGTGTACATACTGATACCCAACTCCACCCTGACAAAGAGGAAGCATGAAGGTTTACTTTCAAAAAGATTCTCCTCCCTAAAATGCAAATTTTGTTATTCATAGCTGACATCTGGTGAAACCTAGTTAGCATGAAGATAATTGGGTATGGCCCATTGCACCTCGACAGGTTCACTTCCTTCTTTTTCGTGTGATTTGGGTGGGGCACAACTTTAAAAAACGTATTTGGTGGCAAAATCACACCAATAGTTGTTTACAGTCCTTTCATTCACTGTTGCCACAGCGAAAGAAAGAAAAACAAAAGCCCACAGGATTCATGGCCAGTGGGAAGAAATGTTGAAAGGGCATGCTCTGGCCTGCCTTCAGCCTCAGCGCGGCGTTTATCTGCTCGACCCTGACAGAGCCTGAGATTACGGCTCTGCCTGGAGTATTTACAGAAAGTGCTCGAAGAGGCCTGAGAACACGGCACTCTGCCACATGGCTTCTGCTGGTGCCTAGCTCGAAATTCCTTCAGGAGGCCAGACGAGCTCTTGCAGGGAGCTCACAGTGCCTCTAAACAGCACTCTGGAGGCCTGGGAGATCTCTGGAGGCCTAGGTGAGTTCTGAAGGTCTGGGTGAGCTCTGAGCGTGATGAGAGGTGGCAGAAAATACCGCCCACCCCACCCCAGAATCTTCACAAGTGGCTGAGCACAGAGTGCTAATCGTGCTTCACTCTACAGGCTGGGTCGGCGCGGGTGCCTGTGGGAGGAACTCTCTAACGGGCAGCGCACTCAGAGGACTGAGAGGCAGACAGCAGGAGCATTACAAATGAAGCTGCTTCAACGCGAGCTACGTGGCTGAAATACCAGAAGGACGTTCAGCCGGTGACGACGACGACTGCAGTCGGTCTTCTTACGAAGGTAAGATTATTCCAGTTGAAGACTTCGATTCTCAAGGTGACCGATTGGAAGCTTTGGAAACAGAAAGACTGATTTGTATATTGTGTGACTTGCTGTAAGTCAGTTCCACTTTGTGGATACCTAGATGTGGAAAATCTGTCTACTAAATGTATCAGAAATCTGAATTATTTACAACATTCCCAACAAAAGTGCAGACTGTCTCCCAAACTGTTGCACATAATCAGGACCTAACTTTGGAAAGATGGAAGGACATTTCTGGAATAAAGTGCCACAAAACTCACTTCAAATCCCTGACAGAAGCATCCATTTAAAAGAACATATTAACAGTGCAATAATAAAACTGTCTGACACAGCAGCCTTGTGCAGTTCAACTGCAGAGGCCAGTATGATAGAAATTCCCCTCATAGGTGGATATCAGCCTCAGTAAGGGATGAAACACTGATGCTGATCTATTTCTTGTCAGTCATATCAGGTTTTTTAAGTAGGAGATGGGAAAGTGATGCCTTTAATTGCTTTTAAAGTAAACTGGAAACATATCAAAATTGAAAACTGTAGCCGGTAACAGTCATGTATCTTTGAGCACAGTGCAAGGGATTTTAAAGGACATGGTACACCTGGACGGAACACACTGTTTTCCAGTGACTCGAAGTGTAAGGATACTGTGTAGAATTGGGGCTTTTCAGAGTTCCTCAGAAATCAGTAGGTCTCAGGCAACGTTTCTCTATAAAACAATCTCACGTTGGACATGTTTCAGCTCGTGGTACTCGCTACACGCACACGACAGCTTCCCTCCACCGTACATCCCATAATAAGTCATGGATTGGATGGCCCTCAGCCCTTGTATGGGGCTTATTTAGGACTCACTCTTTCTTTCCTACCTCTCTCTCTCTCTTTCAGTCTCTTTCTCTTATTCTCTCTCTTTCTCCTTCTCCTCTCCCCTCTCTCACCAAAGCTCTTTCTTTTTCTGCCTCTCTCTCTCTGTCTGGAAGGAGCCCAGACACCTTCCAAATGATGGAAAATTATTGAGGGTTGTGCTTTCAGGTCTACAGACTTTCTTTCAAGAGACTTTCCCTTGAGAAGAACCAGAGGTCTCCAACCAGAAAAAAAACTGCCTGCATTTACCTAAAAATGAGAAGCACACCTGCGATCTTTGTATGTTAGCCATGTAGGATCTGATGTGCTGGTCTTTGAACCCATCGCTTCCTAGAGGGACTGAGAACACTAGCATAACGGCTACTTTACCCTTTTCTTCAATCTATAATAACATTTACAATAACCTCAGCAAACAAGTTGACCTTTTCAAATAAGCATTTTCTCTTGACTGACACATGTCTGTAATCTGGCCACCAGTTGTTTGAAAAGCTTTATGTATGTTACTTTTAGGTTGTAAATACCTCATTCAATCAGTCTCACAGAAACAAATACACAATTTCACAAAGGTACCGAAGGTAAGAGCTCAGAAATAAACTTGCTTTTTGAGCACATGCTTAGCAGTGAGGTCAGTCTAAATTCTGGTGGGAAAATCCCAACTATTTGTTTTTATATTCTCCCAGGGAAACAGAACTTTAAAAAAACTGCACCGCATGCAAAGCACTGGTAGTAGATTTATTATAGGCATGTCCCTCCCCAACCCAAACACACCAAAAGTCTATTTTAATGTGAATATGTATCTGTCAAACTATGGTAACTATTCTAAACATAATCACCATGATTGTGCAAGCTTTCAAAAACTAGTAACACAGGGCTGTCTAGAATTTTAGCAGTGCAATTATTGATAGTATTACCATATACAGACCAGATTATTATAATCCACATATATATGTGTTTATTGTTATACATATGTGTTATTGGTATCATTATAGCAATAAACACGTATCCCACAGATTATTGTTATTATAATAGTAATTACCTATTTATCATTATTATTATTATTATTATAGTATTAACATGTGTTCCACCAAATTATAATAATATTATTAGTGTTGTTGTTGTTACTATGGTAATAACATGTGTTCCACGTGTTATTTTTTAGATTTTTATGCAGACTGCCACAGGTAAAGAATGGCATCCACTTGTTTTAGTTTGCTCAATTTTTTCTTAAACTTTGTGGTCTAATGAATTCAGAATCTAAACAGAGAAACAGGGAGAGTCTGCAGAGTAGAAAGCACATGTTGTTTTGTTTTTTTTACTTCATGTTTTAGACTTAGGAGAGAGTGTGAGAGAGAGAGAGTGAGAGAGAGAGAGAGAGAAAGAAAGAAAGAAAGAAAGAAAGAAAGAAAGAAAGAAAGAAAGAAAGAAAATGTCCTTCAAGCCCAAGCATGATGTTTTCCTAGCACTAGGCTGATACATTTCCTTGGCCTGAGTCATAGCTGTGTCCGCTGGTTTAGCTACAGCCTGTGCTATATTTGGCTTCTCTTGAGTCTCGATCAGAGCCTGCGTACGTTGTTCTTCATTAAGAGTGAGGCTCATGAAGGGAGACGTCCGTGCTGGCCTTCGAGCCGAGCTGTCCGCCTCCTGCCACCCCTCCTTGTCAGCGCGACGCCGGACGAGCTTGGCTCGGGGATTCAGCTTCGGTCCTTTTTATTGCAGCGGGGTGGTGTTTTGTGTTTACACGATGTCTTCGTGGTCTGGAGTTGGTAAAGAGTGCAGCGTCAGACTCCACCAGCCATGCTTTCGGTTCTGCATACTGAACTGTATGACCCACAAGAATCTACATGGCTAACAAACGACTACTCGGCTTAAAGCTTACAAAGAGTGCAAAGCCTTTAACTGGGCCTGAAAAAGATGTTGTCTTTCTGTAAATTATAGAGTCAGAGTAGTTCAAATTACCTGCCACAATCACAAGCACAGTTTAATGCGCCATCACTAGTTGTAGGCCTGGTTCTGAGAGCCAAATATACCTCTAACTCACTACAGGGTTAGGAATGGTTAGTTGAGCTCATTGAAAACACTCTCAGCTAAACATTTCGAGGATATAGGAATTGGTTTGACAGGGAACAACAATTCAGCATCTTTTCTGCTTCATTTCCTTGTTACTTTTTTTTTTTTAATATCCCTACATCAGCAGATAGAGCTGCACAGAGCGTCTGCAGGCTGTGAGCTTGCACAGCCCCTGTGTCCCCCCCACGACCCCTCCCTCTCTTCACCTGTGACGTCACAGGGAGGCGGGGTGTGTCATGCTCCCAGAACAATGCTAGCGAACAGGGGCAAGGGAGAGAGTGAGCAGACACACAGAGCTCCTTCCCTCTGCCCCACTGCCCCGTGGCCTGGAGAGAGAAGGCCGTGTGCTGCTCCTCAATGTGTCTAATGCAGGACATAGCCCACGTGGTGCTCGAGCGAAGGGTGTAGCCCATGTTATGGTCGGGAGGAGGGTGTAGCCCATGTTGTGGTGGAGAGGAAAGGTGAGAGGCGGCAGAATCTTTTCACTGGTCTAAGAAGCTTATAAAGCGAGACAGGAGGCATCTGGATGGTCTGTGCAGAGAACCGGTAAGGTCAAACCTTCCTAGGGAAACCATGTCTGCTCGATACAGCACACAGCTGGAAGTCTCACGGAGCAGAGACAGAAGCGCTCCTCAACACTTAGTCTGTTTCCTTTAATTTCCCACAGTGCTTCAGTGACACTACTGACATCACTCCTCACGGGGTGACGTATCTGTGACCGGGGTGAGAAAGTGGTGAGTCTTTCCAACTTCTGTAGCAACTGAAAGCCGGCTAGCAAAGAAAGCGTATAAGAAGATATGTAGAGATGGACAAATATATCGTGTTTTAATTTCTGGCTTCTTTGGGGGTTGTGCTGAAGTTCTGCTGTTGCTGAGGAGGTTGTACTATTCCCTAAAAAGGTAAAATAGTAAGAATTTCTTTATTTAAATTACCACACCAAACAGTTTGAAAAAGAATAATACGTTTGATACCGACTAAATAGTGAAGAAGAAGAAGATGAATAGAAGTAAATTATCACAAATGTAAAAAAGCCTCTGAAAATAGAAGTCAGGTGTTGATGTAAAACTCCTCATACGGCTCATTCTTTTTCATAAACATTGCCTTACTAGGTTTAAAACTAGCACATGATGTCATTGTTTTTGGATAAAGCAAATTCATGAACCTTCTAGAGGTTTCTAGCAGGCGTATGCAGAAGGGTTTGAAGCTAAAAAATGTTGAGGAACGAGGCTTTAACCAGCACTGCATGGCTTCGATCCTCCTCAGGCACTCAAAGGGGTGACCTAAGGAGTAAACTATGAGACTAACCGGTAATGTCCTTTCTCATGCTGCAGAAAGGTGATCTAATAAGTGTGGATTATTAAAGATAGACAGAGCAGAGCAACAGTTTGATTATATCAGCTTCTAAGGAAGTGAGATGATTTTCAGTGGGAAAAGGATTTTTCAGTAGGATCACCTTCAACCTTATCGACATCCTGGCTGAGAGCCGCAGGACAGTTTGTGTTTCTTGAATTCACAAAAACTGACATGATTGAAAGTTACAGGAGTACGGCATGTATGTAGCTGAAGTTGAAAGTGAATTTCTAAGCCCCCATCCTGACTTTGTGTTCAGTACAGAGTTTTCCTGTTTACCATTCTTGAGGCGCTCAGATGAGCATTGTGGAAAAGTGGAATATTCCTTCTGAGAAACTTTGTGGTCTTAAGGTAAACATCACAGCAGAGCAGTCGGTGGCTTGATGATTTTCTGAGATAAATGTCTAAGAAAATGAGGTCCTATGGTTGACAAAAGGAAATAATCTCTGTTACAAAAATCAAGCACCATTATAAATGAAACATTTGCATTTTGTAAGTCTTTTAAATCATTGTCAAGAAGAATCAATTGAGAGATTTAATAATACTGAAAAATATCTTACTGAATATATGTAAATACTCATTGAGTGATCTTTACCTACAGTATCAAACAGAAAAAACTGTATCATACTGTATATCTACAGTATTAAACTGTAAAAATTTCACTTAAAATTAGTTAATTTTAATTGGTTAATTTCACTTAAAATTAGCATTTAAAATGGATTTTTGTTTTTAAATGGTTTTCTAGAGTTTAGTACTCACATACAGCTTTAAACGCATTCAGAAATTAAGTAGCTTCCTGTTGTGCAACAGAGGACAGGATGTTGGGGTTGCACTTTTGACACCAGTAATTCTGCAGGTTCTAAGAAAGATGCATCAACCTTGAGTGAGAGGAAAACATAGCAGTACCACCACAAATTTACTGGAACGTTCCAGAAAACATTGAGCATGATCCCTCCTCTCTAAGAAACTTAGAGGGAACTTTCTCTGAGAAACTTGTTTCCGATAGTATACTTGTTTCTGATAGTATACTTGTTTCTGATAGTATGCATGTCTTATAATGACAGTGCTTCTTCCAATCTGCTCAACCTCCATCCACGGTGTAGATTCAAAACTACAGCAAGTTTGATGATAGTCAAACTAAACAACACTCAACGCAGGGAGACTCTCCCCCAGCTCGTCATCTGCTCTTTCTCACACTCTAAGACTCTCATCTCTCTCTCTCTCACTCTCTCTCTCTGTCACTTTCTGTGTTTCTCACTCTGTGTCTCTCTGTCTCTTTCTCTGGTTGCTGTCTCCCTGTCTTAATCCATGTCTCTCTCTCTCTCTCTCTCTCTCTCTCTCTCTCTCTCTCTCTCTCTCTCTCTCTCTCTCTCTCTCTCTCTCTCTGTTTGTCTATCTCTCCCTCTCTGCAGGAATGTCCCCATTCCATAACGTCTGTGAGAGTCAAAGCAGAAGGGACAAAAATAGAGCTGGAACCTTCAGATGCGGAACCAACAGCATGTGAGAGCAGACACCACGTGGCTCCATCCTCCCCATCACAGGATATGAACCAACCCTGCGCCCCTGATCCCCACAGCAGGCCTCCCTCCCCATCACCTTGCTCCTCCACCCTGGGCTTCATCCTCGGTGAGGCTGAAGAACGTAAATACTCTCAAACTTAAACAGAGCCTGTGACGGGGGGAGGGCCTCACCCTTCTCCATCCAGCAGCAGTGGTGTTTCCTCAGGGTGTCTCCTTCTACAAAGTCTACAAGGACCAGAAGATTAGAAGTCAGGCTTGTGTTAGTCACAGTCTCCTGATAGGGATCCTGGGGAACGTGTCCGGATGAGTGGATGTAATCAACGTCCTCGCTGTCTTCCGTATGACTGGCCATTTTACTACATTTAATGTGCAGATGAACCCATGAGGGTGTTGGAGCGTCCCATCCTCTGAGGAACTCCCTACAATGGAGCAGATCACCGACTTTTTCAAAGACCTGTGGAAGGTCGTCATCACCAAGCACAATGAGGGCGTGTACAATACCGTGTGTCTGCTGGTGCTCCTCACCCTGCCCCTGGTTGTACTCATCACCTTCCTGCTTGTATGCTGTCACTGCTGCTGCTGTTACTGCTGCGATGGTTGCAAATGCTGTCACCGTGGAGACAGCATCACCGCCAGCCAGGCAGAAAGCAAGAAAAAGAAGAAGAGAAATGGCAAGCAGATGGAGGAGGACCTGTGGATTTCGGTGAAAATGGACCCCTCAGCTAGGGAGAAGGTTTCCCACACCGCGGTGTAGCTGGCCACGTTCAGCACCGCAGGTTGATATTGTCTACCAACGTGCTGTGTGTTGGAGCTGCAAGGATTCAGCCACTGTGACACTGACATTCCCAGCCAGGGGAGAAGGAAGTGCATGCAGAGCATTTCCAGATCATTTCTTAGGTCAGTGAGAGGGGCTTAAACTGAGCTGGGGTCAGGAGGTGGTGTGAGGTAGGATTAAATGTATGGAATATTGTGCATGCATGTGTGTGTGTGTGTGTGTGTGTGTGTGTGTGAGAGAGAGAGAGAGAGAGAGAGAGAGAGTGAGAGAGAGAGAGAGA
>JAOYMR010000015.1:11120443-11131719 GCA_025802075.1 Tenebrosternarchus preto | reverse complement strand
CAACATCACGCATCCCCATACAATCACACACAACCACAGCCCACAACATCACGCATCCCCATACAATCACACACAACCACAGCTCACAACATCACGCATCCCCATACAATCACACACAACACCACACACCAAGAATTGTTGACATGAGCATATTTAGTTTTTCTACCTTTTCCTAAACACAGGACACACACCAACTAGTTTGATTAATATTTGAGTTCCATAGTATAAAATGCAGACTTCAAATAGTATTGCTGAATCTACAGTATATGTAACTACAGAAATACTGAAAATGCAGCATATGAAATATTTATACCAAGCCAGAACTCATCGGTCAGGTCCCCAAAGCCTTGTGTGTACTGTTTCCAGCGCTTCATGAAGTCCAGTTTGCCAGAGTTGCGTCTCTGAAAAACCTGGTAAAATGGCAATAAGTATCTTGTCTCAATGTCTTTTATGTATCAGTTGCTTAGGTATAACCACGCATTAAGGTAAATATGTGTTATATTGTTTGATATATATATATATATATATATATAAAACATTGTTTGCTGTTCACAGTATCGACAGACTGATTTGAATTTTCTCCTGAAACATCAACACAGAATTTTACGCTTTAATTGTAATGCCAACGCCGCTTCGTTCATACTGACGCGACCCTCTTTTCACATCGCAGGGCTTTCCGGAGGTCAGGACCCTCGTGCATGGAGTGGGCTGAACGAATGCGCAGAGATGAACTTACGATCCAGCCCCCGCCGTCTGTGGTCATGTCGCAGAACACCTGCATGGGTCTGCTCCTGTCTTTGGCCACATAGATGGTGTAAACCCCACTCTCCGTGTGTCCGTTCTTCATCAGCTGGGTGCAGTCCATTGGGAAGGGGTCCAGTATTCCCACTGCACACACCCAAAATAGTACCGTGTCTTAAAACGACCCACAAACACACAACTCTCACGTCCGGCGCCAGTCTGTCAGAAGCACGTGGTGCGTAAGACAAAATTAGAATCTGCTATTTGGAATTCATAACAGCTTATGTACATTTGAGGGTTTGATGTGCATCTCATTGTTTTGAAGGAATTGATTTATTTATTTACATGCTGCCCAATGCATCGGTCACCAGTCTGATCCCTGCTGAATAATGCCGTAAAGATAATGCCCTGCACAAGTCTGTCAGATCTCAAAAGTGTTTAATTATATTTCAACCTCGGAGGCTGTTTACCTGTTAAATATCATTTCAAAGGTATTAATGTGCATGTTTATTTGTTTGTTTGTTTGTTTGATGATAGACTCCACTGATGGTACAGACAGTTCCATTACCCGTGGTGAATGAAGTCTCCACCTCTTTACTTCTCCTTGTGCCTCTGTATGCCATTAGAGTGGTGATATATTTCTTCCCCGTGGCCAGATCAGACAGGCTCAACCTGGCCTCTCCTGCAGCGAGATTCTTCTCAGTGCTCTGGTCGGACAAGAGAAAATTATATCCCGTTTTACTTACTGAATGTGGCCGCGGATACATGATGTTGACTTCAGACTGTTATCTACTTTAAGCGCTAAATCTAATCAATCAGATACAGAAGATGTTTAGGTTAGTATAAGATTAGCATTTGCATAGTAAAGTGTAGGTTATTATTAGTGGATGTTAGTATTAGTATAGATATTAGTCTAGGTTAGTATTTAGTATTAGTAGATTAGTAGGTTAGTATAAATGTAAATTAGTATTAGTCTATGTTAGTATTAGCCTAGGTTAGTATTAGTGTAAATTAGTATTAGTCCATGTTAGTATTAGTCTAGGTTAGTATTCCAGTTAGCCCACCTGCAGGCTGCCGTCTTCTGGCCTGTAACGGAGAACGTAGCCATCGATGTCAGCCTGAGGGGCTTTCCACGTCAAAGCTGCTGACTTTGTCTGGACGTCGACCGCTTGCAGATTCCTCGGGGCATCAATTTCTAAAAACAAAAAAAAAATGGTGATGAGTTCAGATGCCTGCGCTTCAGCCGAGACTTGTGCGTGTGAACCAGGGCAACTCTTCAAGAGCAAAGTCAGGGTTCTTGCAGTTCACAATTATTGCTGTTTCAGACACTGCCTCCAGTTAAATGCTCTCCCAATAACCAATAACTCAGCACAGCCTGACAAAAAAAAAAAACATTACTACATGCTGCTCTTACCTGCCTCAGAACTTAGGATCATAAAATGGCCGTACTGCTTACAAACTTGCGTCATAGCTTTTCTGCTGGGCCCGTAGGTCATGTAGAAGTTTCCACCAGACCTGCAGGAGGCGCTGTCTGTTCACAATGGCACCTCCTCATTGGAGCGTCAGCCTGTCCTCTGTCCCTCAACACCACCACTTCTCTTCCAAAGATGCTAGTAGGAGCCACTAGTTCTAAATAGCCACTTGTACAACAGGTTAATAAATATCTCCATTACATCTTCAATACTACATATCTCCATTAATGGCATGCAGTCTTTAGAAGGTTAGCGCTGGAAGCACAAGGCTTTCTAAGAGAAAAAATGATTGTCTCTAACTGTAATGTTTTTGTTTACTCCTTCTATAGATTGCCTTCCAATTTAATGTCAGTAACGTAAGGTTGAGTTTGTTTTGTTTTTATTATTAATTAATTTATTTTAAGAGGAGTAAAAAGAAGCCTAAAATATCACAAGCCTTCTTCCAAGAAGATTACTGTATATCACAGAATTCTGCCGGTATTTTGCCAGCCAGTAGATAATTTGATTTGAAAAGACACGTTTTACAAAGCTGTCAGAAACCTGTCTCAAGGAGAAAGAGCTATTTCTCATAGCACCATTCCTGAGTCTTCTCCTGTGAGCGCTGCCTTATCTGTCTGATCTGCCTGACGTAAAAACATCAGACAGCTAAATGGGCATTTGGAACAGTCCCTGGTACCCAGTTACATTTGCAGTAGTTTCTAACGCCCAGGAGTTACCCAGCACTGCAACTTCAGCTTAATCCCTTTAAACTTAAACTAACAAACCTGCTCAAAAATCTTATTTTTTTTCCAGGTTTGTGCATGTGTATGTATCACTGAAATGTAATAAGAAACAGAAGTTTCCTTCTTGATCTTTCCCAAGATTGACAACACTTACTCCCTGTTTTCAATTGCTGAACATTTTCATTTAAAAACCAAGAACACTTTCCTGGAAAGCATGTAACTGTTCAAAGCAGAGATGAAAAGAACAAAAAAGGTCCTGTTTCAGGTAAGTGAGATTAGAAATGGTTCACAGTAGCTTAGCATTAAAGAAACATTTTCCCACCAAGTTGTGAAAGGGTCAGTGACGCACACATGTTTCGCTAAACGAGCATATGGAAGAAGGTGGAAAGAAAAACACTCCAGGGGCCTGTGTTCCCTCTTCATACATCACAGGTCACAGAATCCATCAGACTTCCCACCATGTAAATTATGAGACCAGCCACTGTCTGCTTGACGCATCCTTCATGAAAATCTATGAAGAAGCCTACAGAGAAACCTGCAGGCTACCGCAGTTTACCATAGGCTGCTCCAACCAGCTGTCATCATACGCAGTTACCATAGATACTATCATAGGCTGCTACCATAGATACTATCATAGGCTGCTACCATAGGCTGCTACTATAGGCTGCTGCTATAGAAACTATCACAGGCTGCTACCACATGCTGCTCCCATAGGCTGCTATCATAGGCTGATCCTGAAGCTGTACCCTATGGTTCCTTGATCATAAAGTTTATTTCTTACATATAAAATTACAGCAGCTGATGATGATAAACCTATTCATTAAGTCTTTTTTGAGTCCTTAATACTCAGTATTGAAAGATCTACACAGAGAGATTTGTAATATGCGCTTCTGTATCTCCTAGGGTTATGTTTCTTGAGACGTCCTCAGCTGGCAATGTGCTCAAACCACAACACCTCTTAAATTTTTTAGATATAACTGAAAATTAAGAAATGTGCATCAAAATCTAATTTTATATACTGTTATTTATTTATAAGTAAAAACAATACATCATTTTCACTCACTCAGGCCAATTTCTGTAAAGAAGACTAATAGAACAAAGCTAGGGTGAGATTGGCCTGGCAGATGGACCAGCTCAAGGTCTGCAGCAACGGTGAATACCAGATTCAGTCTTGTTTTCATTTTGTGGAAACAGAGGGAAACTGAAGACTTTAAAGAGAAACTTCCAGAAGTGTTCATAACAAACACGAAAGCTATTGAGATGAGAGCAAGATGAAATCCTCTATTCATGCAGGGGCCGCGGGGATGAAAGTTCTCACCAAGGGAGGGGTTGAAAGGAGAAAACAAACAGAGCAAGACTCGGAGCCTGGAATCCTCCAGCCAGAGGGAGGTGCTTACCCGTCTCAGCCTCTGTAGAGCTCTTTCTGCTGGAGCGAGGGCCCTTGTATGCCCAGATGAAGACAGTATACAAGACGCCGGGCTTCAGAGATGCCAGCTGGTGGGACGAAGCTTCCTCCCCCAGTCGCACCTCTGGGCTGGAGCCCTCAGCCGAGCTATATGTCAGCACGTAGCCATCAATCTCAGCGAGGACCCTGTCCCACGTTACCATGGCTGTGGTCTCCGTGACGTCCCTGGCGACTAGGTTAGTGGGAGCATCAATATCTGTTTGGCAGAAAGTTTGAGCAGTGAGGCACTGGGAGACACAGAATGAAATTCAGTCCTCTCAGAGTACATAACGTTTTACTGGAACTGAGAGAAAACTCCCTGTTTTTATATAAAATTTTTCCTAGTTAAAGGTGTGCTACATAGGTTTAAAATATGTGTATTTCACTGCAAGCTGTCAGATTAATAGTTCTTTATATCACTAAAGATATTTCAAATGTCCCAGCTGTCTTGTATAAGAGTTACAGATATTCTGCAAATGTGTTTGCTTATGGCGCTGTGTGCAGGATGACTGACTCCACTCAAACTCAAAATGGCCACATGAAATGCCCAGCCTCTACACCAGGCTTTGAGAAGAACAGGACCAGCATCTCTATTCCTACGAATCACACCTTTAAACACATAGTTTCTGTATAAATCCCAAAAAAAAAGGGGAGGCTGCCGAGATCCCTGAAGTTTGTGAGACGAAGATGGAGAGCAGCCTGTCTGCGTGAGCGGATCAGTTTTCCGGGACTAAGAGAGAGCCGCTGGCAGTGAGAGGAAGTGAGAAGCAACGCAAAAGTAATCACCATTCGGAATAATTCCTCTGGGAGCACCACAAGGCCGGCACAATGTCACCAGGCTGCCCACGGCAGTGGAGGGGGACTGATTAATGATGCCTTCCACGAACCCTGGGAACCACATCTCTCACTGGAACGCTGTTTGCTACAGCACCCACATCTCTTTGGCCTTGATTTGGGGCAGGGTGTGGAATATGAAGGCAGCTGCAAGACAACAGTATCAGTCAGACCTGCCAGTGGAAGATGTCCAGGTAGGGTTATTCCATCTGTTCAAACTTCACCATCAAAACAGGAAGTACGGAAGAACCGTAAGCGGACAATGTTTCTTTTTCTCCCAGTAAAATATCTGCTTGACCTTAACACCACGATCACGTCCCACACTTCCTGCTTTGAGCACGCACAACTGAGCTGACAAAACTGCACTTTATAAAGACCAGAGGCTCCAGACAGTCCGCGTGTGTCTTTCTGCAACAAATGTGCTAAAGCTCGATGGTGTCGCATATCCAAATTTTTGCCAGGGCTCCCAAGCCAGAGTCTTGGGTTGAGCAGAGGACAGGCAGAAGAGCAGGAGAGAGCCCACTGGAACTGGATTCTTCAGGGTGGATAACACGTGTGCCTCATGTCTGGGCTTCCCTTCACTTCCCTGACTTGCACGTCAGAGCGCACGTGAAAGGCAGTGTGCATGTGAAAGCAGAGTGCACATGAAGGCAGAGTGCATGTGTAGGCAGAGTGCACGTGAAAGAAGAGTGCACGTGAAGACAGGACTCATGAGTGTTTACCCGCAGCCCTGCACATTGTATTTAGCAGCTCCAGTCCTGGGGGAGAGGCGAGAGTTACAGACTCGTTCAGCAGGAGGATAATTGAGCTGAAGAGCTACATAAGCACAGAAGGGAAATCTTTATCACGTACTGAAGTAAGACTAGCTGGACTTCATTCAATTAAATGAAACTTATTCTGCATGAACGTGTTTTCCATGAACCTGGATTCATGTGCCAATGAGCTTAAAGCTCAATGCCTTGGTTCATCTGTAGGACATCCTCATTTGAGCATGGATCTAGCTTAATGGTATACACATCATCTACATCACAGGCGTTCAAAGCACCATCCCCCAGCCTCCAGCTCAGAGCTCCTCCTGCTCCAACACACAAGACTGGAGAAGGACCGGCTAGACAGCCCTGCCCTGTTTTACCTTTTGGTTTGTTTGTTTGTTTGGTTGGTTATTTTTTCATAGAGCAGAGATGTGCTCTCCTTACCAATACATGTTCTCACGAGAGAGCTTTATAATGTCAAAGATCTGAGAGTTTCTCTGGCTTCTGGTTTCTTTTTCTAGTTTTACGTGAAGAAAAAGATCATATTCTGTCATATTTATGCTGCAGTCACTTCCTGTCCAGTGTTTAAGGGCACTACCCTTCCCTTCCCTTGGATTCCATTACTACATCTGTGCAGGAAGAATGAGTATGGGGATTCCATACAGTGGACTGGGCCACAGTGGGGCTCGGGGAAAGACCTTGAAAAGCCATTTCCTCTGGCCATGGCCGGAGGGGCCCGTGGCTGTGGGTGGATGATGCCGGGAGCAGGAGGGAGGCGTGCTAACTCTCTGAGGAGGGGGAAATCTGCCTTGTACTCTGAGCCTCCGGGCAGTCGTCTGAAAAAACCCAGCGAACAGCAACCCTGTCTCAAATTTGAGGTTGTGTTATGTATTAAGTTCTCACATATTCACCAATTTTGGTGCTGCCAAATGGATTCCCACTGGGACCTTTTTCAGCTTGTACTAGTGGTCTAGTGAGGCCTGTGTGTGGGTGTCTGTGTGTGAGCACATAACATCTCACAGAGTAAAGCTTTCAACAGGCTGCTGTGATTCTTGAACCAAAAGGAAAACATCTAAAAGCGTAACTAAGCGAGCCAATCTGTTCTTTGACAGGATTAGCGCCTTTAAAGCAAGGAGGTCAGGGGCTGGACGCCCGACCTGAGAAGTGAGCACAGACCCCAGAATAAAAGCTATTTACACCGACCTTCAGGCGACAAGAGCAGAGAATTCCACAAGCATGACGGGACAAGGAACACAAGGAACACCCTTTAAAGAAGCTACAGCAGGCCAGGCACCTGGGCTAGACACAATCCCAGAAGAGACTCGAGGTTGATGATAAAGCACGTACCAGCTTGGCACGCCACCAGAGAGTATATCACAAAAACAGCAGCAGTAGTTAGGCTTCTGTCTTTAAGCACACTGACCCCTAAGTGAAAGGCCAGATATATGCATGTTTTCAGCCATAAATCAATGGACCGGATGAATTGAAGTTATGGAACATTACTACCTTAAGGGTGATGTATTAGAGGTCTACAGTGAGTGTATCAGAGGAAGGCAGTATGAGGAACTCCCTTTAGTCGTGCCTCTGGTGCTGTGATTCTCAGAGAATGGTCTGATTGGCCAGAATCCCCCTCAATTTCCATTAGTGTTTTAGTCCATCCAGTTGAGCTGTGATTATATTTACTGCTTTGATATGTTGGTGCTAGTAAACCAAAGCTCCTGGTGTATGTCCACCTCCTGCCGTATGGAACAGAGCTACTTGTCAATGGAAAAAGAACAATGATGTACAAGTCCCATTTGGAGCCAGAAAAAAAATATTCACCCAGTCACTGTGATGGGCTGATGATGTTCAGCTGCTACAGAACTATTATTACCAACCATAACTCAGACATACCAAGTACAGTCTCTGTGTTACCAGAAATGGCTGGAACTGCCTAACTAAGGCTCTTAATTGTGTTGTCAGTGCTAAAATGAGCATAATTGTATGAATGCAGGCCCCAACCCTAATCCTCACAACACACACACCTAGTCTCCACACACACAGTCCACACAATACACCGTCCGCACCCCCACACACATAATCCTCCCACACACAGTCCTCACAACGCACATTCCCCACACACAGTCCCTACACACACAGTCCCCTAAACATTGGCCAGGAACACAGCCCCTCAGGGTTCCTCAAGAATATTTGTTGCTCTTAGACTTTGTACTCGGACTCTGAAGAGCAAAGGTCATGTATGAATAGCACATATCTGAATAGCCTTTGGGTAAAATAAACAATGTTTAGTTGCTTTTCCAGTCCATGGAAGCCATTCAACTGATTTATGGCGACAAGAAAAACAGTAATAAACATTGTGCTATAGAGAATCAATTGAACCTTTGAAAACTGAATTCTGAAAACAAAATAAAAATTGTGATAGAAATTGCTTAAAGGATAACATGCTTGTGAGTTTTCTAAAAGTGTGTGACTCTAGAATACAGTGTGTGACTCTAGAATACAGCCAGCAGTGAAGAAACTAGAAAACTTTTAACACCAATTAAGAATGTCTTAAGTTTAATATCCAAAAACAGTTTACAGTCATAAACAAAAATGCAACTATAAAATTATGCGTAATTGTCTGTTTAATTTGAATATTGTCCTGTATTTTAATATAATTAGTTGCAAGAGTTCAGCATTCTTTGGTAAAAAAAGGGTGTTAGAGGAGTGGAGGGTTAGCATGGTGACACTATAACCAGAGTGACCTAAATATGTATCTGAGCATATGCCGAATGTCCTGAATATGTACCTGAGCATATACCTGAATGTCCTGAATATGTACCTGAGCATATACCTGAATGTCCTGGATATATTTGTCCTGAGCAGATTTTCTGTGGTTGTGCACAGAGAAGACATTTTGGCTCTAAAGACTCTTGTAGTTAGTATCACCTGTGACTCCAGTGGCATGCGATGATCTTCCCTCGCTGTTTGCTCTGACTGCCTGCACGGTTATCTGGTACTCCGTTCCTGGGTTAAGGCCTGGGAGGGTGGGGATAATGCTGTTCATTTGTACACAAACAAAATACATGTTTGTTCATTTCCTGGATGTCCAGCACAACTGAGGGAGCAGTGCGGTTTGTGAAGTCTGGAACAGGAATAATCAAAACTTCCTGGCAGGAACTGTGGAATGAGTACTGTGGAGAGGGAACTGTGGAACAGGAACTGTGGTGTGGGGACTGTGGGTTGGGGATTGTGAATGGGGACTGTGGAGTGGAGACTGTGAAACGGGGACTATGGAGTGGGGAATGTGGAACAGGGACTATGGAGTGGGGACTGTGGAATGGGGTCTGTGGAGGGGGGACTGTGGAGTGGGGACTGTGGTGCACTCCACACTGGTGTCATCACAGTGCTGCAGAAATGCTCTGGTATAATGCAGCGTGCTGTACTGTGACTGTAGTAACTCACCCACGATGGTGTGCATGGTTCTGGCCTCCTGACTCCGGGCCACATGTTCCTGCTCCTCATGACCATCGGGACTAGCATGACGAAGTTTGAAGAAATCCACCTCGGTTTCTGGGTTCTGCCAGTCTACCTGGATCGAATCCACCGTCTGCCCGAGCACACGGATGCCTTCAACACCAGACACACCTGCAGCAGGTTCCAACATGGAGGACACAGGTCGTCCATCACAGAGAGCCAACACTTCTAGCTGACCCAGGTTCCTACTGGCCAGTCAAAAACAGTGATACTACTCTCCTTCAGAAGAAATGCATTGTTTATATTTCCACCTCATAATTTAAGTTGAACTGAAAGTAAAGGCAGAGCAAAGGCTGAAGATTATATTTTTCCTTTAGCTCTTTCCTTTGGTTACACAACAGCCATCCTAATACAAGACATTCTGTTGTTTTGAGTACATCTAACAAGTTCTATGGTTGCATCTGAAGAGAATATCACCTCCTCTCAGAAGGGAGTCACCAACGAGCCGTAAAGTAACACATCACAGGTGACTTCCATCTGCTAACGCCTACGTGTTGATGTTTAAACCCGTCGGTTCCCACGGAGACACTCCATCGGGACATCACATACAAATGATCTCCACATCATCAATTACCATAAAATACATCTGGTGCTTTTATTGTTTTTAATCATGAAAAAGTGATCCAGTTACCATGTATATAACAGCATGGTTAGTGTAAATTAGTGCAGTTAACTATGCGCATATTGCATATGAGTAATGTTGGGAAGTTTACTTTTAAAAAGCTGCAGATTACAGTATACAGAAAACATGGCATTAAATGCAGTTTAAATGTTATCAAAGTGAGTAACTTTAAATACTTAGTAAACCAAAGTTAAAATATGTTACTGACTTTGTGTAATCTAATGTGCTATGTCGTATGATCTTACTGATCAAAGATCAGCTCCCTGACCTGTGGTGGCCACAATCCTGTTTGGGTCACTCTTCAGGGCCTTGATGACCGCGTACACCCGTACGACGTAGGTGAGCGCAGGTCTGAGGCCTGTGATCAGGTAGGTGTTCTCCATGTTCGGCACCTGGACCTCCTGTACGTCTCCGGCCGCTCCCTCGGGGTGGTAGGACAGTACGTAGTGATCCGCTCCGTTCACGTGCTCCCACTCCACCAGCAGGGACGTATCCGTGGCGCTGACCAGACGGAGGCCTTTCGGCTCCAGCACTGCGGAGGCACACACAGACGCTCAAGTTAGACGAGTGCTACCACCACGTCAAATATAAAGTTCCCCGGAGTTCGTTATTCAAGCAGAGCTCAGTTTGAACTTTAACTCTTAAAGACATCTCACGCTGGTAGTTCTGTTCCTCACATTTCTACTATGATTGTGTTGGCCACTGATCCTATAGTGTGCGTGCGAGTTCGAAATCTGGATGAAGTTCTCCTCGTTGTCTCGCTGAATTTCGGTGGGCCTTCATCTTTCAGCCTCTCCTCCTCCAGACACCTCCTCATGTGTCTCCTTCATTCCCCATTGTTGTAATCTATCTTGTCTTAAACAAACATGGCATTGGAACGCAAATGCTCAAGAAGCCTCAGAGTTGGCAACTGCTCCTCTGTTTTCCTTGTCTTTCATTGCAGTGTGGTTGTTAACTGAGATATCTCCATCATCGTGGAAAATGGAAAATAGTGCAGGAGAAAGAACGACCCTGTGAGAGGAGCTGAACTCATTAGTAATCTGGGTGCCCGGGAGACACAGACACACAGTAAACACAAAAACTTTCCGCTGCACAGCTTTGCCCAATGGGTTACTGCAGAGAAAGTGAAGGGGTGGTGCCTTAAAGGAAAAAAAATAATAATAATAATAACAA